>CM077918.1:354001152-354315111 GCA_039797435.1 Crotalus adamanteus | reverse complement strand
GACTGAGACGGGGGAGGTGGGGGGGGGGGTACAGAAATTGAGCAAAATTCACACGTAATACATAAATAAACCCCTTCCAAACTTAATTTTACCTCTGGGGAGGTCTTCGTCTTACCATCACAACCCAAAAACTTCCGTCGCCTGGCGAGACGGGTGGTTAAGTGGATTTTGCCCCATTTTACAACCTTTCTCAACACCGTTGTTAAGTGAATCGCTGCACTTCGTTACGTTAGTCACACAAATCGTTTAAGCAAATCTGCCCTTCCCTGGGATTCTGCAAACCGTCTATAAATATGAATCCGTTTGTCCCGCATTCGAATGTAAATCAGATGAACGTGGTGGGGATGCCGCCACGGTCACAGGCGTGAACAAACGGTCTTTTTTCCCAGCGCCGTCGTAACTTTGAACCGTCACTAAATGAAGCGCCGTAAGTCGAGGACGGCCTGTATTTGCAAAACCTCCTCACCTGCACGTCCAGCCAGCCTGAAGAGCAGAGCAGCGAGTAAAGCTTCAGTGAACAGGTAGCAAGAGAAAACTGTTTTAGATCCTGGAGAAGATTCTTAGGGCTTCAAAAGGTAGATTTATTCAAGGTGGTAGTTCTCAGTAAGGCTTTTAAACGCCGGCTCTCTAATTACTGGGGGTATAAAGCAGGACTCGCTGCAGAGATGCGAGATAGCAATTCCTTTTCTCCCCCTCAAAGAGGATTAGCAGCTTAAGTTTCTTTTTTAGAAAGGAAGAGACCGTTGCAGGGCTCCTGGGATTGCGAGCTCGCTGCCTCCTTGCGATCAGCGGTGTGCGGCTTCCGAAGAGTTGTCGCTTTTCACTCCCAAACCCAGGCAGTCCTTGACTTACACCTGTTCGTTTAGTGGACCTGTTCGAAATCACAACGGACCCTGGTTCCCACTTTACCACCTTTGCAGCATCCCCCGTGGTCCCGGGGACCGAAATTCGTTCGCTTGGCAACTGGCTCACATTTTACAACGGTCGCAGCGTCCCGGGGGGTTCGTGGGATCCCCTTTTTGTGACCGTCTGAGAAGCAAAGTGCATGGGGGAAGCCAGATTCATTGAACAACCACGTGACTAACTTAACAACGAGGGGGTCCTGGGTGCTCTCTGAGCTTGGTGGTTTTCTTGCAGACGTTTCATGACCCAACTACCTAACATCATGAGTGCTAGAAGAGACAGGGGTTTGTGGGGAGGAGGAGGAGGAGGAGGAGGAGGAGGAGGAAGAAGAAGAAGAAGACTGTGCGGGTCCTTCGTGCTCTCTGAACTGGGTAGTTTTTCTTGCAGACGTTTCATGACCCAACTAGGTAACATCATCAGTGCTAGAAGGAAGAGGAGTTTGTGGGGTGGAAGAGAAGGGGGGGGAGGACTGTGGGGTTCTTGTTGGTCTCTGAGCTTGGTGGTTTTCTTGCAGACATTTCATGACCCAAGCAGGTAATGTCATCAGGGCTAGAAGGAAGAGGGGTTTGTGGGGAGCAGGAGGAAGAGGAGGAGGAGGAGGAGGAGGAGGAGGAGGAGGAGGAGGAGGAGGAGGAGGAGGAAGACTGTGGGGTCCCTTGGGTGCTCTCTGAGCTTGGTGATTTTCCTGCAGACGTTTCATGACCCAGCTAGGGAACATCATCAGAGTTAGAAGAGAAGGGGGTATGTGGAGTGGAGGGAGAAGAAAAAGGGGAAGAGGAGAAGAAGGGCAGGAGGAGGAAGGAGGAGGAGGACTGTGGGGTCCTTACTGCTCTCTGAACTTGGTTGTTTGCTTGCAGACGTTTCATGACCCAGCTAGGTAACATCATCAGGGCTACGTCATTGTCTTCCCCTCTCCTTTCTGCAAACCCCACTCCCCTTCTAACACTGATGATGCTACCTCGTTGGATAATGAAATGTCTGCAAGTAAACAACCAAGGTCAGAGACCACCAAAGACCCCTCCTCCTCCTCCTCCCCCTCCTCCTCCTCCTCCCTGGAAACCTCTCTCTCTTCTGTCCCTGATGATGTTCCATACTTGGGTCATGAAACGTCTTCAAGAAAACAGTCAAGCTCAGAGAGCACCAAGGAACCCACAGTCCTCCTCCTCCTCCTCCTCCTCCTCCTCCTCCTCCTCCTCCTCCTCCTCCTCCTCCTCCCTCCTTCTCCTCTCCACAAACTCCACTCCTTTTCAGCACTGTGATGACGTTACCTAGTTGGGTCATGAAATATCTGCAGGAAAACCACCAAGCTCAGAGAGCACCATAGTCCTCCTCCTCCTCCTCCTCCTCCTCCTCCTCCTCCTCCTCCTCCTCCTCCTCCTCCTCCTCCTCCCCCCCCCCAGAAACCTCTATCGATGATATTCCCTACTTGGGCCATGAAACATCTGCAAGAAAAAAAAATCAGGCTCAGAGAGCATCAAAGACCTCCTCATTCCCCCCCCCCCGCACACCTCGCTAACAATATTCTCTTTTATTGGTGACCGAACAACTGCAGTGATTCGTTTAACAACCGCAGCAAGAAAAGTCGTAAAACGGGGCAAAACTCACACACCCCGCTGTCTCGGCTTAGCAGTGGAAACGTTGGGCACGACTGGGGTCAAGGATTACCCGCACCCTACAAAATGAACGCTGTGTGTGTGTGTGTATGTGTCTGCTCATTAGCTGTATCTCACATTCCCCCCCCCCCCCCCCCCCCCCCCCCCCCCCCCCGCTCCACGAGGCAGCGCTGCTGATCAATCGCCCCTGTGGCTGCCAGCATCCTGTTCCTCAAAGGAGTTGATGAATGCCTTCAGCTGCCAAGCAAGGAGACTCGTCCAGGGATGGGTGTGAATGTTTGAGCAACCCCCTCCATTATGCATTCGGGGCTTATTCCCTGCCTTGGCTGCCGGCCCAAGCATTTGGCACAAGCGAGGACCTCAAGCGATGGTTTTACCCAGACTTTTTGGGTTTGAAGGCAGAAAGGAGCTATATAGCCTGAAAATGTTCAGGTTAAGGTGGTGGTGGTGGTGGGGAACATATAACTTTTGAAAATATTGTTCAGTTTAGGACTGTCCCCCAGAGGGATCGACATCTGCAAGGTTTCTAGTTCTCATTGATCACTGTTTTATTTTATTTTATTTCATTTCATTTGATTTGATTTAGAATAGAGTAGAGTAGAACAGAACAGAACAGAACAGAACAGAAAATAGAATAGAGTAGGGTAGGCTAGGGTAGGCTAGGCTAGGGTAGAATAGAATAGAATAGAATAGAATAGAATAGAATAGAATAGAATAGAATAGAATGGAATGGAATGGAATGGAATGGAATGGAATGGAATGGAATAGAATAGAATAGAATAGAAAACAGAATGGAATAGAAAATAGAATAGAATAGAAAATAGAATAGAAAATAGAATGGAATGGAATAGAATAGAATAGAATAGAAAATAGAATGGAATAGAATAGAATAGAATAGAATAGAAAATAGAATAGAAAATAGAATGGAATGGAATAGAATAGAATAGAAAATAGAATGGAATAGAATAGAATAGAATAGAATGGAATGGAATAGAATAGAACAGAAAATAGAATGGAATAGAAAATAGAATAGAAAATAGAATAGAATAGAAAATAGAATAGAAAATAGAATGGAATGGAATGGAATGGAATAGAATAGAATAGAATAGAAAATAGAATGGAATAGAATAGAATAGAAAATAGAATAGAATGGAATGGAATAGAATAGAATAGAAAATAGAATGGAATAGAATAGAATAGAAAATAGAATAGAATGGAATGGAATAGAATAGAATATAGAATGGAATGGAATAGAATAGAATAGAATAGAATAGAATAGAATAGAATAGAATAGAATAGAATAGAAAATAGAATGGAATAGAATAGAATAGAATAGAAAATAGAATAGAATAGAAAATAGAATGGAATGGAATGGAATGGAATGGAATGGAATGGAATAGAATAGAATAGAATAGAATAGAATAGAATAGAATAGAATAGAATAGAATAGAATAGAGCTGGAAGGGACCTTGGAGGTCTTCTAGTCCTACCCCCCCACTGAAGCAGGAGAACCTGTCCCTATACCATCTCAGACAAGTGACTTTCCAGTCTCTTCTTAAAAACCTCCAGTGATTTTATTTTATTTTATTATTTTATCTTATTTTATTATTTTATTTTAGTTCTCATTTTAGTACTTATTTTACTTTAGTATTATTTTATTTTTATTTATTTTATTTTATTATTTTGTTTTCTTTTATTCTTTTTTTATTATTATTTTTTAATCACACCTTGATTGTTTTTACAAATAACTCAAGGCAGCGACCATATCCAATACAGCTTCCTCCTCCTATTTTCTGCACCACAACAACCCTGTGAGGTAGTTTGGGCTAAGAGAGAACAACTGGGCCAAAATCACCCAGTCAGTTTTCATGCCTAAGTCGAGACTAGAACTTACCATCTCCTGGGGATTGGCTAAGGGTGGGGCTAGAATTCACCATCTCCAGATTTCCATGGCTAAGGTGGGACTAGAATTTCACATCACCTGGTGACTGGCCCAAAGTCACCCAGCTAACTTTTATACCTCAAGCAGGACTAGAACCTATCATTTTTTGGTGATTGGCCCAAAGCCACCCAACTGGCTTTCATGTCTAAGGTGGGACTAGAACTCACCGTCTCCTGGTGATTGGCCCAAAGTCACCCAGCCGTCTTTCATGCCTAAGGCGGGATTAGAACTCTCCATCTCCTGGTGATTGGCCCAAAGCCACCCAACTGGCTTTCATGTCTAAGGTGGGACTAGAACTCACCGTCTCCTGGTGATTGGCCCAAAGTCACCCAGCCGTCTTTCATGCCTAAGGCGGGACTAGAACTCTCCATCTCCTGGTGATTGGCCCAAAGCCACCCAACTGGCTTTCATGTCTAAGGTGGGACTAAAACTCACCGTCTCTTGGTGATTGGCCCAGAGTCACCCAGTCAGCTTTCATAGCTAAGGTGGGACTAGAACTCACAGTCTCCCACTTTCTAGCATGATGCCTTAACCACTAGACCAGACTGCCCCGCCCCCGATATTCTCCATCTTTCAGAATATGGGGGGTTTTTTTGGGGGGGGGGAGTTGCTACTATGCAATCAGGGACTGTGGCATGAAAAGGGCCTTTCTGTTCATTTTGTTCCTTGTGCCACATTGCCGGCCCGGCTGGCAGTTCCAAGTCGCAGCCGTTCATTGTCGGATTTTGGACAGAGAGCAATGACGCCGCTGAGATCTTGGCAGAGCTGGGGCTGGCAACGGTGGTTAGAAAGAAAGGATGAAAAATTGTGAGTCCTTTGAGCACAGCACGACGCTTTTCCAAGGTTGGCGGCCAGGTGGGGGGAAGGTACACGGCTTGGAGGGCAACGGGTGGAAGGTTTTGGACAATGCCAGGAGCATCATTGATTTAAGCACTGACCTGATGGTCTTGCCTGGAGAACTTTATTTATTTTTCTTAAAGAAAGCAGCAGCGTGGCTGGAAGAAAATGAAAGAATGCAGTCTAGTAGGAAATATGGTTCTGAGAACAAAAGTGGTGTGGCATTTCCTGGGAATAAAGCATTTGGGAGAGAGAGAGAGTGAAAGAGAGTTAGAGAAAGAGAGAAAGAAAAAGAAAGAAAAAGAAAGAGAGAAAGAGAGAAAGAAAGACAGAAAGAAAAAAGAAAGAGAAAGAAAGAGAAAGAAAGAAAGCAGAGAGGAAGGAAGGAAGAGAAAGGAAATAAAAAGAAAGAAAGAAAGCAGAGAGGAAGGAAGGAAGGAAGAGAAAGGAAAGAAAAAGAAAGCAGAGAGGAAGGAAGAAAAGAAAGAAAGAAAAAGAAAGAAAAGAAAGAAAGCAGAGAGGAAGGAAGAGAAAGGAAAGAAAAGAAAGAAAGAAAGAAAGAAAGAAAGAAAGAAAGAAAGAAAGAAAGAAGAAAAGAAAGAAAGACTATAACCAGTTGGTTTGGTGGAGCTGTTCTATTTGGCATTTCTCTAAGCCCTAATCCAAATTGTTTATTTCTTTATTCATTTCATTTATATTCCACCTTTATTGTTTGTATAAATAACTTAAGGCGGTGAACATGCTTAATGCCACCTGTAGAACAGAATATTTGCAAGCTCAGGATTGCATTGAGAGGGTCCTTGTTGCTCTCTGAGCTGGGTGGTTTTCCTGCAGACGTTTCATAACCCAACTACGTAACGTCATCACAGGGCTGAAAAGGAGTGGGGTTTGTGGAGTGGAGGAGGAAGAGGAAGAGGAGGAAGGAGGAGGAGGAGAACTGTGGGTTCCTTGGTGCTCTCTGAGCTTGGTGGTTTTCTTGCAGACGTTTCATGACCCAGCTAGGTAACATCAACAGTGCTAGAAGGGAGGGGGGGTTGTGGAGAAGGGAAGGGGGGGGAGGGGGAGGACTCTTTCCTCTCCACAAACCCCTCTCTCTTTTTTTCCCCCCAGACAATATTACCTAGCTGGGTCATGAAACGTCTGCAAGAAAACCACCAAGTTCAGAGAGCACCGAGGATTCCACAATCCTCCTCCCCCCCCCCCATCCTCCTCCTCCTCCAGCCCCACTGCCTTCTAGCACTGATAATGTTACCTAGTTGGGGAATGAAACGTCTGTAAGAAAACCACCAGGCTCAGAGAGCACCAAGGACCCCATATTCTTCTTTCTCCTCCTCCTCCTTCTCCAACCCTACTCCCTTCGAGCACTGATGATGTTACCTAGTTGGGTCATGAAACGTCTGCAAGAAAACCACCCAGCTCAGAGAGCACCAAGGACCCCACAGTCCTCCTCTTCCTCCTCCTCCTCCTCCTCCATTAAATTTTTAAATTGAAACTAATCAAGGAGAGAAGCAACCTGGAATTAAGGAGAAACTTCCGAACAGCGATGATATTTAACCAGTGGAACTACTTGTCCTCCAGAAGTTGTGGGGTGCTCCCACCAATGGAGGTTTTTAAGAAGAGAATGGACAGCCACTTGTCTGGAATGCTATAGGTTTTTCTGCTTGAGCAGGGGGTTGGACTAGATGACCTCCAAGGTCCCTTCCTGCTCTATTCTGATTGATTGATTGATTGATTTTGTCAGAGTCCCTGGCTGCTGCCTTCTCCAGATGGTCATCCTGTGGAGCCAGCTTCTCCACCTTGATCAGGGAAGGGTGCAAACTGATTGGTCAGAGGTTAAGAAAGTGATTCCTCTCCTGTTGATAAATGTTAAAAAAGGAGAATATGGGGTGGACTTTTTAGAAGCCAAAGGAAGGAGCGATCACTTTACTCTGTGGAGATTTACACTCTCATTTTAAGAGCAGCCCAATTAGGTAGAAGCCTCTCGTGATCACAGAGACTCCGAAAAGTTGTCCCTTTTAAATTTATTTGTAATTTTATTTCACTTTTCCAACACACGGTACATGAGCAAAGGTTGCTAACAGTTTGTGCAGTCGGTCAGGAAAATATCTAGCAGTCTCCTCAACAAAATCCTGTTGGGATTGACATTTTCGATCAATAATCAGGTTTTTTTATTGATTAGAAAGGGATGTATATGGAAAGAATTATGTCATTCAGGAATGTGAAAGTACAGTTTACTACTGTGTGTTACTACTGCAAAGAAAATCAGAAGTCACTTCTTTAAATATTTCTTTCTCTTTCTTTCTTTCTTTCTTTCTTTCTTTCTCTCTCTCTTTCTTTCTTTCCTTTCTTTCTCTTTTTTCCTTCCTTCCTTCCTTCCTTCCTTCCTTCCTTCCTTCCTTCCTTCCTTCCTTCCTTCCTTCCTTCCTTCCTTCCTTCCTCTCCTTCCTTCCTTCTTTCTTTCTTTCTTTCTTTCTTTCTTTCTTTCTTTCTTTCTTTCTTTCTTTCCTCAAATCAAATCTTATTGACGGTCATAGACCAGCATAAGGAGGGTGGAATACAAACTGTAATTTTAAAAGATAAAAATATGTATAAAATACACAGTTAAAGAATAATTAAAACAACTAATACAGACATATATACATACATACATACATATATTACATATACCTGTACATATACATAAACAAGAATCTATCTTCTTTTTTTTCTCTTCTCTTTTTCTTATTTTCTTCTTTACTTTTTTGTAGCCTTTAACATTGTTAAAAAATCTTCAACTAAAAATTATATATATATATTTAAAAATAGAGAGAGATTGATATTTTGATGCCAAATCTTGCCAGGCAGAAACCCTTAGGTACCAGGCTAGTGGAGTCTTAGGTGGTTTGAGGAATTTACAATAGTTAAAAATTTTTTTGTATAGGTAAAATGTTTCAATCTGGGGTTAGTTTCCCTGCAAGAGTGGCTAATATAAATAGGTGGATAGAGGTACTGATTATAGGTAATTATTGTATTTATTCCTGGCCCAACCGTAACACCAATGAAATAATTTTGTACATAGAAGGGAGGTTAAACAAATTCATTTATATCAGTGTTTTTCAACCTGGGCAACGTTAGGAATTCTGGAAGTTGAAGTGCCCCCCCTCTTAAAATGGCCCAGGTTATAAATCCTGATTTATACATTTAAGGTCCTGTGGTTCTTCAAAGTTTGGGATAAAACATGCGAGTTTTCTTTAAATCTGTCGTGGTCTTCATTTTATGAGCAATTATTAACTTGCTCCTAAATACAGCAGACGCTGTAGCAATGGATTCCTTCCGGGCTGGACTAGATGATCTTTAAGCTGCATTCTAGTCTTTTTTTATATATATAATAATTTTTTTATTTTTCCAAACTCTCCCCATACATATACCATGATATTTATCAGATGTCAACATACATTCTTTTTACATTCATGTATAAGATACTTTTAATAAAATGAAATAAATACATACACATGACTTTTGGTGTTGCTCACCCATTTCCCCTTTCACTGTATCCACACTCCTTCTTCTCTACCTTCTTTCTCCCTTTCTTCTCTTCCCTACTTCCCTCTTCTTCCTCTCCTCTTCTCTTTCCTTCACCACTCTCCTCCCTTTTCTCCCCACTTCTCCTCTTCTCCTCCAACCTTCCTACTTCCTTCTCCCCTCCTTCACTCTTTTCTCTCTCCTCTCCTTTCTTCCCTCTCATCCCTCTTCAGATGCAATTCAGGGGTAATGTCCGAGCAACTCCTCTCTCCAAATTTCCCTGTCTGTATTATATACAATAAGATTAATTTTCTCTTACATTAATACTTCTATTTATCTAACCTTCTCGGTATATACTTCTATAAATATTTATACAACCTGCATTCTAGTCTTTGATTCTGCTTCATTTGCCTTCCAATCTGACCTCCAGATTCTTTTTGTAGCCACCCAACATTCACGATCCTGGCTGCTACTACGGAACCCTTGGATCACGTCAATGTCCTTGGCACTGAAAATATCTCCCGGACCGACTTCCACGTATACTTTTCAGAGGTGCTGACTACAATGCCCATCCCCCTGGGCCAGAACGCACCCCTATTCCCTTGTCCTCCAGGCTGGGGAAAACCGCGAGGCAAGTCTGCAGCTGGTTCGCTAAGCTTGAGCGGTATAGTTGAAAGGCTGTGGTCTTTTTGATAGAGTGAGGAAAAAAATCAGCTTTTAACGTGCAGGACGCAAGGTTAGAAATTTCTCAGCATCAACTACAACGGAGTCTTTGACAACCTGTTTTTTTTTTCCTGGCTATCAGCTTGTCTATTCTCCAGAGAGAGAAAAAACAGCTTAACAACGAGAGAATCTTCTGCACACGGAGGACTTTTGCAGAGCTGGAAATGTGAATGTTTTGGTCTTTGGTAAGAGCACACTTGGAATACGGCATCCAGTTTTGGTTATCGCGATATAAAGATGTAGAGACTTGGTCTAGAAAGAGAGCAAAGAAGAACAACAGAGATGATCAGGGGACTGGAGGCTAACGCATATAAGGAAAGGATGCTGGAATTGCGTATGTCTCGTTTAATGAAGAGAAGGACGAGGGGGGACATGATAGCAGTGTTCCAGTATCTCAGGAACTGCCCCAAAGAAGAGGGAGTCAAGCTATTCTCCAGAGCACCTGAACGCAGGACAAGAAGCAATGGACGTAAACTAACCAAAGAGAGAAGCAACCTAGAACTGAGGAGAAACTTCCTGACAGTTAGAACAATTAACCAGTGGAACAACCTGCCTCCAGAAGTTCTGGGTGCTCCATCACTGGAAGTTTTTAAGAAGAGACTGGACAGTCATTTGTCTGAAAGGGTATAGGCCAGGGGGAAGGAACCTTGGCTCTTTTATGACTCGTGGACTTCAACTCCCAGAATTCCTGAGCCAGCCTGGCTCAGCCTGGAAACTTCTCCCTTTCTCCTCAGCATGGCTGGCTCAGGAATTCTGGGAGTTGAAGTCCACCAGTCATAAAAGAGCCAAGGTTGCCTACCCCTGGTATAGGGTCTCCTGCTTGGGCTGGGGGTTGGACTAGATGACCCCCAAGGTCCCTTTAATGTACCTCCACAAAACCGGAGGTCTACAGAGCTGTGATTATCCCTTCTCTCTATGGATGCGAATCCTGCACGCTGTATCGAAGACTCATCAAAAAAACTATTCTCCAAAGCCCCTGAAGGCAGGACAAGAAGCAATGGCTGAAAACTAATCAAGGAGAGAAGCAGCCTGGAATGAAGGAGAAATTTAGTGAAAGTCCGAATAATCAATCAGTGGAAGGACTTGGCTCCAGAAGTTGTGGGTGCTCCATCATGGGAGGTTTTTAAGAAGAGACTGGACAGCCATTTGACTGGAATAGTACAGGCTTTCCGAGCTGAGCAAGGGGTTGGACTAGATGACCTCTGAGGTCCCTTCCAACTCTGTTATTCTGTTAATAGGAAATCTCCTGGGTTGCTGCTGCTCCTAAGCACGTTGAAACTGTCACATCCACCGATATCCACATTTTGACAAGCAAATCTCCCCATTCTCTTAAAGCAGGGGTCTTCCAACTTGGCCCTTTGATGACTTGTGGACTTCAACTCCCAGAATTCCTCAGCCAGCATGTCTGGCTGAGGAAATCTGGGAGTGAAGTCCACAAGTCATAAAAGGGCCACGTTTGAAGACCCCTGTTCCAGAGACAATCTAGACCTGGGGTCTTCAAACTTGGCCCTTTTATGACTTGTGGACTTCAGCTCCCAGAATTCCTGAACCAGCGTGCCTGGCTGAGGAATTCTGGGAGTTGAAGTCCACAAGTCATAAAAGGAAGGGGCCAAGTCGGAAGACCCCTGTCCTAAAGTGAATCGGTTGTGAGCATACTGTTTTCTCATTTTCCCAGCTGTGCATGTCCTCTGCAGCATCTTTTCATCTTTAGAATATATATATGTATGTATGTATGTATATATATTCCTTCTTTTTTATTCCTCCAGAATCCTCTGTTCTGAAACTGGATTGCAATTAAATGTGGTTTTTTTGTTTGTTTTTGTTTTAAAAAAGAAAGACAGACGGGCCGACATTTTTAGAAGCCATCTTATTTAATAGGCAATGCGGGCAGACTAATTGCAGGAGACATCAAGGGACAGTTTTGCTGGGAGAAACATAAATTCTGCCTAGAAATTCAGCACTGGGAAACGTTTGATTTCTGATAACAATCCTTTAGCCAAAAATCAGGACAAGGGGAAGCATGGGGGGGGGGAGTGCAGTCAAATTCCCAAAATCTTTTTGGGGATCCAATATGCTGGTCTATGAGCGTGATAAAGATTTGATTCTGATTGATTTGTGATCAAAAGTTAACCCACTTGGGGCAAGTTAATTTTTAGGCTAAAAATACGAGGGAGTCCAATCGAGGAGAATAAAACATACGAAGAATGGCTGCGGGACTTGGGTTTGGCCAGTCTAAAGAAAAGAAGAAATAGGGGAGATGTGATAGCAATGTTCCAATATTTGAGGGGCTGCCACAAAGAAGAGGGGGTCACGTTATTCTCCAAAGCACCAGGGGGAAGGATGAGAAACAATGGTTGGAAACTGACCAAAGAGAGAAGCAACATGGAATTGGCAAGAAACTTCCTGACAGTGAGGACAATTAACCAGTGGAACAGCTTGCCACCAGAAACTATGGCTGCTTCATCCCTGGAGGTCTTTAAGAAGAGACTTGAAAACTGTGATAATGTGGATAATCAACTAGTAACTACAACATGGAATAAAACTGATTACACCATTCAGATGATACTAGAAGAAGGAGAAGAGAACTTTGACCAGACGGAAGGGTCGATAAATACCCCTACTCAAATACTGAGATTCGATGATATAGAAGCTCTATTATGGAAACCTGTCTGGCACAGAAAGAAAGCCAGAGTTAGATTTAAAAATGCGACTTAAAATTTTGCTTAATGAGTAAAAAAGGCTTTAGCGATCTGGACTAATTCAATAATTAACTGAGTATGCGAATTTAGTAAGAAGATATTTCTTGTAATAATATGTTTGTTTCAGATATGATAACTATTTGGATGGGATCTAAACTTTACCTAATAGGTTAAAAAGATGTCTTATAGATATAGATTGATTGATAGAAATATATATCTAAAATAGAGTAGAAATGTATTTTTGGGAGTAATACTTTTATTTTAGTTAGGACAACTATTTTGTAATGGAAGGGGAATAAGAGGGATTTGTGACAAGAAAAGAAATGGTATTAATAAATAACTTATTAGATTAAGAAATAGAATATATGTGAAAAATACAAAAATGTTACTGTTGGAATAATATGTGCATTTTAGATATAACTATTATGTCAGGAAAAAAGGGAAATGAGGGACACCCAAAGTGTTAATAATATGTTTATTTAAGATGAAATTGGAATATGGTAATTGTAAATTACCATTGGACTGCAAGGCGTTCAAACCGGTCAGTCCTAGAAGAGATCAACCCCGACTGCTCTTTAGAAGGCCAGATCCTGAAGTTGAAACTCAAGTACTTTGGCCACCTAATGAGAAGGAAGGACTCACTGGAGAAGGGCCTGATGCTGGGAAAGATGGAGGGCAAGAGAAGAAGGGGACAACGGAGAATGAGGTGGCTGGATGGAGTCACTGAAGCAGTAGGTGTGAACTTAAATGGACTCCAGAAGATGGTAGAGGACAGGAAGACCTGGAGGAACATTGTCCATGGGGTCGCGATGGGTCGGACACGACTTCGCAATTAACAACAACAATTGTAAATTAGTAAAGCTCAAAAACAGGATTTGGATTTTTATAGATGAAATGTTATTGATGATTGTTTTGATTGACTGAATTTTATTTAGAAACGTATTAATTTGAATATGTTAGATTATTCGAGGGAAACAGAGAGGGAACTTTTAATGAATTAACCTGAGTTAAATATGTATGATTCTGTTTTTGGATGATTGATTACCCCATCACCACATTGTTTCTTAAGCACTTTGATGTAAAAATTAAAAAAACCAATAAAACTTATTTTTTTTTAAAAAAAGAAGAGACTGGACAGTCACTTGTCTGAGATGGTATAGTTCTCCTGTTTGAGCAGGGGACTGGACTAGAAGACCTCCAAGGTCCCTTCCAGCTTCTATTCTATTCTATTCTATTCTATTCTATTCTATTCTATTCTATTCTATTCTATTCTATTCTATTCTATTCTATTCTATTCCATTCCATTCCATTCCATATTTTCTATTCTATTCCATTCCATTCCATTCCATTCCATTCTTCCATTCCATTCCATATTTTCTATTCTATTCTATTCTATTCTATTCTATTCTATTCTATTCTATTCTATTCTATTCTATTCTATTCTATTCTATTCTATTCTATTCTATTCTATTCTTATTCCATTCCATTCCATTCCATTCTATTCTATTTTATTCTGTTCCCGACCTATACCATTTCAGATCAAATGGCTGTCCAGTTTCTTTTTTAAAATCTCCAGTAATGCAACACCCACAACTTCTGGTGGCAACCTGTTTCACTGGTTAATGTTCTAACTGTCAGGAAATTTCTCCTAGGTTGCTTCTCTCTTTGATTAGTTTCCATTCATTGCTTCTTGTCCTGCCTTCAGGCGCTTTGGAGAATAGCTTGACTCCTTCTTCTTTGGGGCAGCCCCTGAGATATTGGAACACTGCTATCATGTCCCCCCTCGTCCTTCTCTTCATTAAACGACACACAGCCTATTCCGTTCCTTATATGTTTTAGCCTCCAGTCCCCTGATCATCTTTGTTGCTCTTCTCTGCACGCTTTCTGGAGTCTCAGCATCTTTTTTACATCGTGGTGACCAAAACTGGATGCCGTATTCCAAGTGTGGCCTTACCAAGGCCTTGTAAAGTGGTATTAATACTTCATGTGATCTTGATTCTGTCCCTCTGTTAATGCAGCCTAGCACTGTGTTGGCTTTTTGGGCAGCTGCAGCACACTGCCAAAATGGGTACATTTGAAAATGGGTGCCTTGTTGAGAATGCCAGCCTAAAGAGATTTGGCAAGGCTCTTTAAATTCTGCTTGTTGTCTTTTCAGTGGTGGCCACGATGAGGATAAGACCGGTAGATGAGCTGAGCGGTTGTTTTGATCCAGGAAAATCCCCTTACTCGTTTCTAATTCAGACCACATTCCCAGCCTCTGTCTTTGCGGTTTCTTTTCTCCCCAAAACCGTAGCCCACCGGTCTGCAAATGATGGCAGGTGGTTTGCAAGCAACAAAAAAACAAAAACAAAATCACTTTTCTTGATTTTTTAAAAAGGTTTTTAATCAATATTTTAAAAGGTGGTAAAAAAACCCCATGTCCTTGAAAGCATGTTAAGGATGCAGGCTTGATCAATGTTTGTTGGAAGGAGCCGCTTTTTGCCGGCGGTGTAAAAAGAAGAGAGAGTCCTTATATTTACGTTTAATTGTTTTTAAAGGTTATTTAATACACTTTGGTTTGCTGGCCAGCATAGCGTTTGTGAGATGAGTGTCTGTCTGTTCGTCTGTCTGTCTGTCTGTCTATCTATCTATCTATCTATCTATCTATCTATCTATCTATCTATCTATCTATCTATCATCTGTATCCATATAACTCTGTCTGTCTGTCTGTCTATCTATCTATCTAGAACTATATCTACCTATCTAGAACTCTATCTATCTATCTATCTATCTATCTATCTATCTATCTATCTATCTATCTATCTATCTATCTATCTATCTATCTATCTATCTATCATCTGTATCCATCCATCCATCTATCTATCTATCTATCTATCTATCTATCTATCCATCTCTGTCTGTCTATCTCATTTATTATCTATTTATCATCTGTATCTATCTATCTATCTATCTATCTATCATTTATTATCTATTTATCATATCTATCTATCTATCTATCTATCTATCTATCTATCTATCTATCATCTGTATCCATCCCTTCCTTTCTTTCTTTCTTTCTTTCTTTCTTTCTTTCTTTCTTTCTTTCTTTCTTTCTTTCTTTCTTTCTTTCTTTCTTTCTTTCTTTCTTTCTCTACCCTTCTGTCATCTATGAAAGTCTAGTGAAAAGAAGACTAGGAGTGACACGATATTTTGCCCCATTTTATGATTTTTTTTTTTTGTCACAGTTAAGTGAATCATGCAGTCATTAAGTGAACTGGGCTCCTTCAAACCCCCTCCCCCAGTTGAGTTTTGACTTGTTAGAAACCGGCTGGGAAAGTTACAGACTGAGATGCCAAGCATCTGAATTTTGATCACGTGCAATAGTCAGGTGAAAAAACAGTCCTAAATCATAAATTAATGGTCCCTAAATAAATGATTGTAAATTGAGGACTTCCCTTCTTATCACTCAGGTCAGCTCAGCAAAAGCCAGGGATGGGAGGGGTTGACTCAATGCTCCATTAAGCCGTTCTTCAATTTTTTTAAAAAAAACAACAAGTTTTATTAGTTTTTTCATTTTACAAACCAGTGCTTAAGAATCACTGTGGTGGCAGGGCAATCAATTGTCCAAATACAAAATCATACTTGTAAAGATCAAATTAAATCATTAAAAAAATGCACCCCTCTCTATTCCCTCTAGTACAGTGGTTCTCAACCTTTTTAATGCCGCAATCCCCAACCGGTCGTAAGTTGAGGACTACTCAACCGGTCGTAAGTCGAGGACTACTCAACTGGTGCAGCACCGTTTGCAGAATGGGACTTTTGGCGGGCTCAGCAGGGCAGAGACAGCCTGGACAATTCCTATTGGCTTTTGAAAGCCAATAGAATAAAAGGGACTAGCACAGCTAAGGAAAAGGGGGAAAAAAATGGTGAACTGTGTTGTTTGGCGACCCCCGTGAAATGGCCGTTCGACCCCAAATGGGGTCCCGACCCACAGGTGGAGAACCACTGCTCTAGTAGTATATTATATTCAAGTTAATATATTTCAGTACAACTAAGTCAGTCAAAACAGTCATCAATAAGATTTCAAATGTCACTTCATTCCTTTTTTTCCCATTAACACAATCAATATTCATTTATTAATAACAATCCTTTTTTTTCTTAATCAGTAACATTTCATCTAAATAAGTCCAAATCCTGTATAAAGCTTTACTATTTCAGTTACTATCTTCCATATTGTTACTCTAAATCAGTGGTTCTCAACCTGTGAGTCGGGACCCCATTTGGGGTCAAACGACCATTTCACGGGGGTCGCCAAACAAGGCTGTCTGCCATTTTTTACCCCTTTTCTTTGGCCACGCCCCTGGCACCCGCTGATGTATAAATGGTTGGGGGTCACCACAACATGGGGAACTGTATTATGGGGTCGTGGCATTAGAAAGGTTGAGAACCACTGATCTAAATACATAATTAACACTTCGGGTGTCTCCCCATTCCCTTTTTCCATAACATAATCAATAAACATTTATTAATATCATATCTTCTCTTTTTTTCTTTCTTATTCTTCTTCCATTACAAAATAGCTATCATTCCTAATAGTAAAAATATTAATTCAAAAAAAGAAAAGAAAAAAAGAAAAAAAAAACCATCACTCCCTCAATATCTGTGTCAAACTCGTTTAAACTCCTCCCAAAATTACTGTTACCACAACAAACCTCTTAATATATAGACAAACATCTTCTTATTAAATTCAAATCTGTTCTTCAATTTAATCAAAGTCAGATGAAAGTCTTTGGGGCAGAGAACTGTTTCCCACCCACCCACCCCCAACATGCTTCTGTTTTGATTCTTGTCTTTTATATTTGCGTTGTAAACTTATTGTAGCTCCTGCTTATCAGTCAGGAGAAAAAAAATTCCCTTTCACCAGCCCACTCGAAAAAGAAATAACGGATTTCAGTAAATAAGCCGGAGAACTTAAAAAATAGATCAGCTACAAAAGGGTTTTCTTAAAGAATATTGCAGTACGCGCTGCAAATGAAAACAGGAATAATAATTGGGGAAGCAGCTGGGGGCAATTATACAGGTAGTCCTCGACTTACGACCAGAAGGGAGCCCAAATTTTCCGCCAGTAAGTGAAACATTTCTGAACCAAATTTTGCTCGGCTTTACGACCTTTCTTGCCACCGTTGTTAAGCGAATCACTGCAGCTGTGAAATCAGTCACACGGTTCTTAAGTGAATCCGGCTTCCCCCATTGACTTGGCTTGTCGGAAGGTCAGAAAAGGGGATCACGTGATCCCCGGGGGACGCCACGACCGTCATAAATGCGAGTCAGTTGCCAAGGATTTCGATCACATGATCTTGGGGACGCTGCAACGGTTGTAAGCGTGAAAACAGTCCTAAGTCGCTTTTTTCAATGCTGTTGTAACTTCGAACAGTCACTAAATGAACTGTTATAAATTGAGGACTGCCTGGAAATGGCTTTTTATGATTAAGCCAGATGAAATTGGGAATTGGAGAAAGAATTGGGTTGGCAAAAGGAGGGGATGTTCGGGCTTTTGGGGGCCATGACCCAGAGTACCTTGTGCCGAGCACCCACAAACCTGAAGAATATACAGGCACTCCTCGACTTAACGACCATTCGTTTAGAGACTGTTTGAAGTTACGGCAGCACTGCAAAAGGTGACTTATGACCGCGTTTCACACTTACAACCGTTGCACATCGCCAGGGTCACATGATCAATATCTGGTCTCCTGGCAACCGGCAAATATTTATAACGGTTGCAGCGTCGTGTGTGTGTGTGTGTGTGTGTGTGTGTGTGTGTGTGTGTGTGTGTGTGTCCTGTGACCCCCTTTTGCCATCTTCTGAGAATCCAGCCGTGTGCAGCAGCATCCCAAAAAGCGAATACAATACTGGGTTGTATAAACAGAGGCGTCGAATCAAAATCACTTGAAGTATTAGCACCGCTGTATAAAGCCTTAGTAAGGCCACACCTGGAACGCTGCGTCCATTCCAAAAAAGAGGTTGAGACTTTGGAAAATGTGCAAAGAAGAGCAACTAAGATGATCAAAGGCCTGGAGACTAAAACATATGAAGAACGGTTGTAGGAATTGGGAATGGCTCGTCCACGGGTCGGCAACCCGTGGCTCCGGAACCGCATGTGGCTCTTTCAGCCTTCTCTTGTGGCTCCCAGCCTCCTCTGCCATTTACAGAGACAGAGACAGAGACAGGCACTTGCGCTTCCCTTCTCTCTCTCTCTCTCTCTCTCTCCCCCTCTCTCTGTGTGTGTGTGTGTGTGTAAAAAAGAGAGTGGCCTCATGCAGTTCTCCAACGAGCTGACAAGCTTATTGGGCAGGGCTCCCTTTGCTGCGTCTCTGCAGGAAGCAGGAAGGGCAGGAGAGAGCCAGCCCAATAATGTGTGTCAGCTTGTTGGAGAAGAGCCTGAAGCCAGCTTGCCAGGTGAGCAGAAGATCAGAGAGAGGGGGGGGGGGAGAGAGAGAGAGAGACAGAGGGAGAGAAGAGGGGGAGAGAGAGAAAGAGAGAGAGAGAAAGGGGGAGAGAAAAAGAGAGGGGGAGAGAGAAAGAGAGAGAGGAAAGAAAGAGAGAAAGAGGGACAGAGAGGAAAGAGAGAGAGAAAGAGGGACAGAGAAAGAGAGAGAGAGAGAAAAAGGGAGAAAGAGGAGAGAAAGAGGGAGGGAGAGAAAAAGAGAGGGAGAAGAAAGAGAAACAGAGAGAGGGAGAGGAGAGAGAGAGAGAGAACTCATGCACAGCAGCCTCTATTTCTTTTTAATTAAACTCTTTAATCAAGCTCCCCACCCTTTATAATAATACTAATAATGATAAAGTTGGAAGGGACCTTGGAGGTCATCTAGTCCAACCCCCTGCTCAGGCAGGAAACCCTATACCATTTCGCACACGTTTTGCGGCTCCCACTGTTTTCTTTTCTCTGGGAAACGGGTCTAAGTGGCTCTTTGAGTGTTTAAGGTTGCAGACCCCTGGGCTAGTCTATAGATTCTCCTGCTTGAGCGGCGGGGGTGGGGGGTGGGCTGGACTAGAAGACCTCCAGGCTCCCTTCCCGCTCTATTCTGATTGATTGACTTTCCCAGCTGGTTACAGACAAACAAAGTCAATGGGGGGGGGGGAATCTGGATTCAATTGCATTTTAGAGTTTCTGACCAGTCATTTCCTAAATGCCGACTCATTTTTCAGGCTGCAATGAGCTACATTTCCAATTATAATAAATCCCCTTTAAGAAAGCTCAGCTTGAGGTTGGCACACTAAGGATGGATTTTGTTTCTTCTATCCATGCAAGAAGTCAGAAGTCATTCCTTATTTGTGTGTGTGTGTGTGTGTGTGTGTTCCTTTTCCTCTCTTTTTTCTTTATATCTTTCTGCACCTCTCTTTCTTTCTCTTCTTTTTATCTCTTTTGCTTTTTTCCCCGTCTGTTAGGGTTTTTTTTTATTTGTACGTTTTATATAAAAAAGTTATTACAGTTATTATAATAGGAATCTGTTAACTAACCAGAGAGCCAGTTTGGTCTAGTGATTAAGGCACCAGGCTAAAAACCAGGAGACGATGAGTCCCACCTTAGCCATGAAAACCAGCCAGGTGACTTTGGGCCAATCACCAGGAGACGGTGAGTTCTAGTCCCGCCTTAGCCATGAAACCCAGCTGGGTGTCTTTGGGCCAATCACCAGGAGACAGTGAGTTCTAGTCCCTCCTTAGCCATGAAACCCAACTGGGTGACTCTGGGCCAATCATCAGGAGACTGTGAGTTCTAGTTCCGCCTTAGACATGAGAGCCAGCTGGGTGACTCTGGGTCAATCACCAGGAGACTGTGAGCTCTAGTTCCGCCTTAGCCATGAAACCCAGCTGGGTGTCTTTGGGCCAGTTCCTCTCTCTCAACCCAACCCACCTCACAGGGTTGTTAATGTGGAGAAAATGGGACAAGGAAGGTATATGGGACATGTTTGCCACCTTGAGTTATTTGTAAAAAGGATAAATAAATAAAAAGTAAACATAGATGGGTGTCATGGCTCCGACAGAGAGACACATAAAGCGGAACATGAGTAGGGAAAACGGCTGTATCCGCACTCATTTTCAAAGATGACAATAGGATACATTGATTTCCCATCTGAAGGAAAGCTACTAAGCTCAGAGAGCGCTAAGGACTCCATAATACAACCCCCAAACTACACAGATTCTCTTCTGTTGTGAGTTTTTTTTTCTTTCGTTGTGTTGTATTTTCTTTTTAATAGTGTCAGTTGCGCGGAGTTGTTGTTGACGAGATGCTATATAAAGTGATTAAATAAATACGCAAGGAAGACAATATGGTTTCAGGCTGGAAATGTTTTTATCGGTGCTTCCCAAGAACAAAAAAAAGCCCTGCATTCTCAGGGATGCGTGGAAAAACATGGCAATAACAGAGAAATGTAAATCAAACAGATAATTGTGATCATAATTAAAAACACTGCCTCTGGCATTATGAATCATTAAAGCGTCCCCCCTGCCTCGTTAGAAGTTTCAAGGTTTTTGTTTGGTGGAGAAAAGGCTGATGCGATCTCTCTCTGCGCGCGTGTGTGTGTGTGTGTGTGTGTATTTACATTTGTGTTTGAAATGTGTTGGCGGTGGCAGAAATATTCTTACCAAAAAGATCGAACAAGGAAAAATGCAGAACAGAAAAATTAGAATTTGTTTAGGCCAAGCCTTTGATACCGAATGCATTCATCAAAAACGTCTTCATATTCTAACAGTGAGGTCAACCTGAGATCTAGTAAATTAAATCCATGTTTCGCAACCTCTGCAACTTTAAGATGGGTGGATTTCAATTCCCAGAATTCCTCAGCCTAGCTGGGGGATTCTGGGACTTGAAGTCTACCCGCTTTAAAGCTTATTGGCTGGGGGATTCTGAGAGTGGAACTACACCCCAATCTTAAAGCAGGCTGGCTGGGGAATTCTGGGATTTGAAGTCCACCCCTCTTAAAGCATGCTGGCTGGGGAATTCTGGGAGTCGAAATCCACCCATCTTAAAGTATCCTGGCTGGGGAATTCTGGGAGTTGAAGTCCACCTATCTTAAAGCATGCTGGCTCGGGATTTCTGGGAGTTGAAGTCCACCTATCTTAAAGCATGCTGGCTGGGGAATTCTGGGAGTCGAAGTCCACATGTCTTAAAGTTGCCAAGGTTGGGAAATGCTGTGCATTCAGGCAGGATTAATCTGGACTGAGTGTTACTCAATTCCCACTGTTTCGCGCATTACAAAATAGGACTTTCCATGCTTCTAGTCCTCACAGTTTTAACCCACAGACCAGGCCGATAAAGCTGGAATTTAAAAAACCCAAAATTTTCTTTGCAGTTTTGCTAGTGGCCTCCTGGACAATTTATGGATTGCAATTCTGACTTTTCCTCTTGATGTTTCAGATAAACTCTGACAATTCCCCCCCCTCCATACACACACACAGATAAAGAGAATTTAGATGACGGCTAAATCTGTGTGCATGTGTGCGTATACCGATAGAAGAGAATATGTGTAGCTGAGGCTTGAACTCTGGGGTCCTGCGTTGGGTGGTTTTCTTACAGACGTTTCATTACCCAACTAGGTAACATCATCAGTGCTGTGCGGGTGTTTGTGGAGAGATGGAGAAAGAGGAGGTGGAGGAGAAAGACTGTGGGGTCCTGGGTGTTCTCCGAATTTCGTGGGGTTTTTTTTTTGCAGATGTTTCATTCCCTAACTAGGTAACATCATCAGTGCTAGAAGGGAGGGAGGTTTGCAGAGAGGAGGAGGAGGAGGAGGAGGAGAAGGAGGAAGAATGTGGGGTCCTGGCTGCTCTCTGAACTTGGTGTTTTTTTTTTGGGCAGACTTTTCATTACCCAACTACCGGTAGATAACATCATCAGTGGTAGAAGAGAGAGGAGGAGGAAGAGGACTGGGTATTTTTCTGAGTTTAGTTGTTTTCTCGCAGACCTTTCATTACCCAACTAGGTAACCTCATCAGGGTATGTGTATCTGTGTCTGTGACTTTGTGTTCATTGAACGATTACAAAATGGCGGACAATGAGGAAGCCAGTCTCCTCTTTCTAGTGGCCCGCAGCCTTCTCTTTTTTTTGTTATTGTTATTAGTTGCAAAGTCATGTCCGACCCATTGCAACCCCATGGACCACGTTCCTCCAGGCCTTCCTGTCCTCTACCATCTTCTGGAGTCCATTGAAGCTCACGTCTGCTGCTTCAGGGACTCCATCCAGCCACCTCATTCTCCGTCGTCCCATTCTTCTCTTGCCCTCCATCTTTCCCAGCATCAGGCTCTTCTCCTGTGAGTCCTTCCTTCTCATTAGATGGCCAAAGGACTTGAGTTTCAACTTCAGGATCTGGCCTTCTAAAGAGCAGTCAGGGTTGATCTCCTCCAGGACTGACCGGTTGGATCGCCTTGCAGTCCAGGGGACTCCCAGGAGTCTTCTCCAGCACCAGAGTTCAAAGGCCTCCATTCTTTGGCGCTCAGCCTTTCTTACGATCCAACTTTCACAGCCATCCATTGCAATTGGGAAAACCATGGCTTTGACTATACGCACTTTTGTTGGCAGGGTGATGTCTCTGCCTTTTAGTATGCTGTCTAGATTTGCCATAGCTTTCCTCCCCAGGAGCAAGCGCCTTTTAATTTCTTGGCTGCAGTCCCCATCTTTAAAAAACCTTCTCCAAAGTGTTTGGAGTCTGTTTTTGGATGGGATACCCGAGAGAGGACGGGGAGAGCTCGTTCTCTGTCGTTCTGGGGGGCCAGGCCCAGGAAGAAGTAAAACTTAAGAGCCAGATATTACATGGCGTTTCCTGAGAGTAAGAGCTGTCAGCCATTCAGTTGGGTTTTCTGTCGCACAACCCTTTGTTTAGCCACTGTTCCAAGTTACGAAGGACCGACAGGTAGTCCTCGACGTACGGCCACAAGGGAGCCCCAAATTTCTGTTGTTAAACGAGATGTTTGTTAAGTGAGCTTTGCCCCATTTTGCAACTTTTCTTCCCACAGTTCTCAAAAGAATCACGGCAGTTGATAAGTTAGTAACCCGTTTGTTAAGTGAATCGCGGCAGTTGATAAGTTAATAATCTGGTTGTTAAGTGAATCGCTGCAGTTGATAAATTAGGAACCGGGTTGTTAAGTGAATTGCGGCAGTTGATAAGTTAATAACCCGGTTGTTAAGTGAATCGCGGCAGTTAAATTAGTAATCCGGTTGTTAAGTGATTCACAGCAGTTGACAAGTTAGTAACCCGGTTGTTAAGTGAATCATAGCAGTTGATAAGTTAGTAACCCGGTTGTTAAGTGAATCGCGGCAGTTGATAAGTTAGTAACCCGCTTGTTAAGTGAATCATAGCAGTTGATAAGTTAGTAACCCGGTTGTTAAGTGAATCGCAGCAGTTGATAAGTTAGTAACCCGGTTGTTAAGTGAATCACAGCAGTTGGTAAATTAGTAACCCGGTTGCTAAGTGAATCATGGCAGTTGTTAATTTAGTAACCCGGTTGTTAAGTGAATCACTGCCGTTGTTAATTTAATAACCCAGTCATTAAGTGAATCTGGCTTCCCGCGTCGACTTTGCTTGTCAGAAGGTCGCCAAAGGGGATCATGTGACCCCAGGACTCTGCAACCATCATAAATGTGAGTCAGTTGTCAAGTATCCGAATGTAAATCATGTGACCCTTGGGATGCTGCAATTGTCGTAAGTGTGAAAACGGTCTTAAGTCACTTCCTTAAGTGCCGTTGTAACTTTGAACGGTCATTAAACGAACTGTTGTAAATCGAGGACTTCCTGTACTTGGAGGTGACTTCTGACCAGGATTTGAAGTTCTGATGGTTTTTCCCTCACCCAGAATGTGAAACACTGCATGATACTTCGTCCTCAACTTACAACTCCAACTGAGTCCAATGTTTCGAATGCTTAGCAAGACGGTTGTTAAGTGAGTTTTGCTCCATTTCATGACCTTTTTTTGGGGGGCCACAGTTGTTAAGCGAATCACTGCAGTTCTTAAGCGAATCACTCGATCGTTAAGTGAATCTGCTTCTTTTATTCCCTTCGCTTATCGGAAGCAACTGGAAAGGTTTATAAAGGGAGGATCACGGGACCCCGGGACAGTGCAACTGTCATAAGTACATGCCAGTTTCCACAGGCCTGAATTTGGATCACTTGACCACCGTGCTTGAAATAGGCCTAGGGCAGGGGTAGGCAACCTGGGCTCTTTTATGACTCGTGGACTTCAACTCCCAGAATTCCTGAGCCAGCCATGCTGAGGGAAAAGGGAGAGATTTCTAAGCTGAGCCATGCTGGCTCAGGAATTCTGGGAGTTGAAGTCCATGAGTCATGAAGGGGCCATAGTTCCCCCATGCTGGCTCAGGAATTCTGGGAGTTGAAGTCCACAAGTCATAAAAGAGCCAAGGTTGCCTACCCCTGGCCTAGGGGAAAAAAACAAACAAATTCAGAATTTAGTTTGAGATTTAATAGTTGCAATTCAGATAGTCCTCGATTTACAATCCAGCCCAGAATTACCCTTGCTAAAGCAACGGTCGTAAGTGTGAAAACTGGTGACGGCTCACAGTTTTCAGTGCCGTTGCGACTTCGAAAGGCCTCTAAACGAACGGGCATAAGTCCAGGACGCTCGCCCCCCCCCCCGTAGCGGGGAAAGTCCACGGATCAAACTTTATAAATAAATTCAACCTTTCTGAACAGGCCCCTTTGTGGCAGAGAAAAACGCAGGAACCCAGGCCGAGAACACCTACCTGCCTGCAGCATTTTTTAAAAAATATTTTATTTTTCTTTCAACTAATAATTTAAAACACACACACACATACACACACACATTAATAATAAAACCGAAACCAGTGTAAATAAGGGCCAGTTCTGGGATCGCTGCTCTGGCTCGGAGGCATCTGAATAAGCAGATTTGTTTATTTCATTTTTATTTTATTTTTCAAATACATGGGCTGGAGTTTATTTTGCAATCTCGGGGTTTATAATTAAAAGCCTGATTGGAGGATTAATGTCAAGCGTGAAGCAAAACAGAAGGTTGGAGGGGGGGAACAGAGAGCAGATTGCAAAGGGACCGGGTGGTTTGTGCTAAGCGCCGGTGGCGGGACGCGAGCCAACCCTGCAGATTTCCCGCACACGCTGCCGATATGCCAGTGGTCCTCCACTTACGACCGTTTGTTTAGCAACCGTTCGGAGTTACAAAAAAGTGACCTAGGACCGTTTTTCACACTTAACGGCCATTGCAGCATCCCCAGGGTCAGAGGATCAAAATTCAGGCATTTGGCAACTGACTTGTATTTATGACGGTTGCCATGTCTCGGGGGGGGGGGGTTTCATATAATCTCCTTTTGCCACCTTCTGACAAGTGAAGTCAATGGGGAGAAGCGGATTCCCTTGTTACTAACTCAACAACTGTGGGGATTCACTTAACAACCGTGGAAAGAGAGGCTGTAAAATGGGGCAAAACTCACTTAACGAATGTCTTGCTTAGCAATGGAAATTTGGGGCTCAATCGTGGTCATAAGACAAGGACTGCCTGCATAATGATAATAAAATCGGAAGGGACCTTGGAGGTCATCTAGTCCAACCCCCTGCTCAGGCAGGAAACCCTATACCAGACATGTCAAACACAAGGCCTCTCTTCATTAAACGAGACATACCCAATTCCAGCAGCCGTTCCTTATATGTTTTAGCCTCCAGTCCCCTGATCATCTTTGTTGCTCTTCTCTGCACTGTTTCTGGAGTCTCAGCATCTTTTTTACATCGTGGTGACTAAAATTTGTAGATACTCGCCCCATAAACTCAGCCGTGGATAGTTTTTCATCAAACCGCCACCCTCCCAAAAATACGGGTGGCCTTTTCCGTGCCGGGCACAGTTTTCACCGTATTTTGGTTCAAAATTTAAAGCTGGCTTCTTGCAGATGGCCTTTATCCATGAACTGCGGCTGAGATTCTGTGATCTGGAAAAAAAAAAAGGACCATGCATCGCACATTTTAATTGAATTCACCTAGTTTAAAAGCAGAGCAGTGAACCACAGGCCAAAGCAGAAGAAGCCATGTTCAGTTCTGGACACCACATTTGTAGAAGAACATCAGCCGATTAAAACAGTTTCGGGGGGGGGGGGAGGAATGAAGATTATACAGGCAGTCCTCGACTTATCACAATTCATTTAGTGACCATTCAAAGTTACAATGGCACGGTTGCTGGAACTGGCTCAGATTTTATCTTCCTGGGTCCAGGATCACCACAGATGGGGACTGCAGCCAAGAATTTAAAAGACGCTTGCTCCTGGGGAGGAAAGCTAGGGCAAATCTAGACAGCATACTAAGAAGCAGAGACATCACCCTGCCAACAAAAGTGTGTATAGTCAAGGCCATGGTTTTCCCAGTTGCAATGGATGGCTGTGAAAGTTGGACCATAAGAAAGGCTGAGCGCTAAAGAATGGAGGCCTTTGAACTCTGGTGCTGGAGAAGACTCCTGCGAGTCCCCTGGACTGCAAGGCAATCAAACTGGTCAGTCCTAGAGGAGATCAACCCCGACTGCTCTTTAGAAGGCCAGATCCTGAAGTTGAAACTCAAGTACTTTGGCCACATAATGAGAAGGAAGGACTCGTTGGAGAAGAGCCTGATGCTGGGAAAGATGGAGGGCAAGAGAAGAAGGGGACGACAGAGAATGAGGTGGCTGGATGGAGTCCCTGAAGCAGGAGGCGTGAGCTTAAATGGACTCCAGAAGATGGTAGAGGACAGGAAGGCCTGGAGGAACGTTGTCCATGGGGTCGCGATGGGTCAGGCACGACTTCGCAACTGTTTAGTGAAGAGGACAAGAGGCGACATGATAGCAGTCTTCCAAAATCTCAGGGGCTGCCCCAAAGTATAGGGAGTCAAGCTGTTCTCCAAAGCACCAGAAGGCAGGAGAAGAAACAACGGATGGAAACTCATCAAGGAGAGAAGCAACCTAGAACTAAGGAGGAATTTCCTGACAGAACAATTAACCAGTGGAACAACCTGCCTCCAGAAGTTGGTCAATGCTCCAACACTGGAAGTTTTTAAGAATAGAATAGAAGAGAAGAGAAGAGAAGAGAAGAGAAGAGAAGAGAAGAGAAGAGAAGAGAAGGGAATAGAAGAGAACTGTTTGTGTGTGTGCGTGTGAAGATCTGCAGTTTTGTTTTTGATACTTCGAAAACAAGCCCGTCTCTTTTACGGCTTGAATTTTCCTGGGTTAAATGGGAAAATTTTCTTTCCTTTTTCCATTCAGCCTCTGTTGGGGAGAGTCAGCCAAGCAAAGAGATTCTCTCCTCTATTAAGTCAAGGAACCGACATTATTTTTTTCCTTTCTCATTTTTCGCGGCTCATCAAAGTCGCAAATTGTGTTGAGATGTTCACTGTTCAGTGTCTCTGCCTTATGGCCCTCGTTTCTGCAAACCGTTTTGTTCGCAGTTTTGCAGGTCCTTCCTTCAACGCCTTTCCCCCAAGACATTAAGGAAAAAAAAATGTAAGTTTTTTTTTCATAAATACACAATATTTTTGTAGATGTTGGTATTACTGCCCAGAGTCCCAGGGAGGTTGAGACGGGCAGCTATAAAAATGGAATAAATAACAATAACAATAATAAAGTTGGAAGGTACCTTGGAGGTCATCTAGTCCAGAGGTGGCCAACCTTTTGGCACCAGGGATCGGTTTCATGGAACACAATTTTTCCATGGACCGGGAGTGGGGTGGGATGGAGGAGGTAGGTGGGGGGTTCAGGATAATTCAAGTGTTTTCAAGGAAAAGTCTTCATCAGAATCCAGTCCAAGCCGGGAATAAACAACATGGCGACTGCTTTAGAAAGAAAGTTGCAGTTTATTGAAAGGAGAGCCAGACAGGAAGATGGCTCTGGAAAATGAAAGTGACCACATGTAGTACGGCAATGGTGGTGAACCTATGGCACGGGTGCCAGAGGCGGCACTCAGAGCCCTCTCTGTGGGCACGCGCGCCGTCGCCCCAGTCCTAGGCCTTTAGCTGGGTTTTATAAAACCTTTTCGCTTTAGGCCTCCGCCGCCATGGGCAAAAAAAAAAAAAAAGGTTCAATCAGTCAATTTCAACTTCTCGCGGGAAAAAAAAGATCTTGCAAAGTTGGAATTGATTGATTGAACTTTTTAGTCCCACCCAGTCTGCCGTTACCACTGCAGCCACGCCCATCCAATGGGCCACATCCACCCGGCACTGGACGATGCATAAGTGGGTTTTGGGTTGCAGTTTGGGCACTCGGTCTCTAAAAGGTTCGCCATCACTGTAGTAGGGAGTGGGTTTTTACACCTTCTTGGGCTTTTGTTTGGAGTTGTTCCTGTGTCATGAACTTTGACCTGAGTCTGAGTGTGCCTTTCTGATATTCTGATGGTGGTGGGTTAATCCTATTATGTCCTGTCTTAGAGTTTGGGTGGGGTATGTAGATGTTAAGGGTCTTTGTCTTCATGATCTCTTCAGCTTCTAGCTGGAGGGCTCCATGCTTCCTGAAAGGATTATTACATCTGCATTTCTAAAAGCTGGTTTCTGCTGAATTGTCTGGCTGGGTGTGTGTGTTTGTGTGTGGAGAGGTTTCTGCTTTTTAAAAGATCTTCTCCATTATTCCTTTGGGGAAATATATTCTGCCTTTTTAATATTCCCCAAAAATATTTCTTTTCTCTGGATTGTTCCCACAAGTGCATTACAGTTTTTGATCATTTTCTAAATAAACAAACGAACAAATAAACAATGCACTTATTTCTATTGTTATTACATTGTATTAGATCAAATCAGTGACTTCCTGCTTCTAAGAAAGTGGGAAGGATAATCCTAAACTCAGCCTTCCCGCAAAAGAAGTGCTGAGAACACACACACACACACACACACACACACAGAGAGAGAGAGAGAGAGAGAGAGAGAGCAAACCAACTTGCTTGGCTTGCAAACTGGGAGAGCTACAGAAGAAAGGAGGAAGACACACACAAACCAAAATAAACCACGAAAAGCAGGCAGGATGTTGCCAAAACACGTGGCACCTGGTGCATCAAAACAAAATAATAAAAAAAACTCCGGTTGGAGTGCAACGGAGCCCAGCGGTCTTAGAAAAGGTGCAGACGAGAGAGAGCGAGAGAGAGAATCCCTTGGAGACGCAGGGCTTAAGGTGAAAGGTAGCTTCTCCCTGCCCCTATTTGCACCCTGACAAAAAGACACCCTCACACACACACACAGCTTGGAAGGGTCCCCCTCCAATGGATCTTTGGGGAAGCTCCCAGTTTCAAGCTGGGCTGGCGCACGCTTGTCTTGCAAACTTGGGAGAGTTGCACAAAGGACGCGCCGGCTCAGCTGGGGTGCCGGGAGGGGGAGAGGAGGAAAGGGAGGAAGAAGAGGAGGAGGAGGAGGAAGTAGCAGGAAGAGGAGTAGCCAGTTGCAAGTGCAGCTGCCGGAGGACCTTTGCACTGAGCAAGACAGTTTCTGCCTAGTATCGAAGGAAAAGTCTTTATCGTGGTTCAGTCCAAGCCGGGAATAAACAACATGGGGACTGCTTTAGAAAGAAGGTTGCAGTTTATTGAAGAGGAGAGCCAGACAGGAAGATGGCTCTGGAAGAAAAAGAGAGAGAGCACATATAGGGAGTGGGTTTTTATACCCTCTGGGGCTTTTGTTTGGAGTTGTTTCCTTTTCCTGTTTGAGGCTTTGTATTTCCTGTCTCATGTATTTTGACTTGGGTCCCTTTGGCATCTGTGGGTTAATCCTATTATGTCCTGTCTTAGAGTTTGGGTGGGGTATGTAGATTTTAGGTGTCTTTGTCTTCTTCTTTTTTTATTATTTAAAAGTTTTATAAATTTATTACAATATAAACTCCCCCACCCCTTCCCCCCTCCCCCACTTCCCAGAGCTGATTACAGGATAAAAAATAAAATAAACAAACATAATCTAAGTAACATTAATCAACTATACTATCAATCAAAACCATAACACACTGTAACTCCTTCTCCCAACAAATATTAACAAATTAAGTCAAAAATAATAAAATAATTAAAACTAATAATAATAATTATCTAAAATCTACTCAAAAGCAAAATAATGCTTTTCAATCTCATATTTCTTCTGAATGTAATCAATCCATCTTCTCCAAACCATAATATAGTTTTCTTGTGAATGATCCTTCAAATAGGCGGAGATTTTCGCCATGTCTGCTAAATTAGACACTTTAAGTATCCATTCTTCCAAGGTAGGCAATAAGTTTTTCTTCCAATATTGCCCCACCAATAATCTTGCAGCTGTTACAAGGTTCAACATCAAATTAGTTTCTTTAACATCAAAATCTACAATAATACCCAACAAAAACAATTGCCGAGTAAACTTTATCTTTCTCTTAAAAATCTTTTTGAATATTCCACCAGATCTTAATCCCAAAAGCTTTAATATCTCTACAAGTCCACCAAATATGAAAATAAGTTGCATCTAAATTTCCACATCTCCAACATTTGGGCTGTAAATTCGGATACATGCGGGACAACTTTTGGGGATCTGTGTCTTTGTCTTCTTAATCTTCTAGCTTCAACCTTCCTGAATGGTTTACATCTTCATTTCTACAGAGCTGGTTTCTGCTTGGGGGGAGGGAGACTTGGGGCTATTAAGAAAAACTGGGCATGCTTTTCTGTCTCTTTCAGATCCTTTGAGGAAATATATTTTTCTGCTCTTTTAATATTTCCTTCTCTGGGGGGCTGACTTCCCACACTAGCCACTCTCCCGCCCCTGCCCAGACACGTGCAATCTCGTGCCTGGAGGTGGAAGATGTCCCTTCAGCACACCTCCAGCTCTGCAGCACGGTTGCTAACTGGCTGCAGCCCGGTACTGGTGCACGGGCCGGAGGTTGGGGACCCCTGATCTAGTCCAACCCTCTGCTCAGGCTGAAAACCCTACACCCGAGGTCCTCAACCTTTTGGGCACCAGGGACCAGTTCTGTGGAGAAAGGTTTTGCCGCGGACCGGAGAGTGCGTGGTTTTGTGTGCTGCCTGCATCCCGCTGATGGGGCTTTGCTTGTTTGTGCGCACCGGTTGCTGGCCGGCTGTGGCCCGGTACTGGTCCACGCACCGAGGGTTGGAGACCTCTGCCCTACACCATTTCAGACAAATGGGTGGACATTTGCCTATTATGACTGCTTATGTGGCATCGAGTCGGTATTGACTCCTAGCAACTATAGGCTTAGAACCTATTGTTTAGTGATTGTTCAAAGTCACAACGGCACTGAAATTTTTTTTTTTCGCGTGGCCGTTGTGGGATGTTCTGTCCAGCAAAGTCAACGGGGAAGCCAAATTTGCTTAACGACCGTGTTACTAACTTAACAACTGCCGTGATTCGCTTAACAGCTGTGGCAAGAAAGGTCGTAAAGTGGGCCAAAACACACTTAGCAACGGTCTTGCTTCGCAACGGAAATATATTTTCGTTGCCAAGCGACTGAATTTGGATCACGTGACCACGGGGGGAGGCTGCAATGGTTGTAAGTGTGAAAAACGGCCGTAAGTCATTTTTTTCAGTGCCGTTGTAACTGCGACTTACAAATGGTTGTAAGTTGAGAACTGCCTGTAAAAGTAATCCACTTGGGCTAGATAGGGCAAATATGCCCCAGAGGCCATAAAATGCCCAGATCTGGCATGGAGATGCTCTACTAATTACTCCTTTGACTCTTCCTCCTGGTTCTTCCAGTCTCTCTCTCCTACAATTTTATGGAGGTTCTCCGTCATCCAGGTTGTGGTTGTCCCAAAGATGCTTTTTCACGAGGCAACTGGACTTTCCTGTTTTTCTTTGAATATGTTTCATTTCTCATCCAAGAAGCTTCTTCAGCTTTGACTGGATGTTGGGGAATGGAAGGATTTATACTCCTTGCAGACAGCTGGTCATTTGCCTTCTTTTAGAGCAGGGGTAGGCCACCTTGGCCCTTTTATGACTCGTGGACTTCAACTCCCAGAATTCCTGAGCCAGCCATGCTGAGGGGAAAGGGAGAGGTTTCCAAGCTGAGCCATGCTGGCTCAGGAATTCTGGGAGTTGAAGTCCAAAAGTCATGAAGGGACCATAGTTCCCCCATGCTGGCTCAGGAATTCTGGGAGTTGAAGTCCACAAGTCATGAAGGGGCCATAGTTCCCCCATGCTGGCTCAGGAATTCTGGGAGTTGAAGTCCACAAGTCATGAAGGGGTCATAGTTCCCTCATGCTGGCTCAGGAATTCTGGGAGTTGAAGTCCACCAGTCATAAAAGAGCCAAGGTTGCCTATCCTGTTTTACAGGGTCTTTTGAGGCCACCTGGAGGTTTACCTGTGTCCTCAGTGTCACTTGAGTGGTGCAAATGGGTGTGGAGCCTTCTTGGGACTGCTGAAAGGACTGTGTTGTACACAGGAGATGGGTGGTGTCGTATCCCTCCCCCCTCTCTTGAGGGAGGGCTGTTCAGTTTTGACATAGATGCCCTCTTTTCAGATCTGTACACTGGGGAAACAAAACGACCACTTCACAAACGCACTGCACAACATAGGAGAACAAACCCATCAGGACAAGAGTCAGGAGTCCATCTGCATTTGAAAGACGAAGGCCGTTCTTTCGAAGACAGCAAAGGCCACATTTTGGACAGGGAGGACCGCTGGCTTGAAAGAGGGGTCAAAAAGGCCATCTGTGTCAAAATTGAGCAGCCCTCTCTTAGCAGAGGGGGGGGGGGGACACGGCATCATCTATCTCCTTTCAGCAGTTGCAAAAAGGCTCCCCACCCATTTACACCATTCAGGTGACTCTGAGGAGACAGATAACCCTCCAAATGGCCTCAACGGCTTTCTAAAACAGTGGTTCTCAACCTTTTTAATGCCGCGACCCCCAACCGGTCATAAATCGAGGACTACTCAACCGGTCGTAAGTCGAGGACTACTCAACTGGTGCAGCACCATTTGCAGAATGGGACTTTTGGCGGGCTCAGCAGAGCAGAGACAGCCTGGACAATTCCTATTGGCTTTTGAAAGCCAATAGAATTAGACTCTATTCAAGAGAGTCTATTCTATTGGCTTTCAAAAGCCCATAGAATAAAAGGGAGTAGCACAGCTAAGGAAAAGGGGGAAAAAATGGCGGACTGCGTTGTTTGGCGACCCCCGTGAAATGGTCGTTCGACCCCAAATGGGGTCCCGACCCACAGGTTGAGAACCACTGCTCTAAAAGAATGCAAATGACCGGTTTTCTGCAAGGGGTATATAAATCCTTCCACCCTCCACCCTGAAGAAGTGAAAACATCTTCAAAGAAAAACAAAAAAAGTCCAGCTGTCTCTTGAAAAAAACATCTTTGGGACTCTCCTACAATTGCATTGCAAAATTTGAAATGATTTCAAAACACCCCCCCCCCGTTTTTGCCTCACCTAGTGCCTAAGGCCCTAAGAAAATCCAGCCCAGCCAGATTATGGGAGATACGATTTTCTCAGGCAATTTAAATTGCTCCCTCTTCTGATTTTGCCAACGAGGGTCCGTATAATTCCACTGTCTTCCGATCGGAGCAAAGCTTCCCGAGCAGCTGGAAGGTTGAAGGTGACCCCGGAATTAAGTCAGGGAACCCTCAGCGCTGCCTCCCATCCATCACTAATCTGTGCCAGCCCTCACATTACAGCTTAGCTACTTTGGGCAAATTAACCCCAGCGGAGACAATCAAGGACAATGCCGGCCTATTTAAGGAGCCAATGGACCAGGGGTATTTCAGCAGATAGATGGGGGGTAGGGGTGGGTGTCTGCCTGCAATTGGACCTTGCTGGAATTAGACTCGATAATATTAAATCACAATATTTTCCTGGGTGCTTCGATGTTTGCTTGCTGGATTTCTTTAAAACAACCTCTAGGCATTTGTTATTTTCAAGAGACTTTGGAATGTTTCCATGAGGACTAGAACCTTGACAAAATAAAAAAAGGGGAAACGGGTGCTTTCTATCCTTGCCTCTGTGCCAAGGGGGTCTCTCTGTCTTTCTCTCTTTCTCTCTTTCTCTCTGTCTCTCTGTCTCTCTGTCTCTGTCTGTCTGTCTGTCTCTGTCTGTCTGTCTCTCTCTCTCTCTCTCTCCTTCCCTCCCTCTCTCTCCCTCCCTCCCTCCCTCCCTCTCCCTCTGTGTGTGTGTGTCTATGGAGATGCTCAGTCACCCAAATCTTGGTTGTCCCAAGGCAACTGGACTTTCTTGTTTTTCTTTGAAGATGTTTCGCTTCTCCTCCAAGAAGCTTCTTCAGCTCTGACTGGAGGGTGGGGAAATGGAAGGATTTATACTCCTTGCACACAGCTGGTCATTTGCCTTCTTTTAGAGAGTCGTTGAGGCCACTTGGAGGTTTACCTGTTCTAAGAAGGCTGCACACCCATTTGCACCACTCAGGTGACCCTGAGGACACAGGTAACCCTCCAGGTGGCCTCAGTGACTCTGTAAAACAGTGGTTCTCAACCTTTTTAATGCCGCGACCCCCAACCGGTCGTAAGTCGAGGACTACTCAACCGGTCGTAAGTAGAGGACTACTCAACTGGTGCAGCCCCGTTTGCAGAATGGGACTTTTGGCGGGCTCAGCAGGGCAGAGACAGCCTGGACAATTCCTATTGGCTTTGGAAAGCCAATAGAATTAGACTCTATTCAAGAGAGTCTATTCTATTGGCTTTCAAAAGTCAATAGAATAAAAGGGAGTAGCACAGCTAAGGAAAAGGGGGAAAAAATGGCGGACTGCGTTGTTTGGCGACCCCCGTGAAATGGTCGTTCGACCCCAAATGGGGTCCCGACCCACAGGTTGAGAATCACTGCTCTAAAAGAAGGCAGGACTTGGGTCTGGCTAGTCTGAAGAAAAGAAGAAATAGGGAAGACATGATAGCAGTATTCCAATATCTGAGGGGCTGCCATTAAGAAGAGGGAGTCAAGCTATTCTCCAAAGCACCAGAAGGAAGGACGAGAAACAATGGATGGAAACTGATCAAGGAGAGAAGCAACCTGGAATTAAGGAGAAACTTCCTGACAGTGGAACAGCTTGCCACCAGAAATCGTGGGCGCTCCATCACTGGAGGTTTTTAAGAAGAGGCTGGACAGTCACTTGTCTGAGATGGTATAGGTTCTCCTGCTTGAGCAGGGGGCTGGACTAGAAGACCTCCAAGGCCCCTTCCAGGTCTATTCTATTCTATTCTATTCTATTCTATTCTATTCTATTCTATTCTATTCATTATCTCAGGGGCTGCCCCAAAGAAGAGGGTGTCAAACTATTCTCCAAAGGCCCTGAAGGCAGGACAACAAGGAACGGATGGAAACTAATCAAGGAGAGAAGCAACGAGGAATTAAGGAGAAACTTCCTGACAGTGAGGGCAATTAGCCAGTATTCCAGCTCAATTCTGTTTGTTCGTTTGGTATTTCTCTTTCTCTTTTTCATTTCTCATTACTAAGTCATTGTTTTGCTATAATTAGGGGACCCGCTGGGAGTCTCTACCTCGTTGCATCAGGCTAGGAATCTGATAAAGAAAGAAATGAATAAACAAACCATCTTCGTGCATTAGATTTATGATATATTTAGCCGCCCCACCATTCTCTTTCGGGATAATTGCAAGGTTGCATGCAGGAAGGCAAAACAAAACAAAAATAAATCAAAATAATGGCTGCAACTACAGATAGTTCTTGACTTATCACCGGTCACTTAGCCTCTGTTCAAAGTTGCAACAAGCCCCAAAACAGGGAGTCATACCCAGTTTCAATCAGATCAATCAGAATAGAGTTGGAAGGGACCTTGGAGGTCTTCTAGTCTGACCCTCTGCTCAGGCAGGAAACCCTCTACCATTCCAGGCAAGTGACTGTCCAGTCTCTTCTTTTGAAAACTTCCAGTGATGGAGCACCCACACCTTCTGGAGGCAGGCTGTTCCACTGGTTAATGGTCCTCACTGTCCGGAAATTCCTCCTTAGTTCTAGGAATCAGTGGTTCTCAACCTGTGGGTCAGGACCCCATTTGGGGTCGAACGACCATTTCACGGGGGTCGCCAAACAACGCAGTCCGCCATTTTTTCCCCCTTTCCCTTAGCTGTGCTACTCCCTTTTATTCTATTGGCTTTTGAAAGCCAATAGAATAGACTCTCTTGAAGCATGCTGGATGGGGAATTCTGGGAGTTGAAGTCCACTTAATTTAAAGCATGCAGGCTGGGGAATTCTGGGAGCTGAATCCACCCATCTCAAAAGGCATGCTGCCTGGGGAATTCTGGGAGTCAAAGTTCGTAAAGTTGCCATCGTTGCCCAGCCCTGTTCTCTAACAATTAAATTGAAGGTTATCACTGGGGTGATCATGGTTTCCTGAGAGGTGTGGATCAATAATAGTAAACATTGTGAAAGCAATGCAGTGATTAAAAATCAAACTATGCTGGTTTTGGTTTTTGATTAATAAGTTAGTAGATTGTGGGAATGCTAGTCTAGATGTAATTGATCTTGATTTTTGGAAAGAAAAGTATCCCGTAATGTTTGGATTAGTAAGGTCTGGTATCCCCTCTATGAGATGAGTCGAAGGCTGGGTTGAAAAACTGAGTTCCCATCAGCACTTCTTTGAATAAGCTGCAGCGAAGGGTCAACTGGAATGATCAAGGTTCTAGTCCTGGTCGAGGTAGGATTATCAGGTTTTAAGGTGGCATAAAACTAAATGCAAAGAGACTAGAAAATAAAAACAGAATCCCAAAGGATCACGTTAAGTAAAGGGAACGACATCAAAAATGAAGTTTAATGAGCCAAATGCAGAGTTCTTGACTTCGGGTGACCGGTTGCTAGTCCCTGTTGTTTTCTTGGCAACATTTTTAAAAGTGATTTGTTCTTGTCTTCTTCCTGGGGCTGGGAAGGAGTGACTGGCCCAAACTCACCCAGCTGGCTTTATGTCCAGAATTAACAGCCTCCAACTTTCTAGCCTGAATCTGCACCAAATTAGTACTTTTATATGCATTAAGAAAGAGTTTTCAAATACATTCTATACTTTTCCCCTCCATGAGTATGGAGCCAATTATATACAGTACCCGAAGCCCTTCTTTGGCATAAAGCAATCAGCTTTCTGGAAGCTTAGCCTTTCCTGCTTTTTCAAGCATTCACCGCTTCTGGAGGCAGGTTGTTCCACTGGTTAATTCTTCTAACTGTCAGGAAGTTTCTCCTTAGTTCTAAGTTGCTTCTCTCTTTGATTATTATTATTATTATTATTAATAATAATAATAATAATAATAAATGATATAATTAAACTGTTCTGGGACTTCAGAATTCAAACAGACAAGCACCTGCAACATAACACCCCAGACTTAACAATTGTCGATAAGAAAGACAAAAAAGTCTGGATAGTGGACGTGGCAGTGCCTGGAGACAGCAGAATAGACGAGAAAGAACTGGAGAAGATCTCAAAATACAAAGACCTACAAATAGAAATGGAAAGACTGTGGCAAAAGCAAGCAAGGGTAGTACCAATAGTAATAGACTCCTTGGGTGCAATCCCAAAACAACTGGAGCACCACTTGAACACCACTGGCATTGACAAATTCGCTATTAGTCAATTGCAAAAGGTGGCCTTACTAGGAACTGCTTCCATCCTGCGACGATATCTGTAATACCATCAAGCATCCACATCTGCCTATCCCAGGTCCTGGGTAAGGACTCGCTAGGTAGACAAAATGCCAAATCCAGTCTGAACATCTGGCTGACTGTGCGATGATCCATAATAATAATAATAATAGTAAAGTTGGAAGGGAGCTTGGAGGTCATCTAGTCCAACCCCCTGCTCAGGCAGGAAACCCTATACCATTTCGGACAAATGGCTGTCCAGTCTCTTCTTAAAAACTTCCAGTGTTGGAGCATTCACTGCTTCTGGAGGCAAGGAGTTCCACTGGTTAATTGTTCTAACTGTCAGGAAGTTTCTCCTTAGTTCTAGGTTGCTTCTCTCCTTGGTTAGTTTCCATCCGTTGCTTCTTGTTCTGCCTTCTGGTGCTTTGGAGAATAGCTTGACTCCCTCTTCTCTGGGGCAGCCCCTGAGATATTGGAACACTGCTATTATGTCCCCCCTCGTTCTTCTCTTCATTAAACTAGTCTCTGAAATTTTATTTGCACCCTTTTTTTGCCATTGCCTTCGTCCTAGGGCTGAGACAAAGCGGCTGGCTCAAAATCGCCCGTTGTTTTTGTACCAAAGGCAGGTCTGGAACTCCCAATTTCCCAGTTCTAGCCTGTTGCCTTGATTCCTTGCCAGCAACAGCTTAATGGAGCCTCCAAAGACAGTCAACTTTTCAGAGCTAAATCTCCATCCTTCTCCTGCAACCTCACCTGATCCTGATTTTGCAGAAACTTGCAGTTCGATCTTTTTGCTACCATTAATTTATAATTTAAGAGGAGGCAAAAGGACTTTCCTTTTAAGGTACCTGTGTTCTTTTGTTTTTTTTCCAGCTGCGCTGGGGACGTTAGATTTCAGCTTGCTGTACGATCAGGAAAACAACGCCCTTCACTGCACAATCAACAAAGCCAAGGTAGGTATCTACGCTTTTCTGAAAATCTGTCCTTTTCTCTGTGGATCAAACACGGTGCTATTATAAACGTCGGCATCCTGATCTCATACTTTAGGCCCAGCATCTTCTGGCGTGTAATTTTATGGTTTGGATGTTCGGACTCTCTGTTTACCAGTTAGTTTCAAAAATTGTTTTGCAGTGCATGAAGCTTGAAGCTAAGTGATGCCAAAAGAATTTGAGGAGCAGATAACAGAATAAAGTAAGGTAAAGTAAGGTTCTACATTTAGGCAAGAAAAAACAAATGCACAGATATAGTATAGGGGGTACTTTGCTCAATAGTAGTAACTGTGAGAGGGATCTCGGACTCCCAGTGGACCATCACTTAAACATGAGCCAGCCGTGTGCTGCAGCTGCCAAAAAGGCCAACACAGTGCTAGGCTGCATTAACAGAGGGATGGAATCAAAATTACATGAAGTATTAATACCACTTTACAATGCCTTGGGAAGGCCACACTTGGAATACTGCATCCAGTTTTGGTCACCACGATGTAAAAAAGATGTTGAGACTCTAGAAAGAGTACAGAGAAGAGCAACAAAGGTGATTAGGGGACTGGAGGCTAAAGCATATAAGGAAAGGCTGCTGGAATTGGGTATATCTAGTTTAACGAAGAGAAGGACGAGGGGGGACATGATAGCAGTGTTCCAATATCTCAGGGGCTGCCCCAAAGAAGAGGGAGTCAAGCGATTCTCCAAAGTGCCTGAAGGCAGGACAAGAAGCAACGGATGGAAACTAATCAAGGAGAGAAGCAACCTAGAACTAAGGAGAAACTTCCTGACAGTGAGAACAATTAACCAGTGGAACAACCTGCCTCCAGAAACGGTGAATGCTCCAACACTGGAGGTTTTTAAGAAGAGACTGGACCGCCATTTGTCCGAAATGGTATAGGGTTTCCTGCCTGAGCAGGGGGTTGGACTAGATGACCTCCAAGGTCCCTTCCAACTTTACTATTATTATTGTTGTTGTTGTTGTTGTTGTTATAACAGGATAATGGAAGGGACCTTGTAGGTCATCTAGTCCAACCCCCTGCTCAAGCAGGAGACCTGCCTACACTATTTCTGACAGATGGCGGTCCAGTCTCTTCTTGAAAACCTCCACTGATGGAGCCCCCACAACTTCTGGAGGCAAGTTGTTCCACTGGCTAATTGCTCTCACTGTCAGAAAAATTCTCCTTATTTCTAGTTTGAATCTTTCCTTGATCAGTTTGTCTGAAATGGTATAGGGTAGGGTGTCAAACTCAATTTCACTGAGGGCCGCATCAGTATTGTGGTTGCCCTTGGGGGGCCGGGTGGGTGTGGCCAGAGTGGGTGCAGCCTACCGGGTGGGCGTGGATGGAGTGAGTGTGGTCTACTGGGTGGGTGTGGCCAGTTCTACATCATCCGCGTCAAAGGTGCTTGTGGGGGCCTGGGCAGGAGTGGGACAGATCTGAGGGTCTCTGGCAGAAGGGGGTGGGACCAGGGCAAGTGCCAAGGCACGGTCCACTGGAGCAGCCTCACTCTTCCTCTCAGGCCATGCAAGGGGGGGGGGGCTTATGGAGCTAAGACTGAATGTGTTTCAGCATAGATGGCCACCACAAAATTGTACATTGGCTCCCGGCTGGCCTGGGCTAGGGCCAAGGCAGGGGGGGCCGTTCCCTCACTGTTTCCAAGATGGCTTCACGGGCCGCATGAAACCACTTTGCGGCCCGCATCCGGCCCCCAGGACTTGTGTTTGACATGTCTGGTATAGGGTTTCCTGCCTGAGCAGGGGGTTGGGCTAGATGACCTCCAAGGTCCCTTCCAACTTTATTATTATTATTATTATTATTATTATTATTATTATTATTATTGACACTTAACATCAATGTCACTAACTTAACAACTGCAGCGATTCACTTATGAACAGAGTGATGGTAAAATGGGGCCAAACTCACTTAACAACTTTCGGGTCTCCATTGCGGTCGTAAGCCGAGGACTCCCCCAACAAGAAATGGAGCTTCCACATTTAAAAGGCATTCTATATATAAATCACTGCGTCTGAGCCACTGTCACGAACCGGGCCACGTGACTTCCATTCTCAGCTAGGAATGATTTTATTTTATTTTATTTTATTTTCGGCCAACGTGTTGCCAACGTCCCGGCGCGGTGAAAACCGAGTTGCAGAGTTCGACCAAGGAAGGCACACTGTTTGTGGGGTCTATCGCAGAGGTCCCCAACCTTTCAGGCACCAGGGACCGGTTCCGTGGAGAGAGGTTTTTCCGTGGATCGGAAGGGTGGCTGGTGATGTGTGCTGCCTTGCATCCTGCGAATGGGGCTTTGCTTGTTTGTGCAACGTGGCAAAGTGGCCTCGTTTCTCTGCCCCCTTTCCCATAAATGGCCCCCCTCCCCTCCCCTGAAAAAAAGAGGAAGGTGGGAAACTGAACATGTGGTGCCGTTCAGCACAAGAGAGCAAGAGGCTTACCGGCTCCTTGCCAAACTCCAGTCCCGGCGATGGACATGCACATCCCAAAAAACCATGGAAAAATTTGGTGGCAAAATGGGAAGGGATGAGTAATTCCTTCCTTCTTCCCCCCCCCCGCCCCGCCTTCCATCTAATGTTGGTTCCTGGACCACCCCCTCCATTCCTTTTCTCTTGATCAACATCGCTGCCTGGAAAATTGGCGGGTTGAGCTGTTTTCCACGCCCACCAATTTGGCAGGAAAAAAAAGAATTCCCGTTGGACATATTGCTGGATGGGGGGGTGGAAAGGGGGGGGAAAGAGTCGGTGGATGGGCGGTGGGCTTCCATACCGCAGGCCGTCTTGTACTGAACGACCACGACGGAGGCTCAAATTGTCTGTTGCTAAGCGAGACGGTCGCGTGTGAGTTTCGCTCCTTTTGTGACCTTTCTTGCCGCAGCCCTTAAGCGAATTGCGACAGTTTTTAAGAGACTGGAAGTTTTTAAGAAGAGACTGGACAGCCATTTGTCTGAAATGGTATAGGGTTTCCTGCCTGAGCAGGGGGTTGGACTAGATGACCTCCAAGGTCCCTTCCAACTTTACTATAAAATTCTACATAGGGCCTTTGATGTTTCTGTTGGGACGTTTGGTGGGTCTACATAGGATCTTTGATGTTTCTGATGGGACGTTTGATGGGTGTACATAGGATCTTTGATGTTTCTGATGGGACGTTTGATGGGTCTACATGGGATCTTTGATGTTTCTGATGGGACGTTTGGTGGTTCTGCATAGGATCTTTGATGTTTCTGATGGGACGTTTGGTGGTACTCTTAAGTAGGACATTTTAGTGATCCTATGTTGGATCTTTGGTGGCTCCAATAGGTTCTTTTTCTGGTCCCAGATAGGACCTTTGGTGATCCCAATAGGACTTTTGGGGGTCTCAGTAGAAGCCTCCATGGCATCCTTGGAAGTCGTGATGGCACCATGTCCATCAAAAAGACCTAAGTAGATTTGGTGGTCCTACATAGGATCTTTGGTGTTTCTGGAGGGACATTTTGGTAGTCTAAATAGGACAATTCAGTGGTTCAATGTAGGACCTGTCGTGGCCCCAGTAGAATCATGGCTGGCTGGGGAATTCTGGGAGTTGAAGTCCATTCGTCTTAAAGCTATCCAGGTTGAAAAACACTGACTTTAGAGCAGGGGTCTTCAAACTTGGCCCTTTTATGATTTGTGGACTTCAGCTCCCAGAATACCTCAGGCAGACATGCCTGGCTGAGGAATTCTGGGAGTTGAAGTCCACAAATCATGAAAAGGCCAAGTTTGAATCTGAAAATTTTATAACACAAAATTTGGAGCAATTTCGGGGCCTTATTTACAAATTATGGGTGACATGATTCCAAAGTTAAATTTCTCATTAAATTGCTGCAGAAGCTAGATTTAATCCCTGAAATATCAGAAATGAAATTTCTAATAGAAGAAAAACATTAAATTTACACTGAATATTATACACAGAGGAAAAAAAACCGGTATAAAATATTTTACCGGGACTGTATTCTAGCATTGATTGCTAAAACTGATCGCTCAGGGTTTGTCAGAACAATTTTTACCAAATAAACAATTCTAAAAATTGAATTTCTTTTCCAACCTGCTACTTTTAGCAAAATGTTACTAACCCTTGGATTCCTATATTAAACTACACTTGGTAACTGCCTCTGCATTTCCAGTTGGAAAGTACATACCGTTCCTTCCACATAAAAATGTTTAATTAAGGTGTGGGAGCGCACTTTGATGTCCAAAATAGCTTCCAATTTCCAAAGTAAACTTGACATAGAGTTGAACTGCACTTGGAAGCCATTTTTAGAAGATAATTAAAATTACCGTACCAATTTGAAATTTCAGTTTCTCTTCACTTAATCTTAACATTCTTGCTCAATGTTCCTTGAGTTTTGCAACTTTAAAAAGAATGGGGAATTCTGGGAGTTGAAGTCCACCCATCTTAAAGCATGCTGGCTGGGGAATTCTGGGAGTGGAAGTCCATCCATCTTAAAGTATGCTGGCTAGGAATTCTGGGAGTGGAAGTCCACCCATCTTAAAGTATGCTGGCTAGGAATTCTGGGAGTGGAAGTCCATCCATCTTAAAGCATGCTGGCTGGGGAATTCTGGGAGTGGAAGTCCATCCATCTTAAAGTATGCTGGGTAGGAATTCTGGGAGTGGAAGTCCATCCATCTTAAAGTATGCTGGGTAGGAATTCTGGGAGTGGAAGTCCATCCATCTTAAAGTATGCTGGGTAGGAATTCTGGGAGTGGAAGTCCATCCATCTTAAAGTAGGCTGGCTAGGAATTCTGGGAGTGGAAATTTATATCCCTTAATGTTGCCAACATTGAGAAATGCTGAGCTAGTTCTAAAGAAGTCAGAAGAGCTGTTCAGAAACTCGGCTAGAATTTGCTATGGCTTTTAATTTTATTGAATGATTTACATAACTATTTTTGTAGATAGTAATACTTTTGAGAGCTGTAGCTCTCAAAACAGGGTTCAATAATGTAATAATATCCTCCAGTATAACATATAGCAATATAATATAATCCAATTCTGTAATAGTCATAAATTCACTTATTGAATTTGTGTTTCTTGTTTCTTCCTCTTTTTTTTTTACCTCTTCTGCTTCTATTTCCCCCCCCTCCCCAGAAATGCTAAATAAAAATATGGCTAAAACAAAGAGAAAGGATTGCCTCTTCTAAGACCTCATTTCAATTATAGCTAGTCCTTGACTTAACGATAGTTCATTTAATTCTGTTCAAAGTTACAATAGCAGTGGAAAAAAAGGGAGCCACAACTGTTTTTCACCTGACCGTTGCAGCATCACATAATCAAAATGAAGGCAGTTGGAAACTGACATGTACTTATGACAGTTGCAGTGTCCTGGGGTCATGTGATTCCCTTTCACAACCTTCTGACAAGCAAAGTCAATGGGGAAGCCAGATTCACGTAACAACGGTGTTGCTAATTTAACAACTGCTGTGATTCACGTAACACTTGTGGAAAGAAAGGTCGTAAGATGGGGCAAAACTCACTTGGGCTCAGTTGTGTCGTAAGTCGAGGATTGTCTGTACCCACAACGTTGTGCTTCTCTCCACGTAGACCAGACCTGTTCTAGCCGCAGCGCCATTAAAGTAGCATTTTTTTGATCCCACACATGCTTATTTAAACCATCTTGCAAGGCTGTCCATCTCTCAGAACTGGCTCTGGGCAACCTAGAAGGGTTAAAACAGTCACCCCAATAGCGTAATAATTGCTGGCTGGGGAATTCTGGGAGTTGAAGTCCAGACCTATTAAAGTTGCTAAGGCTGAGAAACACGGTTTAATGGAAGGGACCAAGAGCATGGTCTCTGGGCTAGATCTGATGGGTTTGCAGAGATGATAGAGGACTTTTTCAAACAACCCATGTTTATAATGCAGATAGAATTTCACCCTCTTTTCTGACTGCTCCATTAGTGGTGAGGTCAGATGATGGCCTGTTACATTAACTGGGTGTTGTTGTTAGTTGCGAAGTTGTGTCTGACCCATCGCGACCCCATGGACCACGTTCCTCCAGGCCTTCCTGTCCTCTACCATCTTCTGGAGTCCACTGAAGCTCACGCCTCCTGCTTCAGGGACTCCATCCAGCCACCTCATTCTCTGTCGTCCCCTTCTTCTCTTGCCCTCCATCTTTCCCAGCATCAGGCTCTTCTCCAGTGAGTTCTTCCTTCTCGTTAGGTGGCCAAAGGACTTGAGTTTCAGCTTCAGGATCTGGCCTTCTAAAGAGCAGTCAGGGTTGATCTCCTCTAGGACTGACTAGTTTGATCGCTTTGCAGTCCAGGGGACTCACAGGAGTCTTCTCCAGCACCAGAGTTCAAAGGTTACATTAACTACAGTTGGCTAATCTTGAATTAAACATTGCAGTAATTAATGCTTCAGTAGAAGAGAATATACAGCTCTGGGTTGAACTGCCTGGTTGGAGGTTTATCTGTGTCCCCAAGGCCATCTGAGTGGTGCAGATAAACCTCCAAGTGGCCTCAACGACTCTCTAAAAGAATGCAAATGACCGGCTGTCTGCAAGGAGTATAAATCCTTCCATTTCCCACCATCCAGTCAGAGCTGAAGAAGCTTCTGGATGACTGTTCCAAGGAGGTCTTCTAGTCCTCATGCAGGAGACCCTATGCCATTTCAGACAGGTGCCCATCCAGTGTCTTCTTAAAAACCTTCAGTGATGAAGCACTCACAATTTCTGGAGGCAGGTTGTTCCACTGGTTAATTGTTCTCACTGTTAGAAAAGTTCTCCTTAATTCCACGTTGCTTCTCTCCTTGATTAGTTTCCATCCATTGTTTCTTGTCCTGCCTTCAGGTGCTTTGGAGCAGGGCTTTTCAACCAGTGGTACAGGTACTACCTGTAGTACATTGGCACCTGGCAGGTGGTACGCGATCATACTAGAAAAGTAGCAGGGGAGGGGAATGAGCTGAACCAGTGGCAGCACCGCATAAGCCTGAGCGAGAAATGGCTGGAGCTGCAGGGCTGTCAGGGCTCAGCGGAAGCGCCAGGATTAGCGCCAGGCTCCAGTTGGAGCTCAGCACTGATCCTGCCGCTTCTGCTGAGCCCAGAAGAAGCACCAATCAGCTGGAATGTTGCAGCCTCTCCAGGGTCTTGTGATTTACATTCAGATGCTTGGCAACCGATTCATATTTATGACGGTCACAGTGTCCCAGGGTCATGTGAAGTGATCAAAACCTGCTGCAACCACCCAGCAGACGGGGGGGGGGAATAAAAACCAAACACCCCCCCACCCCACCCCCGCTGCCAATCCTCAACAGAAATGCTCACAACAATGAAAACTTCGGACAGGAGGAAGAGCGGGGCCGGGTGGGCAGGCAGGTGTCTTGCTCGGCTGTGGCTTGGGGGGCACTTTTTTCAGTGCCATTGTAACTTCAAGCAGTCACTAAGCGAACTGTTGTAAGTTGAGGACTACCTGTACTTTATCAGTTTTTTCCTTTTGGGGGGGGATCATCAAGTTTTTGACATCTTGCTAGGCGACTGGTGGTCCTCGGATGTTGCCATATCCTAAAAGTGGTACAATGGGTAAAAGGTTGAAAAGCCCTGCTTTGGAGAATATTGACCCCCCCCCTTCTTTGGGGCAGCCCCTCAAATATTGGAAGACTGCTCTCATGTCACCCCTAGTTGTTCTTTTCTCTAGACTAGACATATCCAATTCCTGCAACAGTTCTTTGTATGTTTTAGTCTCCAGACCTTTAATCATCTTAGTTGCTCTTCTCTGTTCTTCTCGTCTTTTAATAATAATAATAATAATAAAGTTGAAAGGGACCTCAAATCTGGGTAATAAGCAGCCTCAAGGTAAGTCTGTCGTAACGTTGAACAGTCACTAAGTGACCCGTTGTAAGTTGAGGACTACCTATACTTTTTTTTTTTTGCAGGGCCCTGATTTTAAAGGCATAGAAGCTTGTAATAAGGACTCACGAACTAACTATATTAAATATGGTGGTGATTATGAGATTGATTACAATGATTTCTCTAGATTTTTTGGGGGTGGGGGTAAGGCGTGGCTTGATTTCGAAAGCGGATTTAGCAAAAGCCACTTTATGTATCTGCCATCTGCGCAGGTTACTAGTCCTTAATGTTTCCATTCCATCCTTTACTCATTTCTTCTTCTTTTTCCCCTTCTCTGTCTTTTTTATATGTTTCCCACACCCTTCCTTTCGGTTGTCTCTCCATCTTCCATTCTGCCACGTTCATTTCATTTCTTGCCTGGGAGAAACAGATGCCTCAAGTTCACCACCAAAAGGTAAGGTCTGTTTTAGCTCTATAGCCCCTTCTGTGTCCTCCCTGGCAGGGTTGTTGTGATCTCCAAAAGATCCTCCAAAGCAGAGAATTGGGTGTCTAGTTTAATGAAGAGAAGGATGAGGGGGGACATGATAGCAGCCTTCCAATATCTCAGGGGTTGCCCCCAAAAAGAGGGAGTCAAGCTATACCACTTTACAAGGCCTTGGTAAGGCCACACTTGGAATACGGCATCCAGTTTTGGTCAACATGAAGTAAAAAAGATCTTGAGGCTCTAGACCAGTGGTTCTCAACCTGTGGGTCGGGACCCCATTTGGGGTCGAACGACCATTTCACGGGGGTCGCCAAACAACGCAGTCTGCCATTTTTTCCCCCTTTTCTTTAGCTGTGCTACTCCCTTTTATTCTGTTGGCTTTTGAAAGCCAATAGAATAGATTCTCTTGAATAGAGTCTAATTCTATTGGCTTTCAAAAGCCAATAGGAATTGTCCAGGCTGTCTCTGCCCTGCTGAGCCCGCCAAAAGTCCCATTCTGCAAAGGGTGCTGCACCAGTTGAGTAGTCCTCGACTTACGACCAGTTGAGTAGTCCTCGACATACGACCGGTTGAGAGTCGCGGCATTAAAAAGGTTGAGAACCACTGCTCTAGAAGGAGTAAAGAGAAGAGCAACAAAGATGATTAGGGGACTAGAGGCTACAACATATAAGGAACGGTTGCTGGAATTGGGGATGTCTAATTTAATGAAGAGAAGGACGAGGGGTGACATGATAGCAGTGTTCCAATATCTCAGGGGCTGTCCCAAAGAAGAAGGAGTCAAGCTATTCTCCAAAGCCCCTGAAGGCAAGACAAGAAGCAACGAATGGAAGGAACTAATCAAAGAGAGAAGCAACCTGGAACTAAGGAGAAATTTCCTGACAGTTAGAACTTAAGAACCAGCTTACTGACTTAATTGCAGTGATCCACTTAGCAAGTGAAGCCAGAAAGGTTGTAAAATGGGGCAAAACTCAACAAATGTCTCACTTAACAATGGAAATGTTGGGCTCCGTTGTGTAAGGCGAGGATTACTTTTACATTATCTCTTTTTGCAGACAACCCAAATTAATGGGGAAGCAGAATTCATTAAGAAGTGTGTTACTAATTAAGCAGCTGCAGTGATTCACTTAACAACGGTGGCAGGCAAGGTCGTCAAGGGGGACAAAATTCACTTAACAGGTGGCCTGCTTAGCAATGGAAACTCAAATGGGCTCCATTGCGGTCATAAACCGAGGTCTACCTATATCAGGGGGCTTCAAACTTGGCCCTTTTATGACTTGTGGACTTCAACTTCCAGGATTCCTCAGCCAGGCAAGCTGGCTGAGGAATTCTGGGAGTTGAAGTCCACCAGTCATGAATGGGCCATAGTTCCCTCATGCTGGCTGAGGAATTCTGGGAGTTGAAGTCCACGAATCATGAAGGGGCCATAGTTCCCCCATGCTGGCTGAGGAATTCTGGGAGTTGAAGTCCACCAGTCATGAAGGGGCCATAGTTCCCCCATGCTGGCTCAGGAATTCTGGGAGTTGAAGTCCACAAGTCATAAAGAGGCCATAGTTCCCCCATGCTGGCTCAGGAATTGTGGGAGTTGAAGTACACAAGTCATGAAGGGGCCATAGTTCCGCCATGCTGGCTCAGGAATTCTGGGAGTTGAAGTCCACCAGTCATGAATGGGCCATAGTTCCCTCATGCTGGCTGAGGAATTCTGGGAGTTGAAGTCCACAAGTCATGAATGGGCCATAGTTCCCCCATGCTGGCTGAGGAATTCTGGGAGTTGAAGTCCACAAGTCATAAAGAGGCCATAGTTCCCTCATGCTGGCTCAGGAATTCTGGGAGTTGAAGTCCACCAGTCATGAAGGGGCCATAGTTCCCCCATGCTGGCTGAGGAATTCTGGGAGTTGAAGTCCACGAATCATGAAGGGGCCATAGTTCCCCCATGCTGGCTGAGGAATTCTGGGAGTTGAAGTCCACAAGTCATGAATGGGCCATAGTTCCCCCATGCTGGCTGAGGAATTCTGGGAGTTGAAGTCCACAAGTCATAAAGAGGCCATAGTTCCCTCATGCTGGCTCAGGAATTCTGGGAGTTGAAGTCCACCAGTCATGAAGGGGCCATAGTTCCCCCATGCTGGCTCAGGAATTCTGGGAGTTGAAGTCCACAAGTCATAAAGAGGCCATAGTTCCCCCATGCTGGCTCAGGAATTCTGGGAGTTGAAGTCCACAAGTCATGAAGGGGCCATAGTTCCCTCATGCTGGGTTCAGGAATTCTGGGAATTGAAGTCCACAAATCATGAAGAGGCCATAGTTCCCCCATGCTAGCTGAGGAATTCTGGGAGTTGAAGTCCATAAGTCATGAAGGGGTCATAGTTCCCCCATGCTTAAGGTGACCAACTTTTTTACAATGAGAAGGAGGACAGAAATAAATTGAAGAAAAAAAATATCGTAAATAAAACATTTTATTCATTGCAACAATACAGAATACACTATAATATGATAAATGCATAATAAAAAACATTTGTAACATTTTTATATTGTAATTATGCTTGCATGCCTATTAATTATTATTTAAATGAGTACAAAAGAAGGACTGTTCTCTCTAAAGGAGGACGATTGGTCACCTTGGCTCAGGAATTATGGGAGTTGAAGTCCACAAGTCATAAAAGCGCCAAGTTTGAAGACCCCTGTCCTATACAGGAGACACTACACCTGCATGCTTTTGAAAAGAAGAAGAGATTGGACAGCCATTTGTCCGAAATGGTGTAGGGTTTCCTGCCTGAGCAGGGGGTTGGACTAGATGACCTCCAAGGTCCCTTCCAACTTTACTATTATTATTATTATTATAAAAACCAAGACCTCCCTCCTTAGCAAAGCTTAAATTTCTGTTCATTCCAGATTGAATGTTCATGAATTCTTTCTGTTTTGCTTTGCGAATGCGACAGCCAGATGCTATGAACAAAGCGATGCTGGGCCTCCCCGTGCGCACACAGGCACATGGGCGCTCCTGTCTTTGTGTAGGTGTGTGTTTAAAGGAAATTGGTGTGACTCACATTCCCATCCTTGGAGAGTTTCATTCAAGGGGGATCCACGCTGAATTATCCTGCGGGGAAAGATACGGATCTGAAAAGCCATTACTCCGGCATCTGACAGTTTTAATGCTTTCAGCATTTCCACAGGGGCTGAAAAAGCTTTCTTCTTAGTTTCTTTAATGCTTCATCAAAGGCTCGCTTTTCCATGAAGCTTTCGCTTTAATCGCTGAGCCGTTTGTGGAGGAGGAGAATTTAACCTCAACACCTGCATCCAGTTTTGGTCACCACGATATAAAAAAGATGTTGAGACTCTAGAAAGAGTGCAGAGAAGAGCAACAAAGATGATCAGGGGACCGGAGACTAAAACATATAAGGAACAGTTGCCGGAATTGGGTTTGTCTAGTTTAATGAAGAGAAGGACGAGGGGGGACATGATAGCAGTGATCCAATATCTCAGGGGCTGCCCCAAAGAAGAGGGAGTCAAGCTATTCTCCAAAGCACCTGAACGCAGGACAAGAAGCAACGGATGGAAACTCATCAAGGAGAGAAGCAACCTAGAACTAAGGAGAAACTTCCTGACAGAACAATTAACCAGTGGAACTCCTTGCCTCCAGAAGTTGTGGGTGCTCCATCACTGGAGGATTTTAAGATGAGATTAGACAGTCTTTTATCCGGAACAGTATAAGTCTCCTGCTTTAGCAGGGGGTTGGACTAGAAGACCTCCAAAGTTCCTTCCAACTTTATCATCATCATCATCATTATTATATAAAGGAGAAAAGTCCTGATAGTTAGAACAATTAACCAGTGGAACAACCTTCCTCCAAAAGTTGTGAATGCTCCAACACTGGAAGTTTTTAAGAAGAGACTGGACAGCCATTTGTCTGAAATGGGATAGGGTTTCCTGCCTGAACAGGGGGTTGGACTAGATGACCTCCAAGGTCCCTTCCAACTTCTTCTTCTTCTTCTTCTTCTTCTTCTTCTTCTTCTTCTTCTTCTTCTTCTTCTTCTTCTTCTTCTTCTTCTTCTTCTTCTTCTTCTTCATCATCATCATTATGGATCATCACACAGTCAGCCAGATGTTCAGACTGGATTTGGCATTTTGTCTACCTATCGAGTCCTTACCTAGGACCTGGGATAGGCAGATGTGGATATGATGATGATCATGAGGATGATGATGATTATTATTATTATTATTACCACCTGGAATGAAAATGAGCTCCCGTGTTCTGCTGCCTGTGTGTGCGGAATTTCAATGCAGAAATTTTTAAGAGGACAAACTTGTTTTCTGCGAGCAAAACAGTCCAGAGGAATCTGGCAGAGCCGCTTTTCAGAAGCTCTCGTGAGCTGCGTCGGTCATCCGTGGATGCAGGTCTATGGAGATTCTCCCCCATCCAGGTCACAGTGTTGTGCCATGCGTTTGTGAAGTTGTTGTTTTGTGTCCCCGATGTACAGATCTGCGCATGGCTCACTGCGTTGTACTGCCTATGAGTACAATGAGCAATGTGGTATATGCAATACGATGCAGTGAGCCATGTGCAAATCTGTACATCAGGGAAACAAAACAACAACTTCACAACATAGCACAACATAGCAGAACAAACCCATCAGGACAAGATTCAACGTCCACCTGCATTTAAGAGACGAAGGCCGCTCTTTCAAAGACAGCAAAGCCCACATTTTGGACAGAGAGGACTGGGGGTTTGAAAGAGGGGTCAAAGAGGCCATCTGGATCCAAATAGAACAGCCCTCCCTCAACGGAGGGAGAGGGACTCGACATCGTCTTGGTCCAGTCTACAACATGTTCCTTTCAGCAGTTCCAAGATGGCTCCACACCCATCTGCACCACTCAGGTGACCCTGAGGACACAAATAAACCTCCAAGTTGCCTCAACGACTCTCTAAAAGAAGGCAAATGAACAGCTGTTTGCAAGGAGTGTAAATCCTTCCGTTCCCCACCATCCAGTCAGAGCTGAAGAAGCTTCTTGGAGGAGAAGCGAAACATCTTCAAAGAAAAAACAAGAAAGTCCAGTTGCCTCATAAGCAGGGGGTTGGACTAGATGACCTCCAAGGTCCCTTCCAACTTTATCATTAAAATTATTATTATGGATGCATGGCATGGTGTAAAGCAGGGGTGGAGAACTATGGCCCTTTTATGACTTGTGGACTTCAGCTCCCAGAATTCCTCAGCCAGCCATGTTAATGCTGGCTGAGGAATTCTGGGGGTTGAAGTCCACAAGTCATAAAGGGGCCATAGTTCTCCACCTCTGGTATAAAGGTTCATGTCAGACATGTCAAACCCAAGGCTCGGGGGCCGGATGCGGCCCGCGAAGTGGTTTCATGTGGCCCGTGAAGCCATCCTGGAAACAGTGAGGGAACGGCCCCTGCTGCCTTGGCCCTGGCCCAGGCCGGCCAGTAGCCAATGTACAATTTTGTGGTGGCCATCTTGACACTTGCCCCGGTGGCCCATGGCTTGGCATTTGCCCTGGTCCCACCCCCTTCTGCCAGAGACCCTCAGATCTGTCCCACTCCTGCCCAGGCCCCCACAGGCACCCTTGACGCGAACGATGTAGAGCTGGCCACGCCCACCCAGTAGGCCACACCCATTCCATCCACACCCACCCAGTAGGCTGCACCCACCCTGGCCACACCCACCCGGCCCCCTGAGGGCAACCGCAATGCTGATACGGCCCTCAATGAAATTGAGTTTGACACCCCTGACCTAAGTTTTCCTGGTTCTTTGCCCTTGGGAAAGCAGCCCATCCTTCCTGGGAATCCAGACCTCATTCTACCACACCGCCTAGTTCTCAACCCATCTTCTGAATCTTTAACCCAGGGGTCTCGAAACTTGGCAACTTTTAAGACTTGTGGACTTCAACTCCCAGAATTCCTCAGCCAGGCAGGAATTCTGGGAGTTGAAGTCCAAAAGTCTTAAAACAGTGGTTCTCAACCTTTTTAATGTCACGACCCCCAACCGGTCGTAAGTCGAGGACTACTCAACCGGTCGTAAGTCGAGGACTACTCAACTGGTGCAGCATCATTTGCAGAAGGGGACTTTTGGCGGGCTCAGCAGGGCAGAGACAGCCTGGACAATTCCTATTGGCTTTTGAAAGCCAACAGAATTAGACTCTATTCAAGAGAGTCTATTCTATTGGCTTTCAAAAGCCAATAGAATAAAAGGGAGTAGCACAGCTAAGGAAAAGGGGGGAAAAATGGCGGACTGCGTTGTTTGGCGACCCCCGTGAAATGGTCGTTCGACCCCAAATGGGGTCCCCACCCACAGGTTGAGAACCACTGCCCTATACCATTTCAGACAAATGGCTGTCCAGTCTCTTCTTAAAGTCTTCCAGTGCATTTGGTTTTTCCTGCTTAAATGTAAGACACACACCCCCCCCCCCAACTGAGGTTTATTCTTTAGCCTCCAGAGACCTTTGACAGCCTAAAAACAGGAGATTCCTACCTTTGCGGAATTTGTTTGCAATTTGTTCCAATATAGAGTCTGGGAATTGCAGCCAGGTATGTTTTCTCTGTTGGCTGTCGGCCACGACACCGAGACCCGAAAAGTGCAGCTTTGCACAAACACAGGGATCATGAATCCAAGATCCCTGTAATTTGGTCGCTCAAGAAATCACTCTGTTTCTTAAGCCTGGAATTAATTGCCGATTTGGAACAAAGCGAAAATTTGCATGCCGAACGATAACCGGCGTGTGAATTCATTATCTAGGTGCTTATTGCTTTCTGCTCATCGCCAGGATTTGGACAGTGTGTTGACTTCTGCGGAAACAAAGGCGGGACTGTTAGAAAAATTGTGGAAACACACACCTCACCTGTTCCTCTCCTGTTTCTTGAGATGAGCCCGTAACACTGACATCCTTTCCTTTTAATTTTTATTTCAATCCATGTAGCTTCTCACGGTACCTCAAAAGGTTCTGGAATAAAACCTTTGGGATTATCCCGGTAGTCCTCGAGGTACGATCACACGCATTTCCGTTACGAAGCCAAAACAAGTTGTTAAGTGAGTTTTGCCTCAGTTTACGACCTTTCTTGCCACAGTTGTGAAGGGAAATCACTGCAGTTAAGTTAGTAAACACGGTTGTTAAGTGAATCTGGCTTCCCTTTTGACTTTGCTTATCCGAAGATGGCAACAGGGGATCCCGTGGCGGCTGAGTTAATCGATAATTCAATAATGTGGGCTGCCCCAAAGAAGAGGGAATCAAGCTATTCTCCAAAGCACCTGAAGGCAGGACAAGTAGAGATGGATGGAAACTAATCAAAGAGAGAAGCAATCTAGAACTGAGGAGAAACTTCCTGATAGTTAGAACAATTAACCAGTGGAACTCCTTGCCTCCAGAAGCGGGGAATGCTGCAACACTGAAAGTTTTTAAGAAGAGACTGGACAGCCATTTGTCCGAAATGGTATAGGGCCGTAGTGGCGAACCTATGGCACGGGTGCCAGAGGCGGCACTCAGAGCCCTCTCTGTGGGCACGTGGGCGGTCGCCCCAGTCCTAGGCCTTCAGCTGGGTTTTATAAAACCTTTTCGCTTTAGGCCTCCGCCGCCGTGTGCAAAAAAAAAAAAATTCAATCACTCAATTTCAACTTCTCAAGGGAAAAAAAAGATCTTGCAAAGTTGGAATTGATTGATTGAACTTTTTAGTCCCATCCAGTCTGCCGTTATCACCGCAGCCACGCCCACCCAATGGGCCACATCCACCCAGCACTCGCCGATGCATAAGTGGGTTTTGGGTTGCAGTTTGGGCACTCAGTCTCTTAAAGGTTCGCAATCACTGGTGTAGGGTTACCTCCCTGAGCAAGGGGTTGGACTTGATGACCTCCAAGGTCCCTTCCAACTTTATTATTATTGTTATTATTAATATTATTATTAATAATAATAACAACAACAACATACAAATATCTTTGGTACAGATCTCAAACTATTACATTAAATATTTCCTCTCTTTTCCCCTTGGTATTTACTGTCTCATATTTAAACTAATACAATTCTTATTATATCGATTAAATAAAAATAACTTTCTTACATTTATCAATAATTTTTAGTTTATGCATATCCTAGTTATTTTAACATTCCATCTTTATAGAAAATCAATGTCCTAATTAGTTTTCCCCAATTTTTAGTTTCCCATTAATATTTAAATTTAATGTTTAATATTTATACTTTCCAAGTTTTAAGTAACCCCAATTGCCCTTTTCACAATGCATCACAAGATCTAATGTTCTGGATACACGTCTTATCTCTTTGAATTCTCACCATCTTACATCAACTAATTAAAAATACAATATAACATCCTTATTTTCTGTTAATTTCCAAATATCTTAAATTTAGTAACCACTGTCAGGAAATGTCTCCTTAATTTTAGCTCAGTTCTCTCCTTGATGAGTTTCCATCCGTTGCTTCTTGTCCTGCCTTCAGGGGCTTTGGAGAATAGCTTGACTCCCTCTTCTTTGGGGCAGCCCCTGAGATACTGGAACACTGCTATCATGTCCCCCCTCGTCCTTCTCTTCATTAAACTAGACATATCCAATTCCTGAAACCATTCCTTATATGTTTTAGCCTCCACTTCCCTAATCATCTTTGTTGCTCTTCTCTGTACTCTTTCTAGAGTCTCAACATCTTTTTGACATCGTGGTGACCAAAACTGGATGCAGTATTCCAAGTGTGGCCTTACCAAGGCCTTGTAAAGTGGTATTTAACGCTTCACGTGATCTTGATTCTATCCCTCTGTTAATGCAGCCCAGCACTGAGTTGGCCTTTTTGGCAGCTGCAGCACACGGCTGGCTCCTATTTAAATGGTTGTCCACTAGGACTCTGAGATCCCTCTCACAGTTGCTACTATTCAGCCAGGTTTTAACTAATCTGTACCTGTCCATTTAATTTTTCTTTCCTATGTGTAAATTCTTGCTTTTCTAGCCACTGAATTTCATTTCGTTAGATATACAGGTAGTTCTTGACTTACAACAGTTCATTCTGAAGTTACCACGGCACTGAAAAGAGGGACTTAAGGCTATTTTTCACACTTACGACCGTCGCAGCCACGTGGTTTACATTTGAATGCTTGCCAACTGGCTCATATTTATGACGGTCGCAGTGTCCTGGGAGTCACGTGATCCCCTTTGGCGACCTTCTGACGAGCAAAGGCCGTGTGGAAGAAGCCAGATTCACTTAACAACCAGGTCACTAACTGAAAAATGGCAGTGATTCACTTAACAACCAGGGCAAGAAAAGTTGTAAAACAGGGCAAAACTCACTTCATAAATTTCTCCCTTAGCAGTGTAAATTTGGGGGCTCTATTGTGGTCATAAGTCCAGGACTACTTGTACTTATGGCGGATTCATTCTCTGATCTGGGCTGTTATAATAATAATGATGATGAAGAAGAAGAAGAAGGAGAAGAAGAAGAAGAAGAAGAAGAAGAAGAAGAAGAAGAAGAAGAAGAAGAAGAAGAAGAAGAAGAAGAAGAAGAAGAAGAAGAAGAAGAAGAAGAAGAAGAAGAAGTTGTTGTTTTTGGAAGGGACCTTGGAGGTCATCTAGTCCCACCCCCTGCTCAGGCAGGAAACCCTATACCAGTGGTTCTCAACCTTTTTAATGCTGCAACCCGCTGCAACCCCCAACCGGTCGTAAGTCGAGGACTACTCAACTGGTGCAGCACCGTTTGCAGAATGGGACTTTTGGCGGGGCAGAGACAGCTTGGACAATTCCTATTGGCTTTTGAAAGCCAATAGAATTAGACTGTATTCAAGAGAATCTATTATATTGGCTTTTAAAAGCCAATAGAATAAAAGGGAGTAGCACAGCTAAGGAAAAGGGATAAAAAAATGGCGGACTGCGTTGTTTGGCGACCCCCGTGAAATGGTCATTCGACCCCAAATGGGGTCCCGACCCACAGGTTGAGAACCACTGCCCTATACCATTTCGGACAAATGGCTGTCCAGTCTCTTCTTAAAAATCTCCATTGATGAAGCACCTACAACTTCTGGAGGCAGGTTGTTCCACTGGTTAATTGTTCTCACTGTCAGGAAGTTTCTCCTTAGTTCCAGGTTGCTTCTCTCCTTGATTAGTTTCCATCTGTTGCTTCTTGTCCTGCCTTCAGGCACTTTGGAGAATAGCTTGACTCCTCCTTCTTTGGGGCAGCCCCTGAGACACTGGAAGACTGCTATCCTGTCCCCCCCTTGTCCTTCTCTTCATTAAACTAGACAGACCCAATTCCAGCAACCGTTCCGTGTTGTTGAATCAGGACTTTGCGCCCTTGGCTTGTTTCCGGCCTTTTTTGAACCCCAGGGTCTGGGGGGGGGGGAAGTGCGTGCCTTTAAATCTACTCCCCCTGGCACAATCAGAGCCAGCTGGGAAGGCGGGTGGCATAATCAAGTAGACAGACACGGATGCATTGTGTAAACAGGAGTGGATAAATTGGTTTTGCCTGGAATAAATCAGATGGAGACACCACAGGCTCGGAATAACAAAGAGGGTGGGGGGTTGCTCCCTCCCCCTCCCCGCATAGATTGATAGCAGCTGGAATTTCTCTGTTATAATCTGTTTCTCTCTCTTTCTGTTCAGGGCCTGAAGCCGATGGACCATAATGGACTGGCTGATCCATACGTGAAATTGCATTTACTCCCTGGAGCGAGCAAGGTAGGAGACTCCGTCTCTTTTATATACATGGTTGGGACGCTTCACTGAAGCTATTTTTCTAGGGATGGTATTCGCTGCTAGATCCCAGATGTTGTCGGCTGCCGCTCTTCTTAATTGTCGTGAGCAAAGGCAGGTCAGGTGCAGAGGGTATTGTCTGGGAAAAAAATGATGGGAGGGAGGGAGGGAAGGAGGAAGAAAAGGAGGAGATAGGAAGGAGAAGGAAGGAAGGAAGGAAGGAAGGAAGGAAGGAAGGAAGGAAGGAAGGAAGGAAGGAAGGAAGGAAGGAAGGAGATGGGAATGAAAAGGGAGGGAGGGAGAAAGGAAGGAAGGAAGGAAAGAAGGAAGGAAGGAAGGAATCAAGGAATCTAGAACTAAGGAGACACTTCCTGACAGTGAGAACAATTAACCAGTGGAACCGCCTGCCTCCAGAAGCGGTGAATGCTCCAACACTGGAAGTTTTTAAGAAGAGACTGGACAGCCATTTGTCCGAAATGGTGTAGGGTTTCCTGCCCGAGCAGGGGGTTGGACTAGATGACCTCCAAGGTGCCTTCCAACTTTATTATTATTGTTGTTGTTGTTGTTATGATGATGATGATGATGATGATGGAGGGAGGAGATGGAAAGGAGAAGAAAGAAAGGAGATGGGAATGAAAAGGAAGGAAGGAAGGAAAAGGATGGGAGTGAAAAGGAAGGAAGGAGATGGGAAGGAGAAGGAAGGAAGGAAGGAAGGAAGGAAGGAAGGAAGGAAGGAAGGAAGGAAGGAAGGAAGGAAGAAGAAAAGGAAGGAAGAATGGAGGCAGAAGAGGAAAGGAGGGAGGGAAGATAGGAGGAAGAATTTGCAAACATTTCCACAACCCCAAACAGGTTGCTAGAACAGAATAGAGCTGGAAGGGACCTTGGAGGTCTTCTAGTCCAGCCCCCTGCTCAACCACGAGAACCTATACCATCTCAGACAGGTGACTGTCCAGTCTCTTCTTAAAAACCTCCAGTGATGGAGCACTCACGATTTCTGGAGGCAAGCTGTTCCACTGGTTGATTGTCCTCACTGTCAGGAAGTTTCTCCTTAATTCCAGGTGGCTTCTCTCTTTGGTTAGTTTCCATCCGTTGTTTCTTGTCCTGCCCTCTGGTGCTTTGGTCAACAACCTGGCCCGCTCTTCTTTGGGGGAAGCCCCTCAGATACTGGAATATAGCTATCATGTCTCCCCTGTTTCTTCTTTTCTTTAGACTAGCCAAACCCAAGTCCCGCAGCCGTTCTTTGTATGTTTTAGTTTCCGGGCCTTTGATCATCTTAGTTGCTCTTTTCTGGATTTTTTCCAAACTCTAAACATCTTTTCTGCAATATGGCGACCAAAATTGGCTGCAGTATTCCAGGTGTGGTCTTACTAGGGTTTTATAAAGCGGTACTAATGCTTCACGTGATCTTGATTCTATGCCTCTGTTTATACAACCCAGGATTGTATTAGCTTTTTTGGCTGCTGCTGCACACGGCTGGCTCATGATCAAGTGTGATCGTCCACTAGGACTCCAAGGTCCCTCTCACAGTGGCTGTTTTTGAGCCAGGCCTCGCCCAATCTGTACTTGCGCCTTCGTTTAGTGACCGCTTAAAGTTACCACGGCCCTGAAAAAAGTGACTTACGACTGTTTCTCACACTTACGACCGTTGCAGCCTCCCCACGGTCACATGATCAAAATTCAGATGCTTGGCCACTGACTTGTATTTATGACGCTTTCATGCGCCCGGGGTCATGGGATCCCCTTTTACGACCTTCTGACAAACTAAGTCGATGGGGAAGCCGGATTCGCTTAACGACCGTGTTACCAACTTAACAACAGCAGTGATCCATTTAACGACGAGAAAGGCCGTAAAATGGGGCCAAACTCACTGAACAAACGCCTCACTTAGCAACAGAAATTTTGGGCTCAGCTTTGTTTGTAAACTGAGGACTACCTGCCGTAGATCAAGGTCTCTGCTCTCCTGATCGAATCCTTCCTTCCCCAAATTAAAATAAATTTTCAAAAAACAACCCCTCAGAAACTGCCCGATCGAAGTCACAACATCCAGATTGATTTGGGGCTTTTGCTGAAAATCTCCCTTGATCCGGGATGAAATATTGAGCCTTCCTGAGGGATTTTTTTTTCCCCTTGAATGATTTTCGGGGAATCCAGTCGCGAAGGTATAAAGTCAGAAGCATGTCATTGTGTTATTTCTCCTGGGACCCCAAATTCGAGCTGGTTGCGGTGCTTAACAATTCTATTACATCCTTCAGGAGGGAGAGCAGAATATGAATTATGCAGCATATTATACAAAAAAAAAAAACAATTTGCATGGGCGAGTGAAGAAGGATATCTAAATTAAGCAGACCTCTTGAATCCTCGTGTGTTAATTAGTTGTTGCGTTATGAACAACCGCCTTTCGGTTTGAAATGTTTGTTCCTGGTCCTTTGCCGGTTTGGCTTTAAGGGAATGTTTTTTTATTGCTCATTAATTTGATCAAAACTTTGGGAAGATTTAACCAGACGGTAGGTAGGGTGTCACTGTTACGATAGGCAGCAAATAAATTGAACGAGCAAAGGATCAAATAAATACATTCAACGTGCGCTTTGGTCAGGGGTAGGCAACCTTGGCTCTTTTATGCCTCACGGACTTCAACTCCCAGAATTCCTGAGCCAGCCATGCTGAGGAGAAATGGAGAGATTTCCATGCTGAGCCAGGCTGGCTCAGGAATTCTGGGAGTTGAAGTCCACGAGTCATGAAAGAGCCAAAGTTGCCTATTCCTGGTGTTGGTAGACCTCAACGTAGATGTCAAGGTAATGATTTAAAAGCTAACCAGGTGATGTAATGTAAGCTGTAACGATGGGGATGACTCAGCAGGGTCTGTGTCCCTTTAAGAGCCAGCAGGGTCTGTGTCTCTTTAAGAGCCTCTGTATAACAGGGAAGGCTCCGCTGATGTGTTCTCTCTCTTCTGCTTCCCGCTGTAACCGATGTGTGTTGGATCCTGCTGTATTAACACATGTATGCATATTGTTCCTGTTGTATGATATTATAGATAGTGTAAGATAAAACACCATTTAATATAGACTACTGTTTACTGTGTTTACAAAATTGCTGAATTTTGTCCCGTTTTATGACCTTTCTTGCCATAGTTGTTAAGTGAGGAACCCGGTTGTTAAGTGAATCTGGCTTCCCCCCCATTGACTTTGCTTGTCAGAAGGTCGCAAAAGGGGGTCAGGTGATCCCCAGGACGCTGCGACCGTCATAAATATGAATCAGTTGCCAAGTGTCTGAATTTTGATCACGTGACCACGGGGATGCTTCAATGGTCATAAGTGTGAAACATGATGATAAGTCACTTTTTTCAGTAATGTTGTAACTTAGAATGGTCACTAAATGAATGATTGTAAGTCAAGGACTACCTGCGTGAGTTCTTTATGAAAATAATAGGCAGGATAACAATATATATATATATATATATATTTTTAAGTAAAATATTCAGCAGTCCTTTTGCAACTTGGGCTGATTTGCGTAGACCCAGTTAAACTGCTGGGTGAAGCTCATCTGGATTCTGGTTTCATTTTTTGTGCGAAAGTCTTCATTTTTGTTCCCCAGGTGTGGTAAAACGTTCTCATAGATTGATAGATTGTCATTTTGATGCGGTCTTTCTATTTTAATCCTTCGTGGCAGAGAGTGTGCATCTGTTCGAAGGCCTTGTGTTGCTTTTCATCGCAGTGCAGAAAGGCCGATAAATCAGAGTGGCCGGATACGAGACGGGCAGCGAATAAATTTCATAGTAATAATAAAAAATTGTCCTTCGAAGTCTCTAATCCCCCACCCAACAGGATTAAAAAAAATGCATTAATATTTATTTATAAGCTGTGGTTTATTTTATTTATTTTTAGTGAAGGTTTCTCTAAAACAGGGCTCCCCAACCTGTGGCTGCTTGGCTACTAGGCCGCGTGAAAAGCTGGCCAGTGGACATGCAAACGTGTGTGCACTAACCGCCACACACACACTCGCGCTAGCACCGGCCCGAGCATCCCGCCGGTGCTAGCACCACCCCACCCTGAGCGTCCCATTGGCACTAGCACCGTGCTGAGCATTCTGCCAGTGCTAACACCACCCCGCCCTGAGTGTCCCATTGGCACTAGCGCCGCTCCGAACATCCCGCCAGTGCTAGCATTGCCCTGCTCTGCCCTTGAGTGTCCCACCGGCACTAGCGCCACGCTGAGCATCCTGCTGGTGCTAGCACTACTCTGCCCTGAGCATCCCACTGGCACTTGCACCGTACCGAGCATCCCGCCGGTGCTAGCATCACCCGGCCCTGAGCGTCCCACCGGCACTAGCGCCGCTCTGAACATCTCGCCAGCGCTAGCATTGCCCTGTTCCGCCCCCAAGTGTCCCACCGGCATTAGCGCCGCCCCGAGCATCCTGCCGCAGAGCATCCCACCGGTGCTAGCACCACCCCGCCGCAGAGCATCCCACCGGCCCTAGTGCTGCCCCATTCGTGCCCACGCAGCCCTGTTTGCATGTGTGCCTGTGCTTGCGTGTGGCTCTTTGCATGTGTGCATGTGCTCGTGCTCAGCCCATTTGTGCGCGTACACAGGGGGTCATTTTTGCATGCGCACGTGCATGGCCCATTTGTGCTCACGCTTGTGGTGGTGCCTGCCTCCCTTTCTGGGCCACCAAAGCAAAAAGGATGGAGACCTCTGCTCTAAAATACTCAGGGAAGTACATGTTTGGGGGGAAAGTCTGCTAATTCACTGAGTGCAGATAGTCCTCAATTTACAGCATGTGTTTAGCGACTGTTCACAGTAACAACGGCACTGAAAAAAGTGACTTAGGACCGTTTTTCACATTTATGACCTTTGCAGCCTCCCTGCGGTGATGTGATCAAAATTCAGACGCTTGGCAACTGACTCGTATTAAGGGCGGCTCCCTGGAATTGTGCGATCCCTTTTGTGACCTTCTGACAAGCAAGGTCAACGATTCGCTCAATGACCGCATGATTCACTTAACGACTGCAGTGATTCGCTTACCAACAGTGGCAAGCAAGGTCATAAAAGGGGGCAAAGCCCGCCTAACGTCTGCCTTGCTTAGACAAAGGCTCAGTTGTGGTCGTAAGTCGAGGACTACCTGTCTATGTTTGGGCCAAAAAAGCTGCTGATTAACTGAGTAAATTAATTTGAGTATTCGGCACTCTTCTCCAGCGGGGAAAAACCATGATATTAAATCAGTGAATAAATAAAAATTCCTCCGCCCTTCAAAAGCTGAGTAGTGGAGTTAATGAGCACATATCAGCCACTTTATCTTCCTGACATGTCTTGAAATAGGTTAAGCCAAGGGGCGGTGACACGCTTTGAAGTAAATTAATAGAAATGTTCAGGAGGTGAGCAAAAATAACAAAGGGTAGGTAGAACAATCACAGTCTAGCCAACTTTGACATGCTTGTTTAAACAAAATTACTTGTCATTAATAATGGAAGCTTCCCTGCCTTCCCTCTGCCTCTGTTTCTAAATCTCAATTGGAATACAGCTGGGAGGGACCCTGGAGGTCTTCTAATCCAGCCCCGTGCTCCACCATTTCAGACAGGTGGCTGTCAATCTCAATCAATCAGAGCTGGAAGGGACCTTGGAGGTCTTCTAGTCCAGCCCCCTGCTCAAGCAGGAGGCCCTATATCTTTTCAGACAGGTGGCTGTCAATCTCAACCGGAATAGAGCTGGGAGGGACCTTGGAGGTCATCTAGTCCAGCCCCTTGCTTAAGCAGAAGACCCTCTACTACCATTTCAGACAGGTGGCTGTCAATCTCAATCGGAATAGAGCTGGAAGGGACCTTGGAGGTCTTCTAGTCCAGCCCCCTGCTCAAGCAGGAGACCATCTACCATTTCAGACAGGTGGCTGTCAATCTCAATCCATCAGAATAGAGTTGGAAGGGACCTTGGAGGTCTTCTAGTCCAGCCCCCTGCTCAAGCAGGAGGCCCTATACCTTTTCAGATGGATGGCTGTCCACTTTCTGGGATCTTTTCCCCCTTTCCTTCTATTCTCCTACCGATTTAAAGTTCACCCCTGTAGAAGAAAAGAATCAGTTCCGCAAATGTTATTAAATCCCGATTCCAACGTTTAGTGCAAAAGGGCATCCATCTTTTTAAAGAGGAGGTGCACAAGAGAGTGAATTAAATCAGGGGTAGGCAACCTTGGCTCTTTTAGGACTGGTGGACTTCAACTCCCAGAATTCCTGAGTCAGCCACGCTGAGGAGAAATGGAGAGGTTTCCATGCTGAGTCATGCTGGCTCAGGAATTCTGGGAGTTGAAGTCCACCAGTCATAAAAGAGCCAAGATTGCTTACTACTGACCTAGGCCAGGGGGAGGGAACCTTGGCTCTTTTAAGACTGGTGGACTTCAACTCCCAGAATTCCTGAGCCAGCATGGCTCAGCATGGAAACTTCTCCATTTCTCCTCAGCGTGGCTGACTCAGGAATTCTGGGAGTTGAAGTCCACGAGTCATAAAAGAGCCAAGGTTGCCTACCCCTGAATTAAATCATATATTTTCATTGCAGGTAGTCCTCGACGTACGGCCACAATCGAGCCCAAAATTTATGTTGCTAAGCGAGACATTTGTTAAGTGAGTTTTGCCCCATTTTTAGACTTTTCTTTCCCCAGCTGTTAAGTCAATCACTGCACTTGATAAGTTAGCAATTTGGTTGTTAAGTGAATCTGGTTTTCTCATTGAGTGAGTGTCAGAAGGTCACAAAAAAGGGATCACATGACCCCAGGATGCAGCAGCCATCATAAATACGAGTCAGTTGCCGAGTGTCTGGATTTTAAATCACGTGACCACGGGGAGGCTACAAAGATCGTAAGTGTGATAAATGCCCAAGTCACATTTTTCAGTGCCTGTTGTAACTTTGAACGGTCAATAATAATAATAATAACAACAACAACAACAACATAACACCCCAGACTTAACAATTGTCGATAAGAAAGATAAAAAAGTCTGGATAGTGGACGTGGCACTGCCTGGAGACAGCAGAATAGATGAGAAAGAACTGGAGAAGATAACAAAATACAAAGACCTACAAATAGAAATAGAAAGACTGTGGCAAAAGCAAGCAAGGGTAGTACCAATAGTCATAGGCGCCTTAGGTGCAATCCCAAAACAACTGGAGCACCACTTGAACACCATTGGCATTGACAAATTCGCTATTAGTCAATTGCAAAAGGCGGCCTTACTAGGAACTGCTTCCATCCTGCAACGATACCTGTAATACCATCAAGCATCCACATCTGCCTATCCCAGGTCCTGGGTAAGGACTCGATAGATAGACAAAATGCCAAATCCAGTCTGAACATCTGGCTGACTGTGCGATGATCCATAATAATAATAATAAAGTTGGAAGGGACCTTGGAGGTCATCTAGTCCAACCCCCTGCTCAGGCAGGAAACCCTATACTATTTCAGACATATGGCTGTCCAGTCTCTTCTTAAAAACTTCCAGTGTTGGAGCATTCACCGCTTCTGGAGGCAGGTTGATCCACTGGTTAATTGTTCTCACTGTCAGGAAGTTTCTCCTTAGTTCCAGGTTGCTTCTGTCCTTGATGAGTTTCCATCCGTTGCTTCCTGTCCTGCCTTCAGGCGCCTTGGAGAATAGCTTGACTCCCTCTTCTTTGGGGCAGCCACTGGTGTCATGTCCCCCCTCGTCCTTCTCTTCGTTAAACTAGACATCCCCAATTCCAGCAACCGTTCCTTGTATGTTTTAGCCTCCAGTCTCCTAATCATCTTTGTTGCTCTTCTCTGTACTCTTTCTGGAGCCTCAACATCTTTTTTACTAAACGAACTGTTGTAAATTAAGGACTACTTACCTGTATTTGCTGCGTAATTCCGCAAGGGCGGCTTCATTCTGGCACCGTCGTGTTTTGCTGCAGACTTTGTGCCCTTTGCAAATGCCAAAAGAAAATGTACAGCTGGAACCAAGAAGTTGCCAAGAATTAGGCTATCCTAAAAAACAGAACTGACCTTTTTCTTTAAAAAAAAAAAAAAAAGACATAACCAATCAGGATCCTATGCAAAACCCTGCATGGGATGGATTGTGACAGTAAGGGGGGGAAAAATGATAGTTAAGGAGAGTGTAACAGGATTCCCGGCCTTTTAAAACGTCTCTGTAACTCAGCACGATAATAATATATTGCTGGCATTCAGTGGAATTGCTGCTGTGTTTTATTTCCTGGTGTTTTTGTTCTTCTTCTTCTTGAAAATAAGCGTCAGACCTGCCCCGGTCTGATTCCTTAGGAAAGGAAGACCCTTGTCTCCCATTTTGTTGAACTGAAAGATCCTTTTACTAAAAGATGGCTGGTTGCAGAAGAATCAGGCTAGAAGTAAAATTTTCCTGCGCTGAAAGAGTGACATGATAGCAATATTCCGGTATTTGAGGGGCTGCCACAAAGAAAAGGAGGGAGTCAACTTATTTCCCAAAACACCAGACAGCAAGACAACAAACAACGGATGGAAATGAATCAAGGAGAGAAGCAACCTGGAATTAAGGAGAAACTTCCTGACAGGGAAGACAATCAACCAGTGGTTCATTGTCCTCCCTGTCAGGAAATTTCTCCTTAGTTTTAGAGTTGCTTCTCTCCTTGATTCGTTTCCACCCGTTGCTTCTTGTCCTGCCTTCGGGTGCTTTGGAGAATAGCTTGACTCCCTCTTCTTTGGGGCAGCCCCTAAGATCTTGGAAGACTTGCTATAATTTATTTATTTATTTATTTTTAAAATTTATAAGCCGCCCCACTCCCGGAGGACTCTGGGCGGCTAACAATAAAAACACCATAAAACATAACAAAACAAACAGTACAAGAACAGTCATCCAGGGGTCAGATTTTATAAACCCCAGGCCTGCCGGAAAAGCCAGGTCTTAAGCAGTTTACGGAAAACCAACAGGATGGGAGCGGTCCTAATCTCTGGGGGGAGCTGGTTCCACAAGGTGGGCGCCATCACAGAGAAAGCCCTCCTCCGTGGCCCCGCCAAATGGCACTGCTTGGCCGATGGGACCTGAAGGAGGCCCAGCCTGTGGGATCTAACCGGACGAAGGAAACTATGAGGTAGTAGGCGGTCTCGCAAATAGCCTGGCCCTGAGCCATATAGGGCTTTAAAGGTAATAACCAACACCTTGAATTGGACCCGGAGACCAGTAGGCAACCAGTGCAGCTCACGGAGGATAGGTGTAACGTGGGTGTATCGAGGAGCACCCACTATCACTCGCGCGGCCCAATGTCCCCCCTCGTCCTTCTCTTCGTTGAATTAGACCCGTGATGGCGAACCTTTTAGAGTCCAAGTGCCCAAACTGCAACGCAAAACCCACTTATGCATCGTCAAGTGCCGGGTGGGTGTGGCCCATTGGGTGGGTGTGGCCCATTGGGTGGGTGTGGCCCATTGGGTGGGCGTGGCTGCGGTGGTAACGGCAGACTGGGTGGGACTAAAAAGTTCAATCAATCAATTCCAACTTTGCAAAATCTTTTTTTTTCCCACCCGAAGTTGAAATTGACTGATTGAACCTTTTTTTTTTTTTTTTTTGCACATGGTGGCGGAGGCCTAAAGCGAAAAGGTTTTATAAAACCCAGCTGAAGGCCTAGGACTGGGGCGACGGCGCGCATGCCCACAGAGAGGGCTCTGAGTGCCGCCTCTGGCACCCGTGCCATAGGTTCGCCACCACTGAACTAGACATACCCAGCTCCACCAACCGTTCCTTATATGTTTTAGCCTCCAGTCCCCTGATCTTCTCTGCACTCTTTCTAGAGTCTCAATATCTTTTTTACATCGCGGTGACCAAAACTGGATGCAGGATTCCAAGTGTGGCCTTACCAAGGTGTTGTAAAGTGGTATTAACTCTTCCTGTGATCTTGATTCTGTCCCTCTGTTAATGCAGCCCAGCACTGTGTTGGCTTTTTTGGCAGCTGCAGCACACGGCTGGCTCCTATTTAAGGGATTGTCCACTAGGATTAACATTAAATATTATATACTAACACTGAAGCAGCAGGCGTGAGCTTCAATGGACTCCAGAAGATGATAGAGGACAGGAAGGCCTGGAGGAACGTTGTCCATGGGGTCGCGATGGGTCGGACACGACTTCGCAACTAACAACAAATTATATACTAAGCATTAACACTAAGAGATAAACAGGATGAGTTTATTCCTTTTCTCTGTACCCAGAGAATTGAATATGTTATTAAACTATGGTTTTCTTACTCATGATGGATAGAAATGAACTATAGAAGCAACTATTTAAAAAAACTATTCTGATTCCCACTGTACAGAAACCGAAATTATCGCAGTACTCCTAACAGTGCTGGCCCAAGCAATTAGATCAAACAACAAGAAACCGTTATGAATTCCACATTTTGGGAGCCAGTTTGGTACAGTGGTTAAGACACGAGCTTAGAAACCGGGAGACAGTGAGTTCTAGTCCTGCCTTAGCCATGAAAGCCAACTGGATGACTTTGGGCCAATCACCAGGAGACGGTGAGTTCTAGTCCTGCCTTAGCCATGAAAGCCAACTGGGTGACTTCGAACCAGTCCCTCTCTCTGAGCCCAACCTACCTCACAGGGTTGTCGTTGTGGAGAAAAAAAGGAGTAGGAAGGAGTATTCCGTGGATTTACCTCCTTGAGTTCTTTATAAAAACAGTGAAGACGAGATTAAAAACGGATAAACAATAAATGAAATCAATAAAACATTCGACCGTCCTTTCACAACTTGGGCTGATTTGCACGGTCCCACTTGAGTTGTTTGGGGGGGGGAGTGGGGTATAAATAAATAAATAAATGTTTTCTGAGGTTTTTGCGGGTGTTTGTATGTAGGTCTTTGGTTGTTCGGGTTTTCTCCCGTGTAAAATTGGAAGTGTCTTGGCGACGTTTCGACGAAGTCCCATTCATCATCTTCGGGCTGGTGTTTTCAGCTTCATGCTTTGTGCTCCTCAAAGCACGAAGCTGAAAACACCAGTCTGAAGATGACGAATGGGACTTCGTCGAAACGTCGCCAAGACACTTCCAATTTTACGCGGGAGAAAACCTGAACAACCAAAGACCTACAAATAAATAAATAAATACATTTTAAAGCAGTACAACTTTTCCTTGGATTCCCGGTAGGGACCAGGTGAGCTGTCTTCCTGTTCTTGTTCCAGAGGTTATTAAAGGTGGAGCCGTTGCAGTAAGCCTCCCTGATTTATCCTGCCGTCTTTTAATTTCTACTTTTATTGTTGACATGCTTACTATCTGGTGGTGCTGCGTTTATCACTTTTATGGACGACTGCGCCAGGGAGGCTTTAATTGGTTTTTTTTTTTGCTGTTCGACATAACACAACGAGAGTGTTTGATTGCGGTGGGATAGAAACGTGAGACATAAATAAACAAAACGTGATGGCAAATATAAACACGGGGATTTGCACAAAACTAAATAATGGAAACTTGCACCTGAAACAAAGGATGACCTTTCAGAACTTAATCTGTTCTCTTGCACAAACTCCCATTAGTCTGTTAATTAAGGCACCAGGATAGAAGCCAGGAGACAGTGAATTCTAGTCCTGCCTTAGCCATGAAAGCCATTGGGTGATTTTGAACCAATCAGCGGGAGAGGTTGAGTTCTAGTCCCACTTTAGACACGAAAGCCAGTTGGGTGACTTTGGACCAATCGCCAGGAGAGGGTGAGTTCTAGTCCCACCTTAGACGTGAAAGCCAGTTGGGTGACTTTGGGCCAATCACCAGGAGAGGGTGAGTTCTAGTCCCACCTTAGACGTGAAAGCCAGTTGGGTGATTTTGAACCAATCAGCGGGAGAGGTTGAGTTCTAGTCCCACCTTAGACGTGAAAGCCAGTTGGGTGACTTTGGGCCAATCACCAGGAGAGGGTGAGTTCTAGTCCCACCTTAGACGTGAAAGCCAGTTGGGTGACTTTGGGCCAATCACCAGGAGAGGGTGAGTTCTAGTCCCACCTTAGACGTGAAAGCCAGTTGGGTGATTTTGAACCAATCAGCGGGAGAGGTTGAGTTCTAGTCCCACCTTAGACGTGAAAGCCAGTTGGGTGACTTTGGGCCAATCACCAGGAGAGGGTGAGTTCTAGTCCCACCTTAGGCATGAAAACTCAACTAGATGGTGAGTTCTAGTCCTGCCTTAGGCGGATGTCTTAGGGCCAATCACCAGGAGACACAGTGAGTTATAGTCCCGCCTTAGGCATGAAAGCTGTCAGGATGACTTTGGGGTGGTAACTGAGCCCAGTCCACCTCACCGGGTTGTTGTTCTGGGAAAAATGCGTAGGAAGGAGTATTCCCTGTGTTTGCTGCCTTGTAAAAGGAATAAAAGCGGGATATGAACAGACTGTTTTATTTATTTTTTCCTCCCTAGGCGAACAAACTGAGGACCAAAACTTTGCGGAATACATTAAACCCCACTTGGAATGAAACCCTCACATACTACGGGATCACCGACGAAGACATGATCCGCAAAACGCTTAGGTGAGTCTGTGACAGCCTCAGGGCAGGTAGACCAGAGGGGAAACACAACCAGGTGAGCTAATTCCGCTTTATTATAAGGCTGGTGTCAACGCTGCTAACATCGGATGTTTTGCATTGGCAACAGATGGAAATATAGCCATCTTCTTCCCTTTTGGTTTTAGAGTTAGATGATGCTGGGTGTGTGTGTGTGAATAGAGTCTAGCTAGACATAACAACACTAAACTCTGCATGAGAATCAAGGTTATTGAGACCAGAGCTGATAAGGATTTGGCAGGCTGGAGAACTGGAGAGGAAGCCCGCAATTCAAGCTAATTGGGGAATGTGATTTATGACTGTTAATTGGAGGAGGGAATTGTGCTTTGATACTATGTGCCCAGGGGAGGGGAATTCAGTTTTTGGCTTCGATTATGTAGTGCCGATATTATGCTATTCGAATACAAGATTCTTTAAGGTAAACAATGCCTTGAAGTTCTTTTGAAGAGTTTCATCTGTCGGAACCATGACAGCTAGGGGAACAGAATCTCTCAATCTGAAAGTATAAGTCTCCCGCAGTCTCTTTTGCAGTCTGAGAAATTAGGGGGAGAAACGTTTTTCTCGCCACGCACATGTATACATCACCCGAACTAGACTTGTGTTGTTTCTCTGTGTCATATAATATATGTGAAAATATATGCATAATTCTGTATTTATTTATTTATTTTGCCGTAGTTAGGTAGTGTATATCGGAGGTGGTGACCCTCTGAGAGCGGTTTGCAACGAAATTTCATTTTAATGTACGCCGATTAGTGTACATTCAAAGTGACAATAAAGTTGTTCATTATTCATTATTCTATTCGTTTTCTGCGTCTCTTCGTCTGTCCGTTAGGCAGCTGAGGGCTGGTGTGTCTCTTATCTGATTATTCCCTAGGCAGCATTACTTCCTCCTGTATGCCAAGGCCATTCCCACATACCATTACAAGTAGCCTTTTACTTATAACCACAATTGAGCCCGAAGTTTCTGTTGCTAAGTGAGACAGTTGTCAGCTGAGTTTTGCCCCATTTTATAACCTCACCATTGTTATGTGAATCGCTGCAGTTGTTAAGTGAATCTGGCTTCCCCAGTGATACTGCGTGTCAGAAATTCACAAAAGGTGACCCAGGGACACTGCAATCATCATAAATATGAGGCAATTGCCAAGGAACACTGCCACGGTCATAAATATGAGTCAGTTGCCAAGCGTCTGAGGTTTGATCACGTGACCAGGGGGATGCTGCAACAGTTATAAGTGTGAAAAACGGGTTGTAAGTCACTTTTTTTCAGTGCCGTTCTAACTTTGGATGGTCACTAAATGAACTGTTGTAAATTGAGGACAATTTGTACTGTCGGAGCCCTGTTTGGCTTGCACAACTGTTGGCCGAGCCTGGCTTGCGAAGTGTTTAAATCTCCCTTTGATGGTGTAGAAAGAAAAAAAAAATTCATCAGGGTCCAGTCCAAGCCGGGAATAAACAAAATGGAGACTGCTTTAGAAAGAAGGTTGCAGTTTATTGAAGAGGAGAGCCAGAAAGAAAGATGGTTCTGGGAAAACTGACCACATGTAGCAGGGAATGGTGGGTTTTTATACCTTCTGGGGCTTTTGAGGTTGTTTCCTGTTCCTGTTTGAGGTTTTGTATTTCCTGTGTCATGTATTTTGACCTTAGTCTGAGTGTTAATCCTATTATGTCCCCAAAGGTCATGTTTTTTAGAGTTTGGGTAGGGTATGTAGATTTTAGGTATCTTTGTCTTCCTAATCTTCTAGCTTTCTGACTCCAATCTTCCTTGAATGGATTATTACATCTGCATTTCTAAAAGTTGGCCTGATTTTTGCTTGGGCAGAGAGACTTGGCGGGGGGTGTGTGTGTTCTGCCTAAGATTTTCTATTATTCCTTTGGGGAAATATATTCTGCCTTTTAAATATTCCCCAAAATATTTCTTTCTCTGGGGGGCTGACTTCCCCCAATGGACTACTTCAAGATTGTCTGTCCAGTGGCTAGCCATTTTCCCAAAGCATAAAATATATTTTCCCTGACAATGCCTGAGCTTAAAGCCGATTTATCTTCTCTTTCCCCAGCCAATTACTTAACATATTTTTCCCCTCTTTCTCATCTCGGTAAATTCTCAGCTTTAGCAAAAAAAAAAAAAAAAAAAACCCAAAACCCTAACTTGTCTTACCTGGAAACACGCTGGGGCGATTCTCAGCGCCCGGTTGTTAAAAATGCAAATGAGTTATTCAGTTTTGATTAGCTTGTAACTCTGGAACATCCTAATCTAGCAGTTGGAAGGAGGACGGCAGCCGTCAAAGCCGTGGTGATTTGATTTTAATTTCCACGGGATGTTCATTTTTAAACATCTCTGCTTTGTGTTTTTATTAGGCCGTTTAAGGACGGAAAGGTTTTCGGCAGAGAAGGAAGTAATAAAATACAACTCAGGGGTTTAAAACGAAATCATAAAAATGCCAGTCAGGGATTTGGAAATGTCAAGGAAATTGTCACTTGCTAATATAGCATTACTTAGCCGTAAATAATTGAGGCTGCCTCAGAGTCCCCTCAAAGCAAGAAACGAGGAGCATATCACTGTAAATGTAATAATAAATTTAAAAAAATAAAAGACTTGAGTATATTACACAGGTAGTCCTCGGCTTACAACCACAACGGAGCCCACACTATCTGTTGCTAACTGAGACAGCTGTTAAGTGAATTTTGCCTCGTTTTAAGACCTTTCTTTGCCACAGTTGTTAAGCAAATCACTGCAGTTAGCAACATGGTTGTTAAGTGAATCTGGCATCGACATTGCTTGTCAGAAGGTCGCAAAAGGGGATTACATGACCCCGGGATACTGCAACCGTCATAACTATGAATCAGTGGCCAAACATCTGAACTTGGATCACATGACCAGGGGAACGCTGCAGCGGTTGTAAGTGAGGAGAAGGTCATACAGTAAGTCCCTTCTTTTCAGTGCCATTGTAACTTTGGACAGTCACTAAACGAAACTGTTGTAAGCTGAGGCCTACGTGAGCTTAATGGTAAATCACTGAGGACTCTCAGAGTCGCCTCAAACCTCAAGATTTACAGAAGCTGTAAATTTAATGAATAATAATAATTATAATAAGCTGCTGCAAGAAGATCGCACAGACTGACTACAAGCAGCGGCATGACAAAGTAGCAACAATGGTGCATTGGAAGATCTGCAAGAAATATCATTTGCCTGTAAGCCAGAACGGGTGGGATCATAAAATAGAGAAAATCATAGAAAATGATAAAATTAAACTGCTCTGGGACTTCAGAATTCAGACAGACAAGCACCTGCAACATAACACCCCGGACTTAACAATTGTGGATAAAAAAGACAAAAAAGTCTGGATAGTGGACGTGGCAGTGCCTGGAGACAGCAGAATAGATGAGAAAGAGAAGATAACAAAATACAAAGACGTACAAATAGAAATAGAAAGACTGTGGCAAAGGCAAGCAAGGGTAGTACCAATAGTAATAAGGGCCTTGGGTGCAATCCCAAAACAACTGGAGCACCACTTAAACACCATCATCGGCACTGACAAATTCACCATGAGTCAATTGCAAAAGGCGGCCTTACTTTTTTCAGTGCCATTGTAACTTCGAAAAGTCACTAAGCGAACTGTTGTAAGTCGAGAACTACCTGTACTTTATCACTTTTTGGGGGGGGGGTCATCAAGTGTTTGACACCTTGCTAGGCGACTGGTGGTACTCGGATATTGCCATATCCTAAAAGTGGTACAATGGGTGAAAAGGTTGAAGAGCCCTGATCTAGTGAAGTCCAATCCCCTGCTCAGGCAGGAAACCTGAACATTTAAAAAACAAAAACAAAAAACTCAGTACTGGATATTATCCAGGTATCACTTTAAGAGATTAAGAATTCCAGAGAGGTTGCGATGAATTTTTAGGTGTGAATAATGTGATGTTCGATTTAGTGCAGGTTGTAAATTAACACCAGGAGGTGTTTAACGTGACCCAAATCCACTTAATGTGCGGCTCTGGATGGGGATTTTGAGGCCGCAAATCTTCTCCTTCGCAAAATGGCGGAAAAGCAAAACCTTGTCAGAGGAAAAACAGCAGTTAGTCCTCGGCTGACCACCACAGTGGAGCCCAAATTTTCTGTGGTTAAGGGAGACATTTGTGAAGTGACTTTCGCTCCATTTTAGGACCTTTCTTTCCTCAGTTGTTAAGCGAATCACTGCAGTTGATAAGGGAGTCACACGGTCGTTAAATGAAGCTGGCTTCCCCCCATTGACTTTGTTTGCCAGAAGGTTGCAAAAAAGGGGAATCGCGTGACCCCGAGACGCTGTGACCGTCGTAAATACAAGTCAGTTGTCTAGTGTCTGAATTTTGATCACGTGACCCTGGGGATGCCAGAAAGGTCATAAGTGTGAAAAACAGTCCTAAGTCCCTTTTTTCAGTGCCGTTGTAACTTGGAACGGTCACTAAATGAACCGTTGTAATTTGAGGACTCCCTATACATTTTTTTTTAAAAAAAAATATGCTTTGTAGGTGTCAGCTTATTTTCCGGAATGATATTTCCTTTTGCTTTCTCTGACATCGCTGGGATTTTGTTAACCATCCATTTAAATGATAAGTATCTGCTTTCGCTGCCCTATTTTATTAATATGCATATAAACATTTACACTGAAACGTTTTTATTGCCTGTTTGCTGTTGAGCTGGAACCAATTACGCTTTTTTTTCCCCATAGAAATAAAAGTAGTCCTCAGCTTACGAGGACAACTGGGGCTACCACTTCAGTTTCTAAGCGAGGCGGCTATTCAGTGTGTCTCGCCCGTTTTTACAGCCTTTTTTGCCGGTTGTTAAGCGAATTGCTGCCGTTATTAAGTGAATCATGCAGTCGTTAAGCGAATCCAGCTTCCTGCCATTGACTTAGCTTGTCGGAAGCCAGCTGGGAAGATCGCAAAGGGTGATCACAGGTCATTGGGACGCTACAACCGTCGTAAGTACATGCCAGTCGCCGAGCCTCTGGATTTTGGTCATGTGACCTTAGGGAGGCTGCAACGGTCGTAAGTGTGGAAAACGGTCATATGTCACTTTTTTCAGTGCCGTTGTAACTTCAGTCACTAAACGAATGGTTGTAAGTGGAGGCTGTATTCAAAGAGGCTCCATCTCTTGGTCCCATCAGGTTTTGCAGAAATGCAAAACCAGGCAGTCCTCGATTTACAACTGTTTGTTTAGTGACCGTTCAGAGTTACAACGGGGCCCAAAAAGTGACTTATGACCGTTTTTCACACTTAACGACGTAGTAGCAGCCTCATCATGGTCAGGTGATCAAAATTCAGCTGACTCGTATTTAGGACGGTCACAGCGTCCCCGGGGTCACGTGATCCCCTCGTGTGACCTTCTGACCCGCAAAGTCAACGGGGGAAGCCAGATTCACTTAACAACCGTTGTTACTAACTTAGCAACTGCTCAGTGATTCCCTTAACGGCTGGGGCAGGTAAGGTCCTAAAATGGGGCAAAAATCACTAATCTGGGGCTCCCTTGTGGTCGTAACCCGAGGACTACCTCTACTCTTGCAGGTTTTGTCGAATTTAGACTTTCCGTTTGCAAAAAGCTTTGCTTTCAGATGTCGCCCTGCTCTCCCTCCAGGCTCGTGAAATCAAAACTTTGCATTTGGCCTTTTAGACCCATCATTTATTCCGGGTCTTCTCACCCCGAACATGCTTTCTCAGCAACCACGTCAGGAAAAAAGCTGGCCTTATCCCAGCTCATCCCTTTTTTGCACGTTTTTCCACTCTCCGATAAATCCCCTGACAGCTGCTTGATATACGGGAAAGGAGCGTGAACCTGGGAGATCTTTTAGCCGGCACTTTATCTCCCGCAGAAGTGCACAAGGGATCGTGGCTCTGAACTTGCTTGCCACGATGTAAAAAAGATGTCAAGACCCTGGGAAGAGCGCAGAGAAGATTAACCGAGGTTTGGCTACTCTAAAGAAAAGAAGAAACGGGGGGGGGGGATAATAGCAGTGTTCCAGTATTTGAGGGGCTGCCACGAAGAAGAGGGGGTCAAATTATTCTCCAAAGCACCAGAGGGCAGGACGAGAAACAACGGTTGGAAACTGACCAAAGAGAGAAGCAACCTGGAATTAAGGAGAAACTTCCTGACATGAGAGCAATTAACCAGTGGAACAGCTTGCCACCAGAAATCGTGGGCGCTCCATTGCTGGAGGTTTTTAAGAAGAGACTCTGAAATGGTATAGGTTCTCCATTTCGAGCAGGGGGGCTGGACTAGAAGACCTTCAAGGTCCCTTCCAGCTCTATTCTATTCTATCTTAACAACCTGCCTCCAGAAGTTGTGAACGCTCCAACACTGGAAGTTTTTAAGAAGAGACTGGACAGCCATTTGTCTGAAATGGTGTAGGGTTTCCTGCCTGAATAGGGGGCTGGACTCGATGACCTCCAAGGTCCCTTCCAAGTTGTTTTTATTATTATTATTATTATTATTACTACTACTACTATTATTATTATTATTCTTAGGGGACTGGAGGCTAAAATCTATGAACAGCGGTTGCAGGAATTGGGTATGTCTAGTTTAATGAAGAGAAGGACTAGAATAGAATAGAATAAAAGAGTTGGAAGGGAACTTGTAGGTCATCTAGTCCAACCTCCCACCCAAGCAGGATACTCTGCACCACTTCTGAAAGATGGCAGACCAGTCTCTTCTTAAAAGCTTCCAGTGATGAACCTCTCACAACCTCTGAAGGCAATCTGTTCCATTGGTTGATTGTTCTCACTATCAGGAAATTTCTCCTTAGTTCCAGGTTGCTTCTCTCCTTTGATGAAAGTTAGCCCAGAGAAGAAATATTAAAAAGGGCAGAAAAATATATTTTTCCTCAAAAGGACTTTTTAAAACCAAACCTGGCCCCAAATCTATCTCTCTGCCCCAAGCAAGAGCTAGGCCCATACAAATGCAAATGTAAAACCATCAGAAAGTTGAAGCCAGAGCAATCAAGAAGACAAAAGAGAAGATTTGCATACCCCACCCAAACTCTAGGAATCAGCCCCATCACCCGGGAAGCAGGATATGATAATAGAATTAAACCACAGATATCAAGGCCTAGTCAAACACTCAGAAACAGCCTCAAGGTTCATGCCACAGGAACAGGAAACTTCCAAACAAAAGGCTTGGGGGGGTATAAAACCCACTGCCCATGTGCTCAATCTCGCCCTTCTTCTCTCCTCTGCACTTTCCTGAAGAACCATCTTTCTGCAATAAACTGTAACCTTCTTCCCAAAGCAGTCACCATGTTTGCTTATTTATTCCCGGCTTGGATGAACCAGGATGAAGACTTTACTTCTATCACCTTGGTCAGTTTCTATCCGTTATTCCTTGTCTGGGCTTCAGGTGCTTTGGAAATTAGGGGTGACTAGTGGTGACATGATAGCAGTCTTCCAGTATCTCAGGGGCTGCCCCAAAGAAGAGGGAGTCAAGCTATTCTCCAAAGCACCTGAAGGCAGGACAAGAAGAAACGGGTGGAAACTCATCAAGGAGAGAAGCAACCTAGAACTAAGGAGAAATTTCCTGGCAGTGAGAACAATTGACCAGTGGAACAACCTGCCTCCAGAAGTTGTGAATGCTCCAACCCTGGAAGTTTTTAAGAAGAGACTGGACAGCCATTTGTCTGAAAGGGTATAGGGTTTCCTGCCTGAGCAGGGGGTTGGACTAGATGACCTCCAAGGTCCCTTCCAACTCTGTTATTCTATTCCAGGGGTAGGCAACCTTGGCTCTTTATTGACTCGTGGACTTCAACTCCCAGAATTCCTGAGCCAGCCATGCTGAGGAGAAAGGGAGAGGTTTCCATGTTGAGCCATGCTGGCTCAGGAATTCTGGGAGTTGAAGTCCACGAGTCATAAAAGAGCCAAGGTTGCCTACCCCTGTTCTATTCTATTCTGCCTTGTTCCCCTGAAGGAAAGGAAGAATAGACATGTGATAAAAAAATAGGGACCAGTATTTTCCCAGAATGCAATGCATGCCTCTTCACATCACTTCCACCTTCAAGAGAATTCCATAACTTATTGCCTGCCTCCTTCCCAGTGTGGGACTACAACTCCCATCAACTGCTGTGCACTTCCCATTTATTTCTCTGTGCAGCTTTGTTCCCCTGTGATTTCTTTTTTTTGCCTTTAGAAACACCGGCAGTCAGTGCAATAAATGTTGAGGACTAGAAACTTTTGCGGACGCATCCGCAAGACTGCTCAGACCGTGGTGTGTATATATATATAAATTTGCCTTCATTTTTGGAAGGACTGTTCATCTTATTAAATTTTGCAGTCATTGGTTAAGATGGCACAACTCATTCGAGGCTGCTGCAGTTGGTGCTTAATTGTGTGTTTTTTTGAAAAGCTCCCAATTTTTTTACCCACGAAAATTGGTTTAAAAGCAAATTGCAGCTCTTCCCACATAGCATGAATGTAAAGGAGATCTGGAGTGCATAACATTAAAACGGGATACAGACTTTTAAAACATGTACAAAGATCAGTTACGATACTTTCTTGGAAAGGAGCCTGGAGTCTTTTAGAATACAGTAAGTCCTCGAACTTACAACAGTTCATTTAGTGACCATTCAAAGTTACAACAGCACTGAAAAAAGAGGCCATTTTTCACACTCAACGTCCACGCAGCATCCCCGTGGTTGCGTGATTGAAACTCAGAGGCTTGGTAACTGACTCATATTTATGACGGTCATGTGATCCGCTTTTGGGACCTTCTGACTGGCAAAGTCATTGGGGAAGCCAGATTCACTTAATGACCGTGTGGCTCACTTAACAACTGCAGTGTTTCACTTAACAACTTTGGCGAGGAAGGCCGTCAAATGGGGCAAAACTCACTTAACAACTGTCTCGCTTAGCAACAGAAATTTTGGGCTCCCTTGTGGTCCTAAGTCAAGGACTCCCTGTACAGATAGTCCTCGACTTACGACCACAATTGTTGCTAAGCGAGACAGTTGTTAAGTGAGTTTCGCCCCCTTTTACAACCTTTCTTGCCACAGTGGAATGGCTGCGGTTGTTAAGTGAATCACACGGTCGTTAAGCAAATCCAGCTTCCCCCCCCCCTTCACTTTGCTTGTCAGAAGCCATCTGGGAAAGTCGGAAATGGGGATCACATGACCCCAAGACAGTGCAACTGTCATAAGTACACGCCAGTTGCCAAGCATCCGGAGTCTGGTCACATGACTCTGGGAATGCTGCGACGGTCGGAAGTGTGAGGATCAGTCATAAGTCATTTTTTTTCAGTGGCATCATGACTCCAATTGGTCAGCAAACGAATGGTTGTAATTCGGGGACCACCTTTCCTCCCCTCCTCTCCTCCTTACTTAAGCTAGAGCTAGACTCTAGAACAGTGGTTCTCAACCTGTAGGTCGGGACCCCATTTGGGGTCGAACGACCATTTCACGGGGGTCGCCAAACCAGGCTGTCCGCCATTTCCCCCCCTTTTCTTTGGCCACGCCCCTGGCACCCGGTGATGTATAAGTGGTTGGGGGTCACCACAACATGGGGAACTGTATTATGGGGTCGCGGCATTAGAAAGGTTGAGAACCACTGCTCTAGAAAGAGAGCAACGATGAGCAACAAAGATGATCAGGGGGCTGGAGGCTAAAACATATGAAGAACGGTTGCTGGAATTGGGTAGTCTAGTGCAGGGGGAGGCAACCTTGGCTCTTTTATGACTCATGGACTTCAACTCCCAGAATTCCTGAGCCAGCCACGCTGAGGGAAAAGGGAGAGGTTTCCAAGCTGAGCCATGCTGGCTCAGGAATTCTGGGAGTTGAAGTCCACGAGTCATAAAAGAGCCAAGGTTGCCTACCCCTGTATCTAGTCCAACACCCACCCACCCCCCCACTCAAGCAGGAGACCCTTGATCAGGGGTCTCCAAGCTTGGCTCTTTTATGACTGGTGGACTTCAACTCCCAGAATTCCTGAGCCAGCCATACTAAAGGGAAAGGGAGAGGTTTCCAAGCTGAGCCATGCTGGCCCAGGAATTCTGGGAGTTGAAGTCCACGAGTCATAAAAGAGCCAAGGTTGCCTACCTCTGGCCTAGGCCGCTTTCTGACTCGTGGACTTCAACTCCCAGAATTCCTGAGCCGGCATGGCTCAGCATGTTAACCTCTCCATTTCTCCTCAGCATGGTTGGCTCAGGAATTCTGGGAGTTGAAGTCTAGGAGTCACAAAAGAGCCAAGGATGCCTACCCCTGGACTAGTTTAATGAAGAGAAGGACAAGGTGGGACATGATAGCAGTGTTCCAGTATCTCAGGGGCTGCCCCAAAGAAGAGGGAGTCAAACTGTTCTCCAAAGCCCCTGAAGGCAGGACAAGAAGCAACAGATGGAAACTCATCAAGGAGAGAAGCAACCTGGAACTAAGGAGAAACTTTCTGACAGTGAGGACAATCAACCAGTGGAACAACCTGCCTCAGAAGTTGTGGATGCTCCATCACTGGAGGTTTTTAAGAAGAGACTAGAAATTCACCTGTCTTAGATGGTATAGGTTCTCCTGCTTGAGCAGGGGGATGGACTAGATGACCTCCAAGGTCCCTTCCAACTTTATTGTTGTTGTTGTTATTATTATTATTATATCATTATTATTATTATTAAGCTTCCAGCTTTTCAATGCCTTTTTGTCTGCCTAAACTTTAGACCAGACCAGACCAGACCAGACCAGACCAGACCAGAATAGAATAGAATAAAATAGAATAGAATAGAATAGAATAGAATAGAATAGAATAGAATAACAGAGGGGACCTTGGAGGTCTTCTAGTCCAACCCCCTGCTCAGGCGGGAAACCCTACATCATTTCAGACAAATGGCTGTCCAGTCTCTTCTTAAAAACTTCCAGTGTTGGAGCATTCACCGCTTCTGGAGACAAGTTGTTCCACTGGTTAATTGTTCTAACTGTCAGGAAGTTTCTCCTTAGTTCTAGGTTGCTTCTCTCCTTGTTTAGTTTTCATCCGTTGGTTCTTGTCCTGCCTTCAGGTGCTTTGGAGGATAGCTTGACTCCCTCTTCTTTGGGGCAGCCCCTCAGATATTGGAACACTGCTATCCTGTCTCTCCTTTCTTTCTTGCAGGATCCTATGAAACTAAGGCAGTCACAAGTTCAAGATAAAATATTCTGTCAGCCTCTCGCCTTCACAGGAACCCGGAACACATTTATCACCTTTCGTGCGATAATGAACTGTCCTAACAGTGAGGACAATTAATCAGTGTAACAATTTACCTCCAGAAATCATGGGTGCTCCATCACTACAAGTTTTTAAGAAGAGACTGGGTAGTCACTTCTCTGAAATGGTATATGACCTCCTGCTTGAGCAGGGGGCTGGACTAGAAGACCTCCAAGGTCCCTTCCTGCTTTGATTGATTGAGATTGACAACCACCTGTCTGGAATGGTAGAGGGTCTCCTGCTTGAACTACAGCAGGGCTTTCCAAACTTTTCACCCATTGTACCACTTTTAGGATATGGCAACATCCGAGTACCACCAGTCGCCTAGCAAGGTGTCAAAAACTTGATGACCCTCCCCCCCCCAAAAGGAAAAAAGTGATAAAGTACACGTAGTCCTCGACTTACAACAGTTTGCTTAGTGACTGTTCGAAGTTACAATGGCACTGAAAAAAGTGCCCCCCAAGCCACAGCCGAGCAAGACACCTGCCTGCCCGCCCGGCCCCGCTCTTCCTCCTGTCCGAGGTTTTCACTGTCGTGAGCATTTTTGTTGAGGATTGGCAGCCGGGGTGGGGTGGGGGGTATTTGGTTTTTATTCCCCCCCCCCCGTCTGCTGGGTGGTTGCAGCAGGTTTTGGTCACTTCACATGACCCTGGGACACTGTGACCGTCATAAATATGAATCGGTTGCCAAGCATCTGAATGTAAATCACAAGACCCTGGAGAGGCTGCAACATCCCAGCTGATCGGCACTTCTTCTGGGCTCAGAAGCGCCAGGATCAGCGCCGAGCTCCAGCTGGAGCCTGGCGCTGATCCTGGTGCTTCCGCTGTGCACTGACAGTCCCGAAGACGCACCGATCAGCTGGAAAGCAGCACTGATCCTGGCGCTTCCGCTGAGCCCTGACAGCCCTGCAGCTCCAGCCATCTCTTGCTCAGGCTTGTGCGGTGCTGCCACCGGTTCAGCTCATTCCCCTCCCCTGCTACCACTTTTCTAGGATGGTCAGGTACCACCTGCCAGGTGCCAATGGACCACAGGTGGTACCCGTACCACTGGTTGAAAAGCCTTGAACTAGAAGACTTCCAAGGTCTCTTTCGTGTCTATTCTGAGTCTGATTCGGATTCCTAATAAATGGAGGCCTCCTTTCCAATTGCCTCCTGTGTCTTTCTCCTGGCTGGGAACATGATGGGATTTTACTTCCAACAATTTACGACCGTGATAGGTGGACTCCATTACATTCATGAGTTGAGACCTACCTTTGTAGCTTGATCCTAACTCTACCTTACGTTAGGATGGGATCATCATTAGAAACTGGGTTCACATGATACACTAAACCAGTGGTTCTCAACCTTTTTAATGCTGCGACCCCCAACCGGTTGTAAGTCGAGGACTACTCAACCGGTCGTAAGTCGAGGACTACTCAACTGGTGCAGCACCGTTTGCAGAATGGGACTTTTGGCGGGCTCAGCAGGGCAGAGACAGCCTGGACAATTCCTATTGGCTTTTGAAAGCCAATAGAATTAGACTCTATTCAAGAGAGTCTATTCTATTGGCTTTCAAAAGCCAATAGAATAAAAGGGAGTAGCACAGCTAAGGAAAAGAGGGAAAAAATGGCAGACTGCGTTGTTTGGCGACCCCTGTGAAATGGTCGTTCGACCCCAAATGGAGTCCAGACCCACAGGTTGAGAACCACTGCACTAAACTGAAGGGGTGGGTTAAGAATTTGGGAATCAGGAACGGAGTCCGAATGTACATATTGCAACAAACTGCTTCGTTCAAACATTGTCTCATTTTTTTAAAAAAATAAAATTGCTTCTGTTGAAGAGCAATTAATAAAATCTGTCCAAATAACCGAAGAAAATCTGTAATGCACAGAGACAACAACAACAAAAAAAAACCCCACAAGAAACAATAGATGGAAACTAATCAAGGAGAGAAGCAACTTGGAATTAAGGAGAACTTTTCTAACAGGGAGGACAATTAATCAGTGGAAGAACAAAGTACTGTTCCACTGCAATGTAAATTGAAACACATTTTAAAGGTTCATATTTACCATTTAAACCTCGCCAAGAATAGGTCTGCAACAATTAAGATAAAAACATAATCTCTGCTCAACTTTGATAGAATAGCCCCTGCTTTTCAGTATTTTAACTTTATCTCTTGCATTTTTATTTTTTTTTAAAATGTGGCCTTTCGAAAGCATCGTTAGATGACTAAGCCACTGTGTCTGGCTTTGCATTAACCCTAAACCCTAAATTATGGCTTGTCAATCAAAGTGGCTGGTTCACACGGAGCAGAAGTAAATAAAACACAGGGTTGGTGTTTGAAGGATGGCCTTGAAAACAAAAGAGCTATAATCCACTTTTCTGAATTCTTTCTCTTAAGGAAGAAAATTTACTTTCAGCACGGCAGTGTTTTCTCTTTAAGTGGGTTTGCATTCAGAGTTTGCCTTAAGCCTTCGGACCGTACACTACAGATAGTCCTTGACTTAATGACCACAGTTGAGAACCCCAAACATTCCGTCGCTAAGCCAGACACTTCTTAAATGAGCTTTGTCCCATTTTAGGACCTTTTTGAAGTGAATCGATGTAGTTGCGAAGTTAGCAACACGGCTGTTAAGCCAGTGGTTCTCAACCTTTTTAATGCTGTGACCCCCAACCGGTCGTAAGTCGAGGACTATTCAACCGGTCGTAAGTCGAGGACTACTCAACTGGTGCAGCACCGTTTGCAGAATGGGACTTTTGGCGGGCTCAGCAGGGCAGAGACAGCCTGGACAATTCCTATTGGCTTTGGAAAGCCAATAGAATTAGACGCTATTCAAGAGAGTCTATTCTATTGGCTTTCAAAAGCCCATAGAATAAAAGGGAGGAGCACAGCCAAGGAAAAGGGGAAAAAAAATGGCAGACTGCGTTGTTTGGCGACCCCCGTGAAATGGTCGTTCGACCCCAAATGGGGTCCCGACCCACAGGTTGAGAACCGCTGTGTTAAGCGAATCTGGCTCCAGTCGCGAAAGGGGATCACGTGACCCTAGAAAACTGCAACCGGCAGAAGTACATGTCAGTAGCCAAGCCTCCAAATTTTGATCACGTGACCACGGGGATGCTGCAACAGTTGTGAAGTGTGAAAAACGGTCTTAAGTCACTTTTTTGGGGTGCCTTTGTAACCTCAAATGGTCGCAAAATGAGTTGTTGTAAACCAAGGACTGCCTGTAAAAGAGTTGACTTATGAAGAGATGCTTAGGGATTGTTTCAATTTATGACGGAGGTCCCAGCCACCCATCCAAAGGGACTTGCAACTCAGTTCTGAAGTTCCAACAGGTGACACCCCCCCACACCCAGGCATCGCTGGCTGGGGAATTCTGGGAGTTAGAATAGAATAGAATAGAATAGAATAGAATAGAATAGAATAGAATAGAATAGAATAGAATAGAATAGAATAGAATAGAATAGAAGTTGGAGGGGACCTTGGAGGTCTTCTAGTCCAGCCCCCTGCTCAAGCAGGAGAACCTATACCATCTCAGACAAGTGACTGTCCAGCCTCTTCTTAATAATTTCCAGTGATGGAGCGCCCACGATTTCTGGAGGCAAGCTGTTCCACTGGTTAATTGTCCTCACTGTCAGGAAGTTTCTCCTTAATTCCAGGTTGCTTCTCCCCTTGATCAGTTTCCATCCATTGTTTCTCGTCCTTCCCTCTGGTGCTTTGGAGAATAACGTGACCCCCTCTTCTTTGGGGCAGCCCCTCAAATACTGGAATAACTGCTATCATGTCTCCCCTATTTCTTCTTTTCTTTAGACTGGCCAAACCCAAGTCCCTCCGTTGTTCTTCCTATGTTTTAGTCTCCAGGCTTTGGATCATCTTAGTTCCAAACTCTCAACATCATTTTTGTGATATGGTGACCAAAAAATATTCTTTTGGTCTCTTTGGTACCCAGCTGCGCAAGCCATGAGTTCCATCCCTAACTTTTTAGATTGACAGATGTTAAATGAAGGCAAATATTTGTGTTCCCAGGAGCGAAATCAAACTTAGGTCCGTTACCAGGATCAGAAATTTACTCTTCCGAGCTTTCGGACTCATGCTGAAGTCCATTGCAAATGTTGAGCCTAAATGACAGAGAGCAACTAAGATGATTAAAGGCCTGGAGACTAAAACACACAAAGAACGGTTGCAGGAACTGGGTATGGTCAGCCTAGAGCAGTGGTGGCGAACCTATGGCACAGGTACCAGAGGCGGCACTCAGAGCTCTCTCTGTGGGCACGCACGCTGTCGCCCCAGTCCTAGGCCTTCAGCTGGGTTTTATAAAAGCTTTTCGCTTTAGGCCTCCGCTGCCGTGTGCAAAAAAAAAAAAAAAAAAGGTTCAATCAATCAGTCAATTTCAACTTCTCATGGGGAAAAAAAAGATCTTGCAAAGTTGGAATTGATTGATTGAATTTTTTTAGTCCCACCCAGTCTGCCGTTACCACCGCAGCCACGCCCACCCGATGGGCCACACCCAGCCAATGGGCCACACCCACCTGGCACCCAATGATGGTGGCGCAGCAGTTAGAGTGCAGTACTGCAGGCCACTTTAGCTGACTGTGTTCAGCAGGTCAGCGGTTCAAATCTCACCGGCTCAAGGTTGACTCAGCCTTCCATCCTTCCGGGGTAGGTAAAATGAGGACCCAGATTGTTGGGGGCAATGTAAATATATATATATACATTGTTTACTGGTGTACACCGCTTAGAGAGTGCTTGCACTTAAAGCGGTATATAAGTCTCATAAATAAATAAATAAATAAAATAAGTGGGTTTTGGGTTGCACTTTGGGCACTCAGTGTCTAAAAGGTTCGCCATCACTGGGTAGGGGGGGAACACGATAGCAGCATTCCAGTATCTGAGGGGCTGCCACAAAGAAGAGGAGGTCACGTTATTCTCCAAAGCACCAGAGGGCAGGAAAAGAAACAACGGTTGGAAACTAATCAAGGAGAGAAGCAACCTGGAATTAAGGAGAAACTTCCTGACAGTGAGGACAATTAACCAGTGGAACAGCTTGCCACCAGAAGTCGTGGGTAGCTCCATCAGTGGAGCATTTCAAGAAGAGATTGGATAGTCATTTGTCTGGAATGGTATGGGATCTCCTGCTTGAACGGGGGCTGGACTAGAAGACCTTCAAGGTCCCCTTCCAACTCTATTCTGAATTGAATTGACATTTTTTTTTTTTCCCAATTTCCCAGATTCTCCCTTACGGGCTATCTTCCCGAGAAACGCAGCTGGAGCCAAGAGAGTATCTATGTTTGTGATAGGGTTTTGGGGTTTTTTTGCCGCACAAGGGACAGTTTCAATTCATCCCCCCCCGTTCCCCCCAAATTGCTTTCTGCACCTTCCTATCCAAGCGTCGCATCATTTTTTAAAAAAAAATAATAATAATAAAAATTGGGAGAAAACCTCCATCTCTCCTACCCAGCCTGAGATGGGGGCCAGGATCATAGTTTTAATTACCTGCTTGGTGGAATGGGGAAGGAGGCAACGGGAGGGGGGGTTGCCATGGCAACCGAACCTCCGGAAAGATAACCCCAGGGAGGGGTTCGCAGGATTTGCAACAGGAGGCTTAAGACTTTCTCACGCATCAAGGAAAGAAAGGTTTCTTTCAGGCAAACATTTCTGAGGATTCTTCTTCCAAGGATGGGGGAGACTCAGGTGAAAAAAAAAACCTGAAATTGGTGAAGGATTGGGGGTTTTTTGGGGGGAGGGGGTAAGTTGATGAGATCTTTGGGGAGAATAAGACAAGGCACCCAAGGGAGAGAGAGAGGGTCAGAAAAGTCAAGATGGCAGGTGCAGCCAAGCAAGGGATGGCCCACTCTTCTCTGACATGCAGTGCACATAACAAGGGGGGGAGGGCTTTCATGGAGCAGTTGTGCTGTCACTTACACTCCATCTCACCCCGCACACACATACAGTACACACCCCTGCAGATGGTGCTGAAAAGTCCAGTAATGCAACATTGCAAACTGCATGAGTTCAGTAGGAGAATGGAATAGAATGGAATGGAGTGGAGTGGAGTGGAATGGAGTGGAATGGAATGGAGTGGAGTGGAGTGGAATAGAATAGAACAGAGTGGAATGGAATGGAGGAGTGGAGTGGAGTAGAGTGGAATAGAATAGAATAGAATAGAATAGAATAGAATGGAATGGAATGGAATGGAATGGAATGGAATGGAATAGAATAGAATAGAATAGAATAGAATAGAATAGAATAGAATAGAATAGAATAGAATAGAATAGAATAGAATAGAATAGAATAGAATAGAATAGAATAGAATATATGGAATAGAGTAGAATGGAATGGAGTGGAGTGGAGTGGAATATATTGGAATAGAATATATGGAATGGAGTGGAGTGGAATGGAGTAGAGTGGAATAGAATAGAATATATGGAATAGAATAGAATAGAATAATAGTAATAGCAGTAAAGTTGGAAGGGACCTTGGAGGTCATCTAGTCCAACCCCCTGCTCAGGCAGGAAACCCTATACCATTTCAGACAAATGGCTGTCCAGTCTCTTCTTAAAAACTTCCAGTGTTGGAGCATTTACTGCTTCTGGAGGCAGGCTGTTCCACTGATTAATTGTTCTCACTGTCAGGAAGTTTCTCCTTAGTTCTAGGTTGCTTCTCTCCTTGATTAGTTTCCACCCATTGCTTCTTGTCCTGCCTTCAGGTGCTTTGGAAAATGAAAGAATGGAATAGAATAGAATAGAATGGAATGGAATAGAATTTGAAATTAGAATAGAATAGAATAGTATTAAAACAAGAATAGAATTAAAACAAGAATGGAATGGAATGGAATGGAATAGAATAGAATAGAATAGAATAGAATAGAATAGAATAGAATAGAATAGAATAGAATAGAATAGAATAGAATAGAGCTGGAAGGGACCTTGGAGGTCTTCTAGTCCAGCCCCCTGCTCAAGTAGGAGAACCTATACTTCTTCCAGCTGGGGCACCTCCTGCTCTTCATTTCTCACCCCATCTGTGTTTACTTTTTTCCTCTTTCTCCCAGCCAAGCCGACTTCCTTCTCTCTTTCCTTGCCTATTTGAAAGAAACTAAATTTAGGTGTGCTGCAAAGCAAGTCAAAATACTGTTCTGCCAAGCATTTAAATTTTTTTTTTCCAGAGATCTCTATGTAGGAGAGTGAGGAGGTAGAAGGAACTGGATGGTGGCTGTGCTTAATGTTGGGGGTAAAGGGGGGGCTTTGAAGGGGAAATATACAGGTAGTCCTCAACTTACAACCATTAGCTTAGTGACTGAAGTTTGCAAGGGCACTGAAAAAAGTCCTTTTTTTCACACTTACGACCGTTGCAGCGTCCCGGTGGTCACGTGATCAAAATTCGGGCGCTTGATAGCTGATGTGGATTTCGGATAGTTGCATTGTTCCAGGGTCACGTGACCGCCATTTGTAAAGTAGAGTCCATGGGGGGGGAGCCAGATTTGTTTAATGACCGCACAATTCACTTAACGACTGCAGTGATTTGCTTGAGCACTGGGCCCCCCCCCAAAAAAGTCATAAAATGGAACAAAACTCACTTAACCACTTGCTTTCCTTAGGAAGAAAAATTGTCTAGCTGTACGTTGAACTGCTTAGCTCAGATCCACAATCAGGAACTTTAATAGAGGATCCTTGAGGCTCTCTGAGATGAGTTGTTTTCTTGTAGAGCAGTGGTTCTCCACCTGTGGGTCGGGACCCCATTTGGGGTCAAACGAGCATTTCACGGGGGTCGCCAAACAACGCAGTCCGCCCTTTTTTCCCCCCTTTTCCTTAGCTGTGCTACTCCCTTTTATTCTATTGGCTTTTGAAAGCCAATAGAATAGACTCTCTTGAATAGAGTCTAATTCTATTGGCTTTCAAAAGCCAATAGGAATTGTCCAGGCTGTCTCTGCCCTGCTAAGCCCGCCAAAAGTCCCATTCTGCAAACGGTGCTGCACCAGTTGAGTAGTCCTCGACTTACAACCGGTTGAGTAGTCCTCGACTTACGACCGGTTGGGGGTCGCGACATTAAAAAGGTTGAGAACCACTGTTGTAGAGGTTTCATTAGCCAAACCAGTAGTATGACTGATGTTACCTAGTAGTTGGGTAATGAAACCTCTGGAAGAAAACCACCAAGCTCAGAGAGCACCAAGGACCCCACAGTCCTCCTCCTCCTCCTCCTCCCACAAATCCCCTCCCTTCTAGCATTGATGATGTTACCTAGGTGGGTCATGAAATGTCTGCAAGGAAAACACCCAGCTCAGAGAGGACCCAGGACCCCTCATTTCAACCCTCAGCTACAAATATTCTCCTTTATTGGCACCCTGAAATAAGAGCGTCCTTTTCTAACAAGGATGGAAGATTGCATAACCCAATTAGACTGACCCGCTTACACTGCATCGTTCTGGCCCTTACTAATCCTGCATTTCATCCCCACCTCACCCGTTCGTCAAAACCCGCTGGAAAAGGTGACAGGTGTTGCGCCCGACCTGAGATTTTTGTCAGCCTCCCGTTTCCACTTGCTAAAAGATGCAATCCCACTTTTTTTTTTCTTTTCTTCTTTTTGCAAATCTGTCAGGAGGGAAAAATTAGCACCAGCTGGGTGGGATTGAGGTGGGCCTGGGGAGGGGGACTGTTGTCGCTGTATATACCGTATGTGTTTGCACAGCTTTAATTAACGAAGTAAGGTGCAAAGTTGCAAAATACGACAGCTCCAAAGTTATGCAAAACAATGGGATGTGTGTGTGTGTGGTTTTAGGGTTCTCCAAACAGGCTCAAGATCACCGCAGATGGGGACTGCAGCCAAGAAATTAAAAGATGCTTGCTCCTGGGGAGGAAAGCTATGGCAAATCTAGACAGCATACTAAAAAGCAGAGATGTCACCCTGCCAACAAAAGTATGTACAATCAAGGCCATGGTTTTCCCAGTTGCAATGTATGGCTGTGAAAGTTGGACCATAAGAAAGGCTGAGCGCCAAAGAATGGAGGCCTTTGAACTCTGGTGCTGGAGAAGACTCCTGCGAGTCCCCTGGACTGCAAGGCGATCCAACCGGTCAGTCCTGGAGGAGATCAAGACTGCTCTTTAGAAGGCCAGATCCTGAAGTGGAAACTCAAGTACTTTCGCCACCTAATGAGAAGGAAGGACTCACTGGAGAAGAGCCAGATGCTGGGAAAGATGGAGGGCAGGAGAAGAAGGGGACGACAGAGAATGATGAGATGGCTGGATGGAGTCACTGAAGCAGTAGGTGTGAACTTAAATGGACTCCAGAAGATGGTAGAGGACAGGAAGGCCTGGAGGAACATTGTCCATGGGGTCGCGATGGGTCGGACATCTTCACAACTAAGAACAACAACAAACAGGCTGGTTTCAATGGTTTGGAAGTCCAGTTTCTTTCACCTAAAGCCAGCGAAGTGAGATGATGGGATCTGTAGTCTCCACAGCTGTTAGCCCTGCAAGGTAGTCCAGACAAGAAGCAGACCCAGAACTTGCTAGCTGTATCTTTACTGTCAGGTGACATGATCAGAACCTCGCAAATCTGAAAGTGTAAGTAGTCCTTGATTTACGTCCACAATGGCGCCCCAGATTTCTGTGGCCAAGCGGGACAGCAAAGTGAATTTTTGCCCCATTTTACGACTTTTCTTGACACCGCTGTTAAGCGAATCACGGCCGATCAAAATTCAGACGCTTGCTATTAGCTTAAATACGAGATAGTAGATATTAAGAGAAAAAGGCAGGAAGTATTAAAGGTTGAAATAGGAGGAATTTTGGTTACTAAATTTAAGATAGCTGGAAATTACCAGAAAATAAGAATATTATATTGTATGACTAATTAGTTGATGTAAGATGGTGAGAACCCAAATAGATAAGATGTGTATTTTGAACCTTAGATCTTGTGATGAATTGTGATAAAGGGAATTGGGGTTATTTAAAACTTGGAAATTATATAATACCAAACATTAAATATAAATATTAATGGGAAACCTAAAAATTGGGAAAAATTAAAACCAGGACATTGATTGTCTAAAAAGGTTGAATGTTAAAACAACTAGGATATGTATAAATCAAAAATTATTGATACATGTAAGAAAGTTATTTTTGATTTAATCGATATAATAAGAATTGGATTAATTTAAAGATGAGACAGTAAATACTAAGGGGAAAAGAGAGGAAACATTTAATGTAACAGTTTGAGATCTGCAGTAAAGACATTTGTATATTATTGAATTATTGACCAACTCAGCCGCCACGTTGCTTTTCAAATATTCAAATGTAAAACTAGTACAGGGCTTTTCAACCAGTGGCACGGGTACCACCTGTGGTCCATTGGCACCTGGCAGGTGGTACGCGAGCATCCTAGAAAGGTAGCGGGGAAAGGGGAATGAGCTGAACCGGTGGCAGCACCGCACAAGCCTGAGCGAGAGACGGCTGGAGCTGCAGGGCTGTCAGGACTCAGCGGAAGCGCCAGGATGAGTGCCGCTTTCCAGCTGATCGGCGCTTCTTCGGGGTTGTCAGGGCTCAGCGGAAGTGCCAGGATCAGCGCCGATCAGCTGGAATGTTGCAGCCTCTCCAGGGTCTTGTGATTTACATTCAGATGCTTGGCAACGGATTCATATTTATGACGGTTACAGTGTCCCAGGGTCATGTGAAGTGACCAAAACCTGCTGCAACCACCCAGCAGACGGGGGGAATAAAAACCAAAAAACCCCCCACCCCACCCCCACTGCCAATCCTCAACAGAAATGCTCACAACAATGAAAACTTCGGACAGGAGGAAGAGCGGGGCCGGGCGGGCAGGCAGGTGTCTTGCTCGGCTGTGGCTTGGGGGGCACTTTTTTCAGTGCCATTGTAACTTCGAACAGTCACTAAGCGAATTGTTGTAAGTCGAGGACTACCTGTTCTTCATCACTTTTTTCCTTTTGGGGGGGGGTCATCAAGTTTTTGACACCTTGCTAGGCGACTGGTGGTCCTCGGATGTTGCCATATCCTAAAAGTGGCACAATGGGTGAAAAGGTTGATAAGCCCTGAACTAGAAAACCAATAAAAATTTTCTTAAAAAAAAAAAAAAAATCAAACGCTTGGCGACTGACTCATATTTGTGACGGTCGCAGCGTCCCCAGGGTCACACGATCCCCTTTTTGTGACCTTCTGACAAGCCAAATTAATGGGGGAAGCCAGATTCGCTTAACGACCGTGTTATCAACGGCAGCGATTCACTTAATGAATCTTAAGGGAAAAACACCCTTAAGATCTGCATTGCTTTGCCGTGGAAATTTTGAGCTTTGTTCTTGTCGTACGTGGTATGTCCGTAAGATATTATATTGAAATGAATATTTTATATAAGGCTTAAAAGTGAGGTTCTCACTCAGACCACATGTCGATTGACAGATAACCCAACCCCACTTTAGCTCAGTGGGGCATGTTTGGTGAATCCAGCCAAGCTATTTTCTGAAAACATTTTGACGGCTGATGCCAAAAGCTTGTACTTTTCTTTCAAAAGGATGATCTTTTCAAGAGATATATTTTTAAATTGGGGAAGTGTGAAACTCCCCTGCCTGCATCTGAATGTTGTTGGTTAAGAGTTTTTTCATATCAAAAACTCAAGGACCTCTTAGCAAGAACCCTAAATAGAAGCCGAGGCACGTCATCAGCTCACAGATGTTGTTCTGGTGAAAGGCAGAGAAATAACACATCGGAAGCGATATTACCACTAGTTCTCAACTTAGGACAGTGGTTCTCAACCGTGGGTCGGGACCCCATTTGGGGTCGAACCACCATTTCACGGGGTCGCCAAACAACGCAGTCCGCCATTTTTTCCCCCCTTTTCCTTAGCTGTGCTACTCCCTTTTATTCTATTGGCTTTTGAAAGCCAATAGAATAGACTCTCTTGAATAGGAATTGTCCAGGCTGTCTCTGCCCTGCTGAGCCCGCCAAAAGTCCCATTCTGCAAACGGTGCTGCACCAGTTGAGTAGTCCTCGACTTACGACCGGTTGGGGGTCGCGGCATTAAAAAGGTTGAGAACCACTGACTTAGGACAGTTCATGTATAAACAGAGGCATAGAATCAAGATCACGCGAAGTACTAGTACCGCTTTATAAAGCCCTAGTGAGACCACACCTGGAATACTGCAGCCAATTTTGGTCACCGTATCATAGAAAAGATGTTGAGAGTTTGGAAAAAATCCAGAGAAGAGCAACTAAGATGATCAAAGGGCTGGAGACCAAAACGTACGAAGAACGGCTGCGGGACTTGGGTTTGGCTAGTCTAAAGAAAAGAAGAAATAGGGGGGACATGATAGCAGTGTTCCAGAGGGGGCCAGGTTATTCATCAAAGCACCAGTGGGAAGGACGAGAAATAATGGTTGGAAACTGATCAAAGAGAGAAGCAACCTGGAATTAAGGATAAACTTCCTGACAGTGAGGACAATTAACCAGTGGAACAGCTTGCCACCAGAAATCGTGGGCGCTCCATCACTGGAGGTTTTTAAGAAGAGACTGGACAGTCATTTGTCTGAGAATGTATAGGTTCTCCTGTTAAGCGGGGGGCTGGACTAGAAGACCTCCAAGGTCCCTTCCAGCTTCTATTCTATTTTATTCTGTCCTGTTCTGTTCTATTCTATATTTCCATTCCATTCTATTCCATTCCATTCCATTCCATTCTATTCTATTCTATTCTATTCTATTCTATTCTATTCTATTCTATATTTCTATTCTATTCTATTCTATTCCATTCTATTCCATTCTATTCAGCAACCAACAGTGACCTATGACCGTTTTTCACACTTACGACCGTTGCAGCATCCCCACGGTCAAGGGGATCAAAATTCAGACGCTTGGCAATTGGTTCATATTTACAACGGTTGCGTGATCCCCTTTTGCGACCTTCTGACAAGCAAAGCCAAGGGGGGAGAGCCAGATTCACTTAACGACCACGTGACTCACTTAACAACTACAGGGCTTCGCTTAACAACCATGGGAAGAAAGCTCGTAAAATGGGGGCAAAACTGACTCAACACATCTCTTGCTGAGCAACAGAAATTTTGGACTCAATAGTCGTAAGTCGAGGACTACCTGTAGGAATTAAGGCCCTAGGCTGGAAACCAGGAGACTGTGAATTCTAATCCAGCTTTAGGCAGGAAGGCCAGTTGGGTGACTTTAAGCCTGTCACTCTCTCTCAAACTTGAGGCAGCAAACCTATGCCTGCAATTGAGCCCCAAAATTCCCGTTGCTAAGCAAGACAGTTGCTAAGTGAGGCTTGCCCCATTTTACGACCTTTCCTGCCACCATTGTTAAGTGAATCGCTGCAGCTTGTTAAGTGAATCAGGTGGTTGTTAACCTGCAATGCGGCCTTCTAATCCCTGCGCCACCACAGTTTCCTTCCTTCCTTCTCGTTTCCCTTCCTTGTTTCCCTCCCTCCCTCCCTCCCTTCCTTCCTTCCTTCCTTCCTTCCTTCCTTCCTTCCTTCACAAGCAATAGCACTTAGACTTATATACCACTTCACAGCGCTTTACAGCCCTCTCTAAACAGTTTACAGAGTCAGCCTGTTGCCCTCCCCCCAACAATCTGGGTCCTCATTTTATCAACCTGACAGTTAGAACAATTAACCAGTGGAACAACCTGCCTCCAGAAGCGGTGAATGCTCCAACACCGGAAGTTTTTAAGAAGAGACTGGACAGCCATTTGTCCAAAATGGTATAGGGTTTTCTGCCTGAGCAGGGGGTTGGGCTAGATGACCTCCAAGGTCCCTTCCAACTTTACTATTATTATTATTAACCTCGGAAGGATGGAACCCTGTGCTGGTCAGGATTGAACTGCCGACAGCTGGCAGTCAGCAGAATTAGCCTGCGCCACCTCGGCTCCTCATGGCTAGCACCCTTCCAACTTTACTACTATTACTATTACTATCTAAGTTTATTCTCTTAGTATTCTGCTCGTGGTCTCACCTTTGGGATGATGGAACCAATTAGACACTGCAGTTTGGTCCTGCAGCCAAACAGCTTCGGAGCCCTTGAGCGAATCATATATTATTGATAAGAACTTGGATCTACCAGCCGATTATGACTCCATTCCCTGATGGGTTTGGGCAAATAACGGCCTTACGCGAGACCTGAATTATTAACCAGGATTGTCTGGGCTGTCTCTGCTGAAGGCATCAGCCCGTCTGGGTTTCTGTCCAGGGTGCTCTGCCCTCGGGGTGGGGGAGTTATGCAGAGGGACTCTGAGAGACTGGGTTTGTAAGGAGAAGGGCAGGCGAACCCCCCCAAATCTATCGTTGTAAGAAGGGCAAGGTGAACCCCAAAACTAAAGGTGTCTATTTGGGAGATGAAAGGCAGTATGAACCCCCAAACTGGATCTTGGGAGGAACAGGACAGGGTGAGCCCCAAAATAGGAGCTCCATATTTGAGAGAAGGGCAAGGTAAACCCCAAACTAAAGCTGTCTATTTGGGAGATGAAAGACAGTATGAACCCCCAAAACTGGAGCTACATGATTGGGAGAAGGGCAGGGTGAACCCCAAATAGGAGTTGCGGAGAGGCAAGGTAGAATGAACCCCTAAATTGGAATTATGTAGCTGGCAGGAGCAGGGTAGGATAAGCTGAATAGAATAGAATAGAATAGAATAGAATAGAATAGAATAGAATAGAATAGAATAGAATAGAATAGAATAGAATAGAATAGAATAGAATAGAATATGGAATGGAATAGAATTGAGCAGAATAAAATAAGAATAAAATAGAACACAGAATATAGAATGGAAAATGAATAGAATAGAATAGAATAGAATAGAATAGAATAGAATAGAATAGAATAGAATAGAATAGAATAGAATAGAATAGAGCTGGAAGGGACCTTGGAGGTCTTCTAGTCCAGCCCCCTGCTCAAGCAGGAGAACCTATACCGTCCCAGACAGATGAATGTCCAGTCTCTTCTTAAAAACCTCCAGTTTTAACAACTTCTGGAGGCAGGTTGTTCCCCTGGTTAATTGTCCTCACTGCCAGGAAATTTCTCCTTAGTTCCAGGTTGCTTCTCTCCTTGATTAGTTTCCATCCGTTGCTTCTTTTCCTGTCCTCTGGTGCTTTGGAGTTCCAAGGAGAACAGAAGTGTGAACCCCAAAACCAAAACTCCCTATTTGGGGAGAGCAGGACTGAGTGAACCCTCCCTCCCAAAATGTGCACGGAAAACCTGACGAGTTCGATCGATTTTTGGCAATAAAATGCCGAGACAAAAGTAAATGGCTTTGAATGTCTCTCGGTGGAGAAAACGGAGTCTCTGTGCCGAGCCAGGAGCGGTGACCACATCGGCGGTGGTCAGTGGACTTCCGGCAGAATCCCATAATGAGGTTAAAATATCCTGCATAACTGCCAGATTGCAGGTTAAGTCCAGCCAAGCACTGAGAAGTCATTAGCCTGCGATGGAAGGGGGGAAAAAACAGACAAGAAAGAAAATTCGTTTTTGCAACTGAGGTCAGTTAACAACTTTCTTCCTTGAACTGAGGATGTGACATAACAACAACAACAACAACAACACCCCAGACTTAACAATTGTCGATAAGAAAGACAAAAAAGTCTGGATAGTGGACGTGGCAGTGCCTGGAGACAGCAGAATAGAAGAGAAAGAACTGGAGAAGATAACAAAATACAAAGACCTACAAATAGGAATAGAAAGACTGTGGCAAAAGCAAGCAAGGGTAGTACCAATAGTCATAGGCTCCTTGGGTGCAACCCCAAAACAACTGGAGCACCACTTGAACACCATTGGCATTGACAAACTCGCCGTTAGTCAATTGCAAAAGGCGGCCTTACTAGGAACTGCTTCCATCCTGCGACGATATCTGTAATACCATCAAACATCCACATCTGCCTATCCCAGGTCCTGGGTAAGGACTCGATAGGTAGACAAAATGCCAAATCCAGTCTGAACATCTGTGCGATGATCCATAATAATAAAGTTGGAAGGGACCTTGGAGGTCATCTAGTCCAACCCCTTCCTCTTCTTCTTAAAAGGCAGAACCATCTTAAGAAATACTGGTGGTTCTTGACTTACAACCGTTCACTTAGCATCCAAAATGACAAGTGCACCAAAAGCAGTTGTAGTCCTCCACTTGCAACAGTTGGTTTAGTGACTTAGGACTGTTTTTTAACTTACGACCGTCACAGCATCCCCCGTGGTCAGGTGATCACAATTTAGACGCTGGACAACGGACTCGTATTTACGACGGTCACAATGTCATGGGTCATGCGATCCCCTTTTGCGATCTTCTGACCAGCAAAGTCAATGGATTCGCTTAACGGCCGTGTTCCTAACTTAACAACGGCAGTAATTAGCTTAATAACTGTGGCAAGCAAGGTTGTAAAGTGGAGCAAAACACCACAAATGTCTCGCTTAGCAACTGAAATCTTGGGCTCAGTCGTAGTCGTAATTCAAGGACCGTCTTTCATTGTTTTCCACACTCACCACCGTTGCAGCATCTCTGTGGTCTTCTGATCAAAATTTGAAGGCCTGGCAATGGACTCGTATTTACGACGGTCGCAGTGTCGCAGGGGGGCTACGTGATCCCCTTTTGCAACTTTCTGCCAAGCAAAGTCAGATTCGTTTAACGACCATGTTACTAACTGAGCAACTGCAGGGATTCACTTAACAACGATGGGGGAAAGGTGGTAAAATTGGGCAAAACTCATTTAACAACCGTTGTAACTTCAAACGGTCCTTAAAGGAGTGGTTGTAAGTTCAGGAACCTCTTGTAGAAATGGTGTGAAAATCTTTGAAATTTCAGTTACACAGGAATAGAATGGAATAGAATAGAATAGAATAGAATAGAATAGAATAGAATAGAATAGAATAGAATAGAATAGAATAGAATAGAATAGAATAGAATAGAATAGAAAATATTGAATGGAATTGAATAGGAATAGGACAGAACAACAGAATAGAAAATATGGAATGGAATGGAACCGAACAGAACAGAATAGAATATATGGAATGGAATGGAATGGAATGGAATCGAACAGAACAGAACAGAACAGAACAGAATAGAATAGAATAGAATATATGGAATGGAGTAGAATAGAATGGGACAGAACAGAACAGAACAGAACAGAATAGAATAGAATAGAATAGAATAGAATAGAATAGAAAATATTGAATGGAATTGAATAGGAATAGGACAGAACAGAACAGAATAGAAAATATTGAATGGAATGGAATAGGAATAGGACAGAACAGAACAGAATAGAATATATGGAATGGAATAGAACAGAACAGAACAGAATAGAATAGAATAGAATAGAATAGAAAATATTGAATGGAATTGAATAGGAATAGGAATAGGACAGAACAGAACAGAATAGAAAATATGGAATGGAATAGAATAGGAATGGAATGGAACGGAACAGAACAGAACAGAATAGAATATATGGAATAGAATAGAATAGAATAGAATAGAATAGAATAGAATAGAATAGAATAGAATAGAATAGAATAGAATAGAATAGAATAGAATAGAGCTGGAAGGGACCTTGGAGGTCTTCTAGTCCAGCCCCCTGCTCAAGCAGGAGAACCTGGTTGTCCATGCATTATTTTTCAGTTAGCCAATTTGAACTATCTTGACTCAAAAAATTATTGTGTTGTATTGGACCGTTTTGGGTAATTGACGGTTAGAAACAGACAAACAGACCGGCGCATTTAACTAATGTAACAATAGGAAAAGCTAAACCATGCTTAATTCCACATTATGCCTGCATCTCCCCGTGGCTATTTTTCTTGCTGTCCTTTCCTTTTCCTTTTTTATTGCTGCGGCTGTCCTATTAACCAAGTTTATATTGAGTCTTAATCGCTTTACTTTCAGAAATAATTGGTTAAGAGACCTTAATTTCTCTAGAGACTCCGAGAGAGAATTGAGAACAAAACCGGGAGGATACGGGTTCATTATTTCTCTCTTGAATTCTCCCTTAATCTTTTGATTGTCTTGTCCAATCTGGTGACAGATTTTTCACCAACTGGAAACATGTGCCAGTAAAACAAGAAATAAGCTGGGCTGTCCCAAAGATGCTTTTTCAGGAGGCCACTGGACTTTCTTGTTTTTCCTTTGAAGGCGTTTCGCTTCTCCTCCAAGAAGCTTCTTCAGCTCTGACTGGATGGTGGGGAATGGAAGGATTTATACTCCTTGCAGACAGCCAGTCATTTGCCTTCTTTTGGAGAGTCATTGAGGCCATTTGAACACCCTTCAGATGGTGTGGGAGGATAAACAGATTTCCAAAAAACGTTGCAGGCTTACAGAACCCTTTGGTGCTTCAGACTCATCCCCAACAGCCTGCGCCCATCTTCAAGAGAGAAGAGACTCAGGGCAGAAAACATCCTGCAGCCAAAGATGTTGAGACTCCAGAAAGAGTGCAGAGAAGAGCAACAAAGATGATCAGGGGACTGGAGGCTAAAACTTTCAAGGAACGGTTGCTGGAATTGGGGATGTCTAGCTGAATGAAGAGAAGGATGAGGGGGGACATGATAGCAGTGTTCCAGTATCTCAGGGGCTGCCCCAAAGAAGAGGGAGTCAAGCTCTTCTCCAAAGCGCCTGAAAGCAGGACAAAAAGCAACGGGTGGAAACTCATCAAGGAGAGAAGCAACCTGGAACTAAGGAGAAACTTCCTGACAGTCAGAACAATTAACCAGTGGAACAACCTGCCTCCAGAAGCGGTGAATGCTCCAACACTGGAAGTTTTGAAGAAGAAACTGGACAGCCATTTGTCCGAAATGGTCTAGGGTTTCCTGTCTGAGCTGGGGGTTGGACTAGATGACCTCCAAGGTCCCTACCAACTTTATTACTATTATTATTATTATCAATCATCGCACAGTCAGCCAGATGTTCAGACTGGATTTGGCATTTTGTCTACCTATCGAATCCTTACCCAGGACCTGGGATAGGCAGATGTGGATGTTTGATGGTATTACAGGTATCGTCGCAGGATGGAAGCAGTTCCTAGCAAGGCCGCCTTTTGCAATTGACTAATAGCGAATTTGTCAATGCCAATGGTGTTCAAGTGGTGCTCCAGTTGTTTTGGGATTGCACCCAAGGAGCCTATTACTATTGGTACTACCCTTGCTTGCTTTTGCCACAGTCTTTCTATTTCTATTTGTAGGTCTTTGTATTTTGTTATCTTCTCCAGTTCTTTCTCTCCTATTCTTCTGTCTCCAGGTAAATGCAATGTCCACTATCCAGACTTTTTTGTCTTTCTTATCGACAATTGTTAAGTCTGGGGTGTTATGTTGCAGGTGCTTGTCTGCTTGAATTCTGAAGTCCCAGAGCAGTTTAATTTTATCATTTTCTATGACTTTCTCTATTTTATGATCCCACCAGTTTTTGCTTACAGGCAAATGATATTTTTTGCAGATCTTCCAATGCACCATTGTTGCTACTTTGTCATGCCGCTGCTTGTAATCAGTCTGTGCAATCTTCTTGCAACAGCTTACCAAGTGGTCCACTGTTTCTTCAGCTTCTTTGCATAGGCGGCACTTACTGTCTGTTGCTGTCTTCTCAATTTTGACTTTGTATGCATTTGTCCTTAAGGCTTGGTCTTGTGCAGCCAGAATTAGTCCCTTGGTCTCTTTCTTCAATTTTCCTGCTCTTAGCCATTGCCAGGTTTTATTATTATCTGCTTTCCCAGCTATTTTTTTCATGTATTGGCCATGTAGTGCTTTGTCTTCCCATGCCTCTATTCTGTTCTTCATTTGGTCTTTCTTGTAGGCCAGTTTGGTCTTTCCAGTAGTTAGTAAGGCTTCCTGATATACTAATTTCAGTGCATCTTCATCATTGTTCTTCAGATATTCTTCCAAAGCCATTTTTTCTTCTTCAACCATCTGATGTACTTGTAGCATTCCACGCCCACCTATTTGACTTGGTAGATAAAGTCTATCAATGTCACTGCGTGGATGAAGGGTGTGATTCATTGTCATTATTTTTCTGGTCTGCCTATCCATTGCTTTTAGTTCTGCTTGAGTCCAGTCCACTATTCCAGCTGTGTACCTAATGACTGGGATTGCCCAGGTGTTGATTGCCTTTATGGTATTTCCTCCATTGAGTTTGGATTTTAAGATCTTCTTCACTCTCTTGATGTATTCACCTCTAATCTTTTTCTTGACTTCAGTGTGCTTGATGTTGTCAGCTTGAAGGATACCCAAGTATTTGTAGTACTCTTCCTCATCCAGACTCTTAATGTTATTTTCGTGGGGCATCTTGATTCCTTCAGTTTTCACTATTTTTCCTTGTTTGATAGTAAGTGTGGCACATTTGTCCAAGCCAAACTCCATTACAATATCTTGGCTATATATACGGACAGTGTTGAGCAGCGATTCTATTTCAGATGATGTTTTTCCATACAGCTTCAGATCATCCATGTAAAGGTGGTGGGATAGTCTAGCAGATGTTTTTGATGTTTGATAACCATGTCCTGAGTTATTCAGTATTGTTGACAGAGGAAACAGTGCAATAACAAATAGTAATGGTGATAATGAATCTCCTTGAAATATTCCTCTCTTGATATTAACCTCTCCCAGCTTCTCACCATTGATCTGCAACTGTGTCTTCCATTGTGCCATCGATTTTTGCACAAATTTTCTGATGTTTCTACTTACTCCTGTTATTTCTAGGCACTTGATTATCCAATCATGTGGCAGAGAATCAAATGCCTTTTTGTAGTCAATCCATGCCACATTCAGGTTGGTCTTCCTTCTCTTGCAGTTTTCCAAGATCATTTTGTCTATTAGGAGTTGATCTTTTGTTCCTCTGCTATTGGGGCGGTTTCCTTTCTGCTCAGGTGGAAAGAGATTGTTTTCAACTACATGCTGTTGCACTGCATCAGCTACCACAGCAGTTAGTAATTTGAAAGTTGTTGGTAAGCAGGTAATTGGCCTGTAGTTACCTGGTGTTGCCCCTTTTGCTGGATTTTTCATTATTAGGTAGGTTTTCCCAGTTGTTAGCCACTTTTCAATTTCTCCTCCTTGTAGTATATTGTTGAACTGTTTGGCAATAAGTGGGTGTATAACAGTTAGATGTTTCAACCAAAACCCATGCAGTTCATCTTCACCTGGTGCTGACCAATTTTTGATTTTCTTTGCTCTTTTTTCTACCATTTTTGTTGTTATTACTAGTTCTTTCATTTCAACTTCTGTTTTATTTGCATCCACCTCTTTTAACCAAGCCGCATCCTTGTTGTATTTCTTTGGGTTATCCCATATCTGCTTCCAGAATTGCACTGTTTCTTCCTTGTCAGGTACTGACTGATTCTTTGCAGTTTCTCCATTGATGGATTGGTAGAAACGTTTCTGATTGGATTGAAATTGGAAGTTCTGCCTGTAGTTTGCAATTCGAGCTTCATATCTACTGATTTTCCTGGCTATAGCTGTTATTTGTTGCTTTATTATTTCCAGTGCTTCCTTGATCTTCCTTGTTTCTAAGTGGTATTTCTTGATTAGGTATTCTTTGGTCTTCTTGTTCTTCAGCTTCTTTTCTTTCATCTGTTCTAGCTTGCTTGCATGTGATCTTAACTTGCTGATCTTATTTTCTAGTCTAACCTTCCATTTTTGTGGTGCACTGCTTGTTTGTTTTTCTTTTTTGTTGATTTTACATCCCAGGTATTCTGTTATAACTGCAGCTGTGCTGTACATTAGTTGGTTTGTTTCTTGCAGTGAATTGGTGCTTATACTTGCTATTGCAGTATTTGCATCTTTTAATGCTTGTGCTAGCTGTTTCTTTGGAACAAGCTTCAATGCAGGCAGCCTTATTCTGTTGTTTTTGTGCTGTTCTAGATGCTCAGTTATTCTTTGTTTCAATTCTTTTATTTCTTTAGTTAGAGGGTTTTGTTCTTCCTGAGGAAGAGGTGCCTGGTTTCCAAATGAGAACAGTTGTATATCTCTGCTGGATTCCTTCACTGCCAACTCCCCCTGGTTTGCCTCTACATTCTGAATTACTTCTGGTAAGGCTTTGCTTTCTTTGCCCTGGGTAAACCTTTGCAGTTCATCCAATTCTGTTTCTGTGAATACTTTATTTCGTGTTATAAATCGGCGTTGATCTGCTAGTCTCTGTTCTGTTATTTCTGATTCTGGATGTTGTTCTTTCCAGAACTGGTGCATTTGTTTTAGATATCCTCTTCTTGTTGGACTTGATCTGTAGTAACAGATCATTATTTCTTTGTTTTCAATCACTGTGTATCTGCGACGGGTAAACATCTTTTCTTCCAGTAGTTCTGCAGCTGCTGGCCCTGGTTGCTCAGCCAACAGTCCTGAGTCCTGTAACCCATTTTTCACCAGATATCTAGGAACTCCAATATCTAGCGCGGACCTTGTTAACCCGGGCAACGTCCGAGCCGGTATGGCATTCTGCAATTTACGTCTCACCATATTTTTTATGGGAGAGACACTCTTTGTCTGACTCCTCTGATGAGACCTGTCCAGTATGGTTGAACTTCTGGCATAGCTCTCATCTTCCTCAGAGTACACAAGCCCCACAACCACGTCAAGGTAGTGTTGTTGTTGTTGTTGTTGTTGTTATTATTATTATTATTATTATTATTATTATTATTAGGCTCCACACCCATTTGCACCACTCAGGTGAGCCTGAGGACACAGACAAACTTTCAGGTGGCCTCAACCACTCTCTAAAAGGAGGCAAATGACCAGCTTTCTGCAAGGAGTATAAATGTTTCCATTCCCCACCATCCAGTCAGAGCTGAAAAAGCTTCCTGAATGAGAAGCGAAACATCTTCACAGAAAAACAAGAAAGTCCAGTTGCCTCCAGGGGAAAAAGCACCTTTGGGACAACTGAGACCTGGATGACTGAGAATCTCCATAGACAATAAGCCGGGGTGATGACTACCTTCATCTTAATGTGATTTAAAAAAAAAAAAACCGAAGAAGACAGGCCGCTTAATCAGATCTCCACAGTGGAATTTGAATTGTAAACAGACGGCTCGGATTCCCACTGTTGCCAACTGTGCCAAGCCGGATTTCCTATCGGCTGGGTCCAGCTGCCTGGAAAATCAGATTAAAACATACTTTCCCCCTTTTGCCTTGTGCCGTTTTTCCCCCACCCCCCACCCCCAGCAGTCTATTTTGCTCCAGATAATTCCACACAAACGCAGCGGTTTCTCTCCTCCATGCTGAGAACAAAATTTGGCGTAACCAGGTTGGAGACGATCAGCAAGATTCTTGGAAGACGTTGGGCGTCTTGAGGTTTTGTCCATAATTCAGGGAAATTGTGTGTGTGTGTTTGTGTGTTTTAGGGTCTTTAGCCAGCACAACTGGTACGGAAGGAAAGGGGTTGGGAAATTAAATTTTTGCAATTATGTGAATTGTACAATTCAGTGTACAGATAGTCCTCAACGTACAACAGTTCGTTTAGTGACCGTTCAAAGTTACAATGGCAGTGAAAAAAGGGACATGTGACCATTTTTCACACTTAACAACCTTTGCAGCATCCCCAGGGTCAACAACCATAAAATGGGTCGTAAAATGGGGCAGAAGTCACTTAACCAGTTTCTCACTTAGCAACCTAAAGATTGGGCTCAGTTGTGGTCGTAAGTCAACTACCTATAGTCAACTACCTACAGCAGTTAAGGTGCTGGCCAACTAGGAGATTGTGAGTTCTAGTCCTGCAAACTTTCTTATCTCAGTCTTCTTAAACCGAGTTTGAGAGGATGAGGCCAGAAATTCTGGCTGTCGTCTTTGATTTCCTGAGCAACCAACTTACAGAAACAAGAAACATCAAATTTGCAGCTGACACCAAGCTGGCAGGAGTAGCCAACACCCCAGAAGGCAAGCTCAGGATCCAAAAAGATCTTGACAAACTTGAACAATGGCCCCTGTCCAACAAAATGAGTTTCCATGTGGAGAAAAGCAGAATTTTACATTTAGGCAGAAAAAAAAACAAAGGCACAAGTACAGACTGAGCCGAGGTGGCGCAGCAGTTAGAGTGCAGTACTGCAGGCCACTTTAGCTGACTGTGTTCAGCAAGTCAGCAGTTCAAATCTCACCGGCTCAAGGTTGACTCAGCCTTCCATCCTTCCGGGGTAGGTAAAATGAGGACCCAGATTGTTGGGGGCAATGTAAATATATATATATACATTGCTTACTGGTGTACACCGCTTAGAGCAGTGGTTCTCAATCTGTGGGTCAGGACCCCATTTGGGGTCGAACGACCATTTCACGGGGGTCGCCAAACAACGCAGTCCGCCATTTTTTCCCCCCTTTTCCTTAGCTGTGCTACTCCCTTTTATTCTATTGGCTTTTGAAAGCCAATAGAATAGACTCTCTTGAACAGAGTCTAATTCTATTGGCTTTCAAAAGCCAATAGGAATTGTCCAGGCTGTCTCTGCCCTGCTGAGCCCGCCAAAAATCCCATTCTGCAAACGGTGCTGCACCAGTTGAGTAGTCCTCGACTTACGACCGGTTGAGTAGTCCTCGACTTACGACCGATTGGGGGTTGCGGCATTAAAAAGGTTGAGAACCACTGGCTTAGAGAGTGCTTGCACTTAAAGCGGTATATAAGTCTCATAAATAAATAAATAAATAAATTGGGCGAGACCTGGCTCAAAAACAGCCACTGTGAGAGGGACCTTGGAGTCCTAGTGGACAATTACTTAACCATGAGCCAGCCATGTGCAGCAGCGGCCAGAAAAGCTAATACAATCCTGGGTTGTATAAACAGAAGCATAAAATCAAGATCACGCAAAATATTAGTACCGCTTTATAAAACCCTAGTGCAGTGGTTCTCAACCTGTGGGTCGGGACCCCATTTGGGGTCGAATGACCATTTCACGGGGGTCACCAAACCATGCTGTCCGCCATTTTTTTCCCTTTTCCCTAGCTGTCCTACTCCCTCTTATTGGTGGCCACACCCACTTGGGGGTCACCACAACATGGGGAACTGTATTATGGGGTCACGGCATTAGAAAGGTTGAGAATCACTGCCCTAGTGAGACCACACCTGGAATACTGCAGCCAATTTTGGTCACCATATCACAAAAAAGATGTTGAGGGTTTGGAAAACATTCAGAGAAGAGCAACTAAGATGATCCAACACCTGGAGACTAAAACGTACGAAGAACGGCTGCGGGACTTGGGTCTGGCTAGTCTAAAGAAAAGAAGAAACAGGGGGGACATGATAGCAGTATTCCAATATCTGAGGGGCTGCCACAAAGAACAGGGGGTCACCTTATTCTCCAAAGCACCAGAAGACAAGACAAGAAACAATGGTTGGAAACTGAGCAAAGAGAGAAGCAACCTGGAATTAAGGAGAAAGTTCCTAAGAGTGAGGACAATTAACCAATGGAACAGCTTGCCACCAGAAATCGTGGGTGCTCCATCCCTGGAGGTTTTTAAGAAGAGACTAGACAGTCACATGTCCGGAATGATATAGGTTCTCCCGTTTGAGCAAGGGGCTGGACTAGAAGACCTCCAAGGTCCCCTCCAGCTGTATTCTATTCTAAACCAAATTTGAGGGACGAGGCCAGAAATTCTTGCTTTCATCTTTGATTTCCCGAGCAACCAATTTACAGTCAGTTCCGAAGAGCTTTGCCCTGGTTATCCTACAGGAAAAAAAAAATTAAAATAACCTGCTGGCACTTGGTTCTCCCTTGCCAACAATAAGCAATACTGAAAGCCAGGGCAGGCGAGGCCTCAAAACTCTTGGGAGATAAAAGAAAATGAAATTTTTCCTTCTTTTGTTCAATTTCCTCGGGTTTTTATTATCCTTCCTTGTCCGCCTACCTGATTCCTCAGCCTGTTATGAAACAAATGACAGTCTTGTTAACTCCAAAATTCAAACCGTGTTGGCGCTCTCGGGGAGATTCACTCACAAACACACACACACACACAAATACACACACGTACACTCCTGTTTTAAAAAAGGGGTGAAAGGTTTTTCTCTTCGACAGGCAGTCCTCGACTTACGACCAGAATTGAGCCCAAAGTTTCGCTGGCTCGGCAAGATGGCCGTTAAGTGAGTTTTGCTCCAGTTTACGACCGTCCTTTTGCCTCTGTTGTTAAGTTGGTTGTTAAGTTAGTAACACGGTCGTTAAGCGAACCTGGCTTCCCCTGTTGACTTCGCTTGTCGGAAGGTCGCAAAGAGGGGATCACGTGATCCCAGGACGCTGCGACCGTCGTAAATGTGAGTCGGTTGCCAAGCCCCTGAATTTTGCTCCCATGGTCGTGGGGATGCTGTGACGGTCGTAAGTGTGAAAAACGGTCATAAGTCCCTTTTTTCAGTTCCCTTGTAACTTCAAACGTCACTAAATGAATGGTTGTAAGTCGAGGACTACATATACTTTGAAAGGGGAGAAATTTCACTCCTGGGGGGGGGGAATAATCAAATCCTTTTCCATTTTTCAAATTCATCATTCCAGTTGCAGGTGACATCACCAGGGGCTGTGTCTGAAATTCGTTGTGTTTTTTCTAAAGCGACTAGTCCTCATTGTTAGATTTCCATTCTGTACCTCTTTCTAGGCAGTACCTCAGAAGTGAGAGGGGAAAGTCAAGAAGACTTTCCCATGTTGTGGGTTTGTGTGTTGAACATTTGTTGCTTGCTACAATCAGGAGGCTCGGTTTTAAAACAGCTTTAAACTTTCCAAGGCCACTTTGGAAAATGACAGGCTAAATTGGAAATATATGTAGGTAGTCCCCAACAGTTTGTTTAGTGACCGTTTGAAGTTATAACGGCACTAAAAGAAGCGACTTCTGACCGTTGTTCACACGACCCTGGCAGCATCCCCACGATCATGTGATCAAAATTCAGACGCTTGGCCACTGACTCATATTTATGACAGTTGCAGTGTCCCCCGGGGTGAGGTGATCCCCTTTTTCGTCCTTCTGACAAGAAAAGTCAATGGAGATGCCATATACCCGACTTAACAACTGGCAGTGATTCATTTAACAACGGTGGCAAGACAGTTTGTAAAACAGGGTGAATTTCACTTAGCCCCTGTCTGGCTGAACTCACAGAAACGTCGGGCTCCCTTTTGGTCGTAAATCGAGAACAACCTGTAGGGAGTTAGTCCTCGAGTTACGGCCGTCGTCGTGCCCAGAATTTACAGTCTCCTCAGCCTGCACATCCCCACAGCATTGGGCGAAACGAAGGCTTTTTTCAGTATCACTTATTTTTCGCTTCTTCAATACTCCGCATTTTTCCCCCCCAAAAAATAAAAAATAAATCCAACAGTAACCAAATCCTCTCAAAGCATCTGTGAAAAACAAGATACTAAATGGGATTTTGAAGTAGTTCCAAGGAGCTGAGGGGAAAAAAAAAAAAATTAAAGAGTCAATTTAATATGAAGAGAGAGAGAAGATTGTCTCAGAATAGCATCAGGGTTTGAAAGCTGACAGCCTTCTCGCCCCTCCGATATCTTGTTATTAACGCTTTTTTTCCCCCTCAGATAAAAATATCCTGATTTTTTATTTATTTATTTTGAATAGAAGGGGGGGGGAATAAAACACCGGTAGCGCTTCTAGGCATCCATTCAGGCCTTATTGTCATCAACGTCAGTGGAATTCACTCCTCCATATGTCCCTGAAGGGGGTAGCGCTAAGCCAACATTGGACTTTCGCTTCAGTTTTTGTCACGGCTGGAGGTGGGATAGATTTAAATCAACCCACACCACCCCGATGCACTCCAAGCTTTCCCCAAAGCAGCAGCAAAATTCAGATTCTCAACCCCCCAAGTGGTTTCAACAGGTTTTCTCTGCTTCTGTCTTCACTGAAAGGGAACTAGGATATGGGAAGGAGACCACCAGGCGATCCCAAGGTTTAATTTATTAGGGTTTTTTTTAAATTTTGCCTTTATTACTTTATACGTAAAGGTTGTAAACACGCATAATACTTCTTCCTTTCATTTTCGCTACAACAACAAACCCCAGTGAGGTGAGTTGGGCTGAGAGAGACGGATGGGCCCAAAGTCACCAAGCCGGTTTTCATACCTGAGGTAGGACTAGAACTCACAGTCTCCTGGTGATTAGTCCAAAGTCAACCAGCCAGTTTTCCTGCGTAAGGCAGGATTAGAACTCACGATCTCCCGGTGATTGGCCCGAAATCATCCAGCGGGCTCTCTCACCTAAAGCGGGACTAGAACTCACCATCTCCTGGTGTCTAGCCCAAAGTCACCCAGTCAGCTTTCATGCCTAAGGCAGAACTACAGCTCACAGTCTCCTGATGATGGACTCAAAGTTATCCAATTGGCTTTCATGCCTATGGCAGGACTAGAACTCACAGTCCCCTTATGTGACCTTCCGACAAGCAAAGCCAATAGGGAAGTCAGATTCATTTAACAGCCAGGTTACTGACTTAACTGCAGTGATCCACTTAACAACTGAGGCCAGAAAGGTCGTAAAACGGGGCAAAACTCAACAAATGTCTCACTTAACGATGGAAATTTGGGGCTCTCTTGTGTAAAGTCGAGGATTACTTTTTACATTATCTCTTTTTGCAGACAACCCAAATTAATGAGGAAACAGATTCATTAAGAAGCATTGTTACTAATTAAGCAGCTGCAGTGATTCACTTAACAACGGTGGCAAGCAAGGTCGTAAAGGGGGGCAAAATTCACTTAACAGGTGTCTTGCTTAGCAGTGGAAACTCAAATGGGCTCCATTGTGGTCGTAAACCGAGGACTACCTATATCAGGGGTCTTCAAACCTGGCCCTTTTATGACTTGTGGACTTCAACTCCCAGAATTCCTGGCTCAGCCGGGAATTCTGGGAGTTGAAGTCCACAAGTCATAAAAGGGCCAGATTTGAAGACCCCCCTGATCTATATAGATTTTGAAAGCACCTTTGCTTTCCCAAAATGTTCAACAGGTGATGCGTAACCCACGTAGGACTTGAGCCAACTGCCACCTGCTGACGATCCATCTGGCATCTTCTCCTTCGTTAACATCTGCTAATGAGCTGGGTTCTAATACCTGGGTTTCTGGAAAGCCTTAGAGAGTCAGGATGATAAATAGCTTGTTTTCTGAGACACTGTGGCTGAATAATAAAGCTGGAGGAGGTCCAGGGGGGTAGCATGCCTCTGCATTGAATTGGAGGGTACCTTGAGGTCATCAAGCCCAACCCTGGCTAAAGCAGAGCATCTTAACGTATGCTGGCTGGGGAATTCTGGGAGTGGAAGTCCACCTGTCTTAAAACAGGCTGGCTGGGGATTCTGGGAGTGGAAGTCCACCCATCTTAAAGCATGCTGGCTGGGGAATTCTGGGAATGGACGTCCACCCTCTTAAAGCATGCTGGCTGGGGAATTCTGGGAGTTGAAGTCCATCTGTCTTTAAGCATGCTGGCTGGGGAATTTTGGGAGTGGACATCTACCCCTCTTAAAGCATGCTGGCTGGGGAATTCTGGGAGTGGAAGTCCACCCCTCTTAAAGCATGCTGGCTGGGGAATTCTGGGAGTTGAAGTCCATCTGTCTTTAAGCATGCTGGCTGGGGAATTCTGGGAGTTGAAGTCCATCTGTCTTTAAGCATGCTGGCTGGGGAATTCTGGGAGTTGAAGTCCATCTGTCTTTAAGCATGCTGGCTGGGGAATTCTGGGAGTGGAACTCCACCCATCTTAACGTTGGCAAGGTTAAAAACACTGCTAAAGAGAATTTTTAATTTGCATTCTGCTATTTTTCCAGGCAAGAAAGCTACTTAGCCAGCTCAAGCTCTGCATACTAATTTCTCTGTTATCCACAAACCACATTCTGTGTCTAAGGAATGCAAACGGTTTCAACTCTTCTCCCGCAGGACATCCACTACAGGGCATTGCATACCAAAATACCTAGACACATAGAAATCACTCTGCTAAACACCTAATTCCCACAGCACTGTCTTATATCTAAGGGTAATAATAATAATAATAATAATAATAATAATAATAACAACAACAACAATAATAATAATAATAATAATAATAATAATAGAGCTGGAAGGGACCTTGGAGGTCATCTAGTCCAACCCCCTGCTCAGGCAGGAAACCCTATACCATTTCAGACAAATGGCTGTCCAGTCTATTCTTAAAAACTTCCAGTGTTGGAGCATTCACCACTTCTGGAGGCAGGTAGTTCCACTGGTTAATTGTTCTCACTGTCAGGAAGTTTCTCCTTAGTTCCAGATTGCTTCTCTCCTTGATGAGTTTCCATCTGTTGCTTCCTGTCCTGCCTTCAGGCGCTTTGGAGAATAGCTTGACTCCCTCTTCTTTGGGGCAGCCCCTGAGATATTGGAACACTGCTATCATGTCCCCCCTCGTTCTTCTCTTCATTAAACCAGACATACCCAATTCCAACAACCGTTCTTTATACGATTTAGCCTCCAGTCCTCTAATCATCTTTGTTGGTCTATTGTTACTCTGCATGGATATTTATCCATGTATTAGGACTCTATTATTATTGTCTTTCTCATCTTTCCTACTACCTTCTCCTATTGGCTGTTTGCAAGCAGGACAAGAAGTAATGCATGGAAAGTAATCAAGGAGAGAAGCAACCTAGAACTAAGGAGGAATTTCCTGACAGTTAGAACAATTAACCACTGGAACAGCTTGCCTCCAGAAGTTGTGAGTGCTCCAACACTGGAGGTTTTCAAGAAGGGACTAGACAACCACTTGTCTAAAATGATATGGGGTCTCCTGCTTGAGCAGGGGGTTGGACTAGACGACCTCCAAGGTCCCTTCCAACTATTCTAGTCTATTACATTCCATTCCATATTTTCTATTCTATTCTATTCCATTCCATATTTTCTATTCTATTCTATTCCATTCCATTCTATTCCATATTTTCTATTCTATTCTATTCCATTCCATATTTTCTATTCTATTCTATTCCATTCCATTCTATTCCATATTTTCTATTCTATTCTATTCTATTTCATTCCATTCCATTCCATATTTTCTATTCCATTCCATTCCATATTTTCTATTCCATTCCATTCCATATTTTCTATTCTATTCTATTCTATTCTATTCTATTCTATTCTATTCTATTCTATTCTATTCCATTCCATTCCATTCCATATTTTCTATTCTATTCTATTCCATTCCATATTTTCTATTCTATTCCATTCCATTCCATTCCATTCCATTCCATATTTTCTATTCTATTCCATTCCATTCCATTCCATATTTTCTATTCTATTCTGTTCTGTTCTATTCTATTCTATTCTATTCTATTCTATTCTATTCTATTCTATTCTATTCTATTCCATTCCATTCCATTCCATTCCATTCCATTCCATCCTTCAAAAACCAGATGGCCACTCTGCAGATTCTGCATTCCCTTCCAAGGCAAGGCCTTCCCCCCACACACACACATCTGCTGAACGGGATGCCACATTTAATCATCCCTAATTATGCTGAGTTTTCTCTTCTGCAGTTTTAGCTCATTGGGGAAAAACAATAGCTGCGTTGGGAGGCTGTAATTAAGATACGTTTTGACACGGCCCCTGTTTGAAGCATTATATCCACATACACTGGGGAGAGAGACAGTGTGTGCACAGGGGAGATTCTCACACGCACACACATATACAAACACGAACCGCAAACACATCAAATTGGCGACCACGAAGGGACGTTTCCAGCAATTTTTCACTCATGAGCAGAGAAAGATCCTGTAATTTAGTAATACAGGCCATCCTTGACTTACAACCACTTGTTTAGTGACCATTTAAAACCGCACTGAAAAAAGTGACTTATGACTGTTTTTCACACTTTACGACCGTTGCAGTCACGTGATCAGAATTCAGACTCTGGGCAACTGGCTCATATTTATGTCGGTTGCAACGTCCCGGGGTAACGTGATCCCTTTCTGACGAGCAAAGTCAATGGGGGAAGCCAGATTCGCTTAACAACCGTGTGACTAACTTAACAACTGCAGTGATTCACTTAATGACGGTGGCAAGCAAGGTCGTAAAATGGGGCAAAACTCACTTAACTGTCTCGCTTAGCAACGGAAATTTCGGGCTGAGTTTTGGTCGTAAGTCGAGATCTACCTATATGTTGTCTCTTTGCTTCTTTTTTTTTTTTAAAAAAAAAATTATTTTCAATTTTACAGTACATCAATTTTACATTCATAAAAAATACTTCAGATAAAGAGTAAAATAAATTTATACACACAACTTTCGGTATTGCTCACCCATTTCTCCCCAAACCGCATCCACCCTCTAACCTCTTCTCTCACTTCCCTCTTTCCCTCTTCTTCCTCACTCTCCCCCTCTCCTCCTTCTCCTCAACCTTCCTACTTACTTCTCCCCTTCCTCCTATCTTCTCACTCCGGATGCAGTCCCGGATGCAGTCCCGGAAAATGCCCGAGCAATTCCTCTCTCCAAATGAAAACATCAATATTATATACAATAAAACTATTTCTACTTATCTGGGCTATTTAACCTTCAACCCATCCTCCCCCCCACCCCCCCCCACTTCCCAGAGCCAAGTACAGGGTTATACAAACATATTAAATATAATCTATTTAAGTTTACTAATTATACAATAACCAAAATCATACTAACCCTTAACTCTCTTCAAATTATAACATCATAATTTTATAAACAAATCCATTACTCATAAAATAAATGAAACTTTGTAGTTCCATATTTCTTCTGAACAAATTCTATCCATCTTCTCCAGTCACCAACATATCTCTCTTGTGAATGGTCCTTTAAATAAGCAGAAATTTTAGCCATTTCTGCTAAATTAGAAACCTTAAATCCCCATTCTTCTAAAGAAGGCAGAGTGTCCTTCTTCCAATATTGACCCACCAATAATCTTGCTGCTGTTATTAAATTCAACATTAAAATAGTTTCTTTGGCATCAAAATCCACAAAAATACCCAAAAGAAATAACTGGGGAGTAAACTTAATCTTCTTTTTTGCTTCTTGCAAAAGAACTCTTTTCCTCCTCGGAGTCTAGGCTACATTCCACGACACAAAGCGAGCAACAGTGGCTTGGACAAGATTTACCAGTGAAGTTGTAAAAGATTAAAGGGTTAATTTCAGAATAATAGAATTGGATGATGCCTTGGAGGTCTTCTAGTCCAACCCCGGGCTCCTCCTTCTCTTGATTTCACAGCCCAAATCGTTTCACATCCCTGCTGTGAACCACCCAGGTTAAGCCATTGCTAATGCTGCTATGCTGAATTGACGCTCTTACTAACCCTTTGTGCTGCCCGATTGTTGCCTTGTTCATCCATCTCCCGTCTCCTCTTGGGTGCCTTTCAGAATCTCGGTTTGCGACGAAGACAAATTCCGCCACAACGAGTTTATTGGCGAAACGAGGATCCCTCTGAAGAAACTGAAGCCCAACCAGACTAAGAAATTCAACATTTGCCTGGAGAAGCAGCTTCCGGTGAGTGACAGTGAAAAGGGGAACAACCTGCCTCCAGAAGTTGTGAATGCTCCAGCATGGGAAGTGTTTTAAGTAGAGACTGGACAGCCATTTGTCTGAAATGGTGTCGGGTTTCCTGCCTGAGCAGGGGGTTGGACTAGATGACCTCCAAGGTGCCGTCCAACTCATGTTATTCTGTATTTCTGACAGTTAGAACAATTAACCAGTGGAACAACTTGCCTCCAGATATTGTGGGTGCTTCAACACTAAAGGTCTTTAAGAAGAGACTGGATAGCCATTTGTCTGAAATGGTATAGTGTTTCCTGCCTGAGCAGGGGGTTGGACTAGATGACCTCCAAGGTCCCGTCCAACTCTTGTTATTCTGTATTCTGTATTTCTGACAGAACAATTAACCAGTGGAACAACCTGCCTCCAGATATTGTGGCTGCTTCAACATTGGAGGTTTTTAAGAAGAGACTGGACAACGATTTGTCTGAAATGGTATAGGGTTTCCTGCCTGAGCAGGGGGTTGGACTAGATGACCTCCAAGGTCCCGTCCAACTCTTGTTATTCTGTATTTCTGACAGAACCAGTGGAACAACTTGCCTCCAGATATTGTGGCTGCTTCAACTCTAGAGGTTTTTAAGAAGAGATTGGACAGCCATTTGTCTCAAATGGTATAATTTTTCCTGCCTGAGCAGGGGGTTGGACTAGATGACCTCCAAGGTCCCTTCCGACTCTGTTTTTCTATATTCTGTATTCTAATTGCTATACAGGTAGTCCTCGATTTACAGCCATTTCGTTTAGTGACCGTTCCAAGTTACGACAGCACTGAAAAAGGAGGCTTATGACTGAAGCTTGTACTTACGACTGTTGCAGCATCCCCACATGTGGTCCAGGGATCATGTGATTACAATTTGGGCGCTTGGCAACCAGCATGTATTTATAAGGGTCTCAGCATCCCAGGGTCATGTGATGCCCATTGGCAACCTTCCCAGGTAGCTTCCAAGAAGCAAAGTCAAAGGGGGAAGCCAGGTTCACTTAACGACCACATGATTCGCTTAACAACCATAGCAAATAAAGTCACAAAATCAGGCACGGCTTGACTTAACTCAGTGTTTCTCAACCTTGACAATTTTAAGGCACGTGGACTTCAACTCCCAGAATTCCACAGCCAGCATTGCTGGCTGTGGAATTCTGGGAGTTGAAGTCCACGTGCCTTAAAATTGTCAAGGTTGAGAAACACTGACTTAACTGCTTTGTGTAGCAATACAAATTCTAATCCCCATTGTGGATTAGTAAGTCGAGGACTATCTGTAGCAAGTTAATAAACACCAACGGTCCAAATAAGTCAAAAATAACCATCTGGTCAGTGCGGGGAGGGTGGGGAGTGTAGGGGAAACCAACAAAGAAAAAAAATTAAAATCAAAGAAAACATAGCTGAGTCCTGGAAAAGTATCATTTATTTATGATTTCTTGCATTCTCTATTTTCTGACCAGTTCCAGCCCTTACTAGTAGTCCTGGCACATGTGCAACCTTCTTTAAAAAAAAAAATGACAGGATTTCATATGCCCAACCCCCATTGCCATCTTGACTTTTTTGACCCTCTTCCTTCTGCAGACTCCCCCAGATGTTGCTGTGTAGGCTTCCCTTCCTTCTAGCAGTTCTCCACTTGCTCTTTCATAATTTGCTACTGACCAGGTTTTCCAGCCATTTTGGGCCCTGCAAAATTGAACTCAGTGTTTCCACACCTTCCATCCTGTGTGGATTTAGATCCCCAGAATTTCCATTCCTTGCTGGCTGGGGGATTCTGGGAGCTGAAGTCCACGCTGCTTCAAGTTTCTAAGGTTGAGAAACACTAGTCCCAAATGGAAGAAGGGAGGGAGGGAGGGAGGGAGGAAGGAAGGAAGGAAGGAAAAAGAAGGGAGGGATAGAGAGAGGGAGAAAGGGAGGAAAAGAGAAAATAGGAAAGATGGAAGGAAAGGGGGGGAGTGAGGAAAGGAGAAAAGAAAAGTGAGGGAGGGAGGAAGAAAGGGAGGAAAAGAAAAAAGGAAGGAAGGAAGGAAAAAAGAAAGAAATAAAAGAAGGAAACAAGGTAGGATAGGAAAGAGAAAGAAAGAAGGAAAGTGAAGGGAAGGAGGGAGGGAGGAGAAAGAAGGAGGGAGGGAAGGAAGGAAGGAAGAAAGAAAAAGAAAAGGGAAGGAAGGAGAGAAAGAGAAAATAAGGTGGAGGTACCTGGAAAGAAAGAAAGAATAAAGGAAGGAAGGAAGGAAGGAAGGAAGGAAGGAAAGAAAGAAAAAGAAGGGAGGGAGAGAGGGAGAAAGGGAGGAAAAGAGAAAAAAGGAAGGAAGGAAAAGGGGGGAGTGAGGAAGGAAGGAGAAAAGAAGGGAGGGAGGAAGAAAGGGAGGAAAAGAAAAAAGGAAGAAATAAAAGAAGGAAACAAGGTAGGATAGGAAAGAGAAAGAAAGGAGAGAAAAAAGAAGGAAAGTGGAAGGGAAGGAGGGAGGGAGGAGCAAGAAGGAGGGAAGGAAGGAAGAAAGAAGAGGGAAGGAAGGAGAGAAAGAGAAAACGAGGTGGAGGTACTTGGAAAGAAAGAAAAGAAGGAAGGAAGGAAGGGAGATGAAATGAAACGAAACAAAATGAAATCGTGGAAACTGCTCAAGAGTTCTTGATGAGCAATTGCAGAGAAATATGTGTGGGAGGCCAGAGATGGAGAGAAACGCTCTCCGTGGGACTTAAGCGTAAGAAGATTGCTTTTTCTCTCATCTCAGGCTGATGGCTGGAAGGATGAGTGTCTCCCTGCCTTGATCCAAGAGCCTCTTCTTCTCCCCCCCCCCACCATTTTCCAAATTCAAATTAAGCAGGTCACTTTTACAAAACCCCAATTGCATCCGCAAAGCCCCTGGACAGCCCCTCTCCTCTTAAGTCTCTTCTCAGCCGGCTGAAATTCTACTGACTTACTTTCTCACCCAGGTCCAGAATCCTGCTTTCCCGCCGAGCTACTAATTACTCTCCCTTTTTATTTTATTTTATTGACAGCCGTGCCTTCCCCCCCCCCCCCGTTTCTTCAGAATCAAGTAAAATCAGAGAAGAAAAGGACTTTTTCTTCGGAATAAAATCTCTGAATGGAAAAAGGGGTTACCAGAGTCCTGATTTTTGCCTTACAAGTCGTTTGTTTAGTGGCCATTTGAAGCTACCATAGCACTCCAAGAAGTGACTGTTTTTCACACTTGCGACCGCTTGCAGCAACCCTACGGTCTCGCGATCAAAATTTGGACTCACATTTATCACAGTGACAGCATCCCAGGCTCCTGTGATCACCTTTTGGGGACCTTCTGACAAGCAGAGTCAATGGGGGATGGAAAGCCAGATTCTCTTATCAGTTGTCGTTTTCAGGGGGTCTTCAAGGGGTGCCCCAGGGAGAGTGCATTGCAGTAGCTCAGCCTAGAGGAGAGAAGAGCGTGCAGCTCGCTTGCTAACGGTGGGACCTGTAGAAGGCCTGCTGAGATGGTTGGCTGGACAGTACCCAGATGTAATGGTCTGTGGGAATAACCTGGAGCAGAAGACCCAGACGTTTCGGCACCAGGCACCGGTTCCATAGAGAGAGGTTTTTCCACGGACCAGAGGGTGCGTGGTTTTGTGTGCTGCCTGCATCTCACACATGGGGCTTTGCTTGTTTGTGCGGACCGGTTGCTGGCATGCCTCGGGGGTTGAGGACCCCTGACCTGGAGGAACAGGAAGAATGCAAGCAGAACTAGGGTCAGAAAAAAGAAATTTGAGTCCAGAGCAGAAATGTAATTTGAGAAAGCATCATATATTTTAACCCTCCCTAGTTCTCTTGAACATAAAAGGCCAGGAGCGGGAGGTGCTGTTTGCAAGATTCTGTTACTGTGACCCTATAATAAAAGTAGTACAGATAGTCCGCATTTTTTAAAAAAAAGTTTTATTGATTTTCTAATTTTACATTTAAATATTTAAAAAGCAATATGGCAGCTGAGTTAATCGATAATTCAATGACACACAAGTATCTTTGGTACAAGTCTCAAACTATCACATTAAATATTTCCTCTCTTTTCCCCTTCGTATTTTCTGTCTCATGTTTAAACTAATACAATTCTTATTATATCAATTAAATAAAAATAACATTCTTACATTTATCAATAATTTTTAGCTTATACATATCCTGGTTATTTTAACATTCAGTCTTGATGGACAATCAATGTCCTTATTAGTTTTTCCCAATTTTTAGTTTCCCATTAATATTTAAATTTAAGATTTAATATTTACAATGTCCAAGTTTTAAGTAACCGAAGTTCCCTTTATCACAATTCGTCACGAAATCTAATATTCAGGAATATACGTCTTACCTATTGGAATATATTCTATTTCTCATCATCTTACATCATCTAATGAATAATACAGTATGACATTCTTATTTTCTACTAATTTCCAAATGTCTTAAATTTAGTAACCAAAATTTCTCTTGTTTCAACATCAAATACTTCCTCTCTTTTTCTCTTAATGTCTACTATCTCATATTTCAGCTAGTACAGTTCTTAAGTTATATCAGAGCAGAAATGTAATTTGAGAAAGCATCCAGTTTTGGTCACCACGATGTAAAAAAGATGTTGAGACTCTAGAAAGAGTACAGAGAAGAGCAACAAAGATGATCAGGGGACTGGAGGCTAAAACATACAAGGAACGGATGCTGGAATTGGGAATGTCTAGTTTAATGAAGAGAAGGACGAGGGGGGACATGATAGCAGTCTTCCAGTATCTCAGGGGCTGCCCCAAAGAAGAGGGAATCAAGCTATTCTCCAAAGCGCCTGAAGGCAGGACAAGAAACAACGGATGGAAGCTCATCAAGGAGAGAAGCAACCTAGAACTAAGGAGAAACTTCCTGACAGTTAGAACAATTAACCAGTGGAACAATCTGCCTCCAGAAGCGGTGAATGCTCCAACACTGGAAGTTTTTAAGAAGAGACTGGACAGCCATTTGTCCAAAATGGTATAGGGTTGGGGGTTGGACTAGATGACCTTCAAGGTCCCTTCCAATTTTTATTATTATTATGGATCATCGCACAGTCAGCCAGATGTTCAGACTGGATTTGGCATTTTGTCTACCTATCGAGTCCTTACCCAGGACCTGGGATAGGCAGATGTGGATGTTTGATGGTATTAATGATATCGTCGCAAGATGGAAGCAGTTCCTAGCAAGGCCGCCTTTTGCAATTGACTAATAGCGAATTTGTCAATGCCAATGGTGTTCAAGTGGTGCTCCAGTTGTTTCGGGATTGCACCCAAGGTGCCTATGACTATTGGTACTACCCTTGCTTGCTATTGCCACAGTCTTTCTATTTCTGTTTGTAGGTCTTTGTATTTTGTTATCTTCTCCAGTTCTTTCTCGTCTATTCTGCTATCTCCAGGCACTGCCACGTCCACTATCCAGACTTTTTTGTCTTTCTTATCGACAATTGTTAAGTCCGGGATGTTATGTTGCAGGTGCTTGTCTGTTTGAATTCTGAAGTCCCAGAGCAGTTTAATTTTATCATTTTCTATGACTTTCTCTATTTTATGATCCCACCAGTTTTTGCTTACAGGCAAATTATATTTTTTGCAGATCTTCCAGTGCACCATTGTTGCTACATTGTCATGCCGCTGCTTGTAGTCAGTCTGTGCAATCTTCTTGCAACAGCTTACCAAGTGGTCCACTATTTCTTCAGCTTCTTTGCATAGGCGGCACTTACTGTCTGTTGCTGTCTTCTTAATTTTGACTTTGTATGCATTTGTCCTTAAGGTTTGGTCTTGTGCAGCCAGAATTAGTCCCTCGGTCTCTTTCTTCAATTTTCCTGCTCTTAGCCATTGCCAGGTTTTATTATGATTTGCTTTCCCAGCTATTTTTTTCACGTATTGGCCATGTAGTGCTTTGTCTTCCCATGCCTCTATTCTGTTCTTCATTTGGTCTTTCTTGTAGGCCAGTTTGGTCTTTCCAGTAGTTAGTAAGCCTTCCTGATATACTAATTTCAGTGCATCTTCATCATTGTTCTTCAGATATTCTTCCAAAGCCATTTTTTCTTCTTCAACCATCTGATGTACTTGTAGCATTCCACGCCCACCTATTTGCCTTGGTAGATAAAGTCTGTCAATGTCACTGCATGGATGAAGGGCATGATTCATTATCATTATTTTTCTGGTCTTCCTATCCATTGCTTTTAGTTCTGCTTGAGTCCAGTCCACTATTCCAGCTGTGTACCTAATGACTGGGATTGCCCAGGTGTTGATTGCCTTTATGGTATTTCCTCCATTGAGTTTGGACTTTAAGATCTTCTTCACTCTCTTGATGTATTCACCTGTAACCTTTTTCTTGACTTCAGTGTGCTTGATGTTGTCAGCTTGAAGGATACCCAAGTATTTGTAGTAATCTTCCTCATCCAGACTCTTAATGTTATTTTCGTGGGGCATCTTGATTCCTTCAGTTTTCACTATTTTTCCTTGTTTGATAGTAAGTGTGGCACATTTGTCCAAGCCAAACTCCATTAAATATCTTGGCTATATATACGGACAGTGTTGTATATATATTTTTTATTATTATTATTATCAATCATCGCACAGTCAGCCAGATGTTCAGACTGGATTTGGCATTTTGTCTACCTATCGAGTCCTTACCCAGGACCTGGGATAGGCAGATGTGGATGTTTGATGGTATTACAGGTATCGTCGCAGGATGGAAGCAGTTCCTCCTCGTCTTGTTGGACTTGATCTGTAGTAACAGATCATTATTTCTTTGTTTTCCATCACTGTGTATCTGCGACGGGTAAACACCTTTTCTTCCAGTAGTTCTGCAGCTGCTGGCTCTGGTTGCTCAGCCAACAGTCCTGAGTCCTGTAACCCATTTTTCACCAGATATCCAGGAACTCCAATATCTAGCGCGGACCTTGTTAACCCGGGCGACGTCCGAGCCGGTATGGCATTCTGAAATTTACGTCTCACCATATTTTTTATGGGAGAGACACTCTTTGTCTGACTCCTCTGATGAGACCTGTCCAGTCAACCTCTGGCATAGCTCTCATCTTCCTCAGAGTACACAAGCCCCACAACCACATCAAGGTAGTGCCTCACTGGGGGATGATGATGATGATGATGATGATTATTATTATTATTATTTCTTGTGCTTTGGAAAATTAGCCAACCCCATCTTCTTTGTGGCAGCCCCCCAAATATTGGAACACTGCTATTATGTCACCCCTAGTTTTTCTTTCCGCTAGATTAGACAGGCCCAGTTCCCACAACCGCTCTTCGTACATTTTAGCCTCCGGGCCTCTAATCTTTGTTGCTCTTTGCCCTCTTTCAACATCTCTTTTGTATCGTATTTGCTCTTGGGAGATCATCTCTTCTTGGATGTTGGGCTTCCAGGCAGAAATTTGGGCCTGAGCCATTTTGTTTCCTTCTCTGTTCACAGATGGACAAAATGGAAGACAAATCGCTGGAGGAACGTGGCCGGATCCTTGTTTCCTTGAAATACAGTTCTCAAAAACAGGGCCTGCTGGTCGGCATCGTCCGCTGTGCCCACTTGGCTGCCATGGATGCCAACGGTTACTCCGATCCCTATGTGAAAACGTGAGTACAATTTAGAGCACGAGGGTCCCCAAACTTGGCTATGTCAAGATGTGTGGACTTCAACTCCCAGAATTCCTCTGCCAGCCATGCTGGCGGAGGAATTCTGGGAGTTGGTCCACATGGTGGCTGAGGAATTCTGGGAGTTGAAGTCCACATGGTGGCTGAGGAATTCTGGGAGTTGAAGTCCACATGCTGGCTGAGGAATTCTGGGAGTTGAAGTCCACATGATGGCTGAGGAATTCTGGGAGTTGAAGTCCACATGATGGCTGAGGAATTTTGGGAGTTGAAGTCCACATGCCGGCAGAGGAATTCTGGGAGTTGAAATCCACATGCTGGCGGAGGAATTCTGGGAATTGAAGTCCACATGCTGGCTGAGGAATTCTGGGAGTTGAAGTCCACATGATGGCTAAGGAATTCTGGGAGTTAAAGTCTACATGGTGGCTGAGGAATTTTGGGAGTTGAAGTCCACATGCCGGCAGAGGAATTCTGGGAGTTGAAATCCACATGCTGGCGGAGGAATTCTGGGAATTGAAGTCCACATGCTGGCTGAGAAATTCTGGGAGTTGAAGTCCACATGATGGCTAAGGAATTCTGGGAGTTAAAGTCTACATTGTGGCTGAGGAATTCTGGGAGTTGAAGTCCACATACTAGCTGAGGAATTCTGGGAGTTTGAGTCCACATGCTGGCTGAGGAATTCTGGGAGTTGGAAGTTCACCTGTCGGCTGAGGAATTCTGGTAGTCCACATGATGGCTGAGGAATTCTGGGAGTTGTCGTCCGCATGCTGGCAGAGGAATTCTGGGAATTGAAGTCCACATGCTGCTGAGGAATTCTGGGAGTTAAAGTCCATCTGGTAGCTGAGGAATTTTGGAAATGTAAGACCACACAGCTGGCTGAGGAATTCTGGGAGTCTACCCGTCTTAAAGTGGCCATCTTTGGAGACCCCTGGTTCAAAGCAGTGTTCCTCAACCTCAGCAGCTTTAAGATGTGTGGACTTCAACTCCCAGAATTCTCCATCTCGCAAGGAAATTTCAGTGCTTCAGGAACAAGCTTATCAGCACACATATTAATCCCTCTCATTCAGCCCAGCCCACATCACAGGGTTGTTGTTAGGGAAGAATAGGAGGAGGAAGGAATAGAGGTAGTCCTTGACTTACAACTTAATGACCATAGTCCTCAATTACAATTTAAGGACCGTTCGAAGTTACAACGGCAGTGAAAAAAGTGACGTATGTCCTTTTTTCACACTTATGACTGTTGCAGCATCCCTGTGGTCAACATGATCAAAATTCAGACGCTTGGCAACTGACTCGTATTTATGACCGTTGCAGTGTCCCAGGGTTACGTGATCCCCTTTTGCAACCTTCTGACAAGCAAAGTCAAAGGGGAAGCCGGATTCACTGCATGACCGTGTGACTCACTTAACAACTGCAGTGATTCACTTAACAACTGTGCAAGAAAGGTTGTAAAATGGAGCCAAACTCACTTAACAAATGTCTCACTTAGCAACATAAATGTTGGGCTTAATTCTGGTCCTAAATTGAGGACTTCTTGTATACCTTTCTAGTCTCAAACGGAAGCAGGCAGAAATCCATCCGGCAATTTGTTCACATGGAAAGGAACCTCGTCCTGTGGTGGATCTTTTTTTGCCCATTGAGTCAAGCCAACTCATTGCTGCTTGTTCAACAAACCAAGGTTTAAATGCAGTTTGATGGGCGATCCCAGCCTTGCTCTCTTGGGTAACATCCAAGCATTTAATTTTTCTCCTCCATTTTTCAGCTTTGCTCTTTGTGCCAGGCAAACCTGATTTATTCCACAAAACTTTTACTCTCCAAGCTTTACAGCGCACGGGCTAGATTTATAAGGCAATCCACAAGATCATAATTTTTAAATACACACGTAGGCCCACACGCACACACACGCAGGAACTACAAAGGAAAAGAGATAAATAAATATGGTAATAAAACCGCAAGACGATAAAACAGCCACCGAGACCTACAGGATTAAATGCCAGAGCAGCCATAAAGCAGTGTGCTCCTTCTGTTTAATTAAAAACTCCAGAGAAAATAATTGCCTCAATTAAAGGCTGCAGTTTTACATTGCCTGGAAGAAAATGGGATTTTGTTAAATCCTAGAGTGGGGGGGGTCCCTCGAGGTCATCTAGTCCAGAGGTCACCAATCTTTCTCAGTTGGTGGACTGGAGGAAAAGGGAGGGGGAAGCATTTTATGCGTGTGCGTACGCACGGGACCGCAAGCATGCGCATGGTGCAAACGGGGAGACTAGCGCTTGCATGATACTTGCTAGCCCTGCCCTGTTCTTGTGCACAGTGTCCGTTTCTGCGCCCCAAGGCGCAGCATCAGCCTGTGTTCACAAACCAAGGCGCAGCAGCCCACAGGTTGGGGACCCCTGATCTAGTCCAATCCATGCGTCCCAGATTTTTCACTTTATCTATCTATCATCTGTCTGTCTGTCTGTCTATCTATTTGTCGATCTATTGATCTATCGATCTATCTATTTACTATGTTTATAAACAACTCAAGGCAGAGAACATACTTAATCCTCCTTTTTCCTATTTTTCCAACAACTGTGTGAGTCTCTGTCTTCTGATGATTGGCCCAAAGTCACCCAGCCGGCTTTCACGCCTAAGGCAGGACTAGAACTCACCGTCTCCTCTTGATTGGTCCAAAATCACTCAGCCAGCCCTTATGCCTAAGGCAAGACTAGAACTGTCCTGGTGATTGGTCCAAAGTCACCCAGCCAGCTTTCATACCTAAGGCGGGATTAGAACTCACCGTCTCCTGGTGATTGGCTCAAAGTCACCCAGCCGGCTTTCTTGCCTAAGGCGGGACTATAACTTATCATCCCCTGTGATTGGTCCAAAGTCACCCAGCCAGCTTTCTTGCCTAAGGCGGGACTAGAACTCACCGTCTCCTGATGATTGGCTCAAAGTCACCCAGCCGGCTTTCATGCCTAAGGCGGGACTTTAACTTATCATCCCCTGGTGATTGGTCCAAAGTCACCCAGCCAGCTTTCTTGCCTAAGGCGGGACTAGAACTCACGGTCTCCTGGTGATTGGCCAAAAATCACTCAGCCAGTCCTCGTGCCCAAGGTGGGACTAGAACTCACCGTCTCCCAGTTTCTAACCTGATGACTTAACCACTAGACCAGACTCCCTCTCTGCCCAACACCTTTTGAACACGTCTAGCAAAGGGCAGCCCAGTTTCTCTGCAGGCCATTGATGTCTCCCTCTTTTGCCTAGAGTCAGAGGTAGGCAACCTTGGCTCTTTTATGACTGGTGGACTTCAACTCCCAGAATTCCTGAGCCAGCCATGCTGAGGGGAAAGGGAGAGGTTTCCAAGCTGAGCCAGGCCGGCTCAGGAATTCTGGGAGTTGAAGTCCACGAGTCATAAAAGAGCCAAGGTTGCCTCCCCCTGGCCTAGATCAGTAGTAGGCCACCTTGGCTCTTTTATGACTGGTGGACCTCAACTCCCAGAATTCCTGAGCCAGCCATGCTGAGGGGAAAGGGAGAGGTTTCCATGCTGAGCCATGCTGGCTCAGGAATTCTGGGAGTTGAAGTCCACGTGTCATAAAAGAGCCAAGGTGGCCTACCCCTGGCCTAGGGTCAGGGCAGTGATCAAGTGCCCAAGCAATTGGTTCTTGTGGATCCACAGACAACGAGCCCTCCAGTAAATAAAGGAATTTTAAGCTTTTAATTGGAGCTGAAAGCCAGTTGAGTGACTTACGACCATTTTTCAGACTTGTTGACCGTTGCATGGTCACCTGATTTATATTCAAACGCTTGGCAATGGACTCATTTATGACGGTTGCAGTGTCCCGGGGTCCTGTGATCCCCTTTTGCGACCTTCTCACAAGCAAAGTCAATGGATCACTTCACGACCGGGTTACTAATCTAACAACTGCAGTGATTCACTTAACGAAAGTCATAAAATGGGGCCAAACTCATTTAACAAATTTCTCCCCCTTAGCAACATAAACTTTGGGATCAATAGTGGTCGTAAGTCGAGGACTACCTGTGTTATGAAGCACCTGAAGGCAGGATAAGAAGCAAGGGATGGAAACTAGTCAAGGAAAGAAACAACCGAGATGGTTAGAAATTAACCAGTGGAACGACTTGCCTCCAGAAGTTGTGGGTGTTCCAACACTGGAGGTTTTTAAGAAGAGATTGGACAACCATCTGTCTGAAATGGTGTAGGCATTTGGGGGGGGGGGTGTTGGACTAGATGACCTCCAAGGTCCCTTCCAACTCTATTACTCTAATTCTAATTCAATGGAACAAGGCTGTGGGTGCTGCATCACTGGAGGTTTTTAAGAAGAGACTGGACAGCCATCTGTCTGAAATGGTATAGGGTCTCCTGCCTGAGCAGGGGGTTGGGCTAGATGACCTCCAAGGTCCCTTCCAACTCTGTTATTCTGTTATTATCTGAAACCAGATTTATGGCCCCGGTAACAGAACTGGATGTTTTTCTTTGCAGCTACTTGAAACCGGACGAGGACAAGAAATCTAAGCATAAGACCGCCGTTAAGAAGAAAACCCTCAACCCAGAATTTAATGAGGTACGTCTGCCGGGATATTTTCTGTGTCAAAGGGAGAACTTTGGGATGGATGGAATCTAACGGTAAGCCTGTCTCTGAAAGATTAACCTGGATGGAGCTGCAAATATCTCTTAATATCTCTGCAAGCCTACGTCTGAAATGATGACCAGAACAGAGCATCAAATATCTTGGCAACATCTTAAGACGGGTGGACCACAACTCCCAGAATTTCCCAGCCAACTTGTTGGCTGGGGAATTCTGGGAGTTGTAGTCCACTTTAAAATGATAACGTTTGAGAAAGACTTCTGTAACGGTTGGTACATGACACGTTTGCCCATAATCCTCACCCCACCCCAAATGTGAAAAATCTGGGCGTATCTCACTTTTTTCGGTGCCATTGTAACTTCAAACGGTCACTAAATAAAGCATTATATGTCGAGGACTATCTATATTTCTTAGCCTTTGCATTAGTGGACAATCACCTAAATATGAGCCAGCCATGTGCTGCAGCTGCCAAAAAGGCCAACACAGTGCTAAGCTGCATTGACAGAGGGATAGAATCAAGATCACGTGAAGTGTTAATACCACTTTACAAAGCCTTGGTAAGGCCACACTTGGAATACTGCATCCAGTTTTGGTCACCACGATGTAAAAAAGATGTTGAGACTCTAGAAAGAGTGCAGAGAAGAGCAACAAAGATGATTAGGGGACTGGAGGCTAAAACATATAAGGAACAGTTGCTGGAATTGGGGATGTCTAGTTTAATGAAGAGAAGGACAAAGGGGGATAGGATAGCAGTCTTCCAGTATCTCAGGGGCTGCCCCAAAGAAGAGGGAGTCAAGCTATTCTCCAAAGCGCCTGAAGGCAGGAGAAGAAGCAACGGATAGAAACTAATCAAGGAGAGAAGCAACCTGGAACTAAGGAGAAACTTCCTGACAGTGAGGACAATTAACCAGTGGAACAACCTGCCTCCAGAAGCGGTGAATGCTGCAACACTGGAAGTTTTTAAGAAGAGACTGGACAGCCATTTGTCCGAAATGGTATAGGGTTTCCTGCCTGAGCAGGGGGTTGGACTAGATGACCTCCAAGGTCCCTTCCAACTTTATTATTATTATTATTATTATATACCCTAAAAGAAAGGGAGGACACAGTGATTTCTAGACAATAAGTAATCAGTGGAAAAGACTTCCCTCCAGAAGATGTGGGTGCTCCATGTTTTAGGAAGAGACTGGAGGGGCGTTTCTCTGAAACGGTATAGGGTATGAGCAGGGGGTTGGACTAGAAGACCTCCAAGGTCCCCTTCCAACTCTGTTATTCTGTATTCTAATTGTGAATGACAACGGCTCGTTTCGTCGTTTAAAAAAACCGACCGAGACTTGTTTATTTCTGCTATAGGTCTGCGATTTCATTTTGGATTGAGTAATTTTCCTCCCGTCTGAATTTCTCTTTTGCAGGAATTTTGCTATGAGATAAAGCATGGAGATTTGGCCAAAAAGACCTTGGAAGTAACAGTCTGGGATTATGACATTGGAAAATCCAACGACTTCATCGGTAAATCTGAATTCTCAAGTTGAATTGGGGGTGGCTCTGGATGGGAACTCGGGGCCCCCACAGTGCCGTTTTGTAGTGGATCACACGAATTCTCATTGCCTCTGATTCTATTGTCATCACACAGTCCAAGCCTTGTTGCAAAAAACTCCTTCTTAAGTCCACCCAACACCATTTATGCTCCAAATTAGGTCAGGATTTCCTATACTTGGCAACCTTAAGACACGTGGACTTCCACTCCCAGAATTCCCCAGCCAGCCTGCATTAAGAGGGGTGGACTTCCACTCCCAGAATTTCCCAGCCCGCATGCTTTAAGATGTGTGGATTTCAACTCCCAGAATCCCCCAGCCTGCCTGCTTGAAGAGGGGTGGACTTCTACACCCAGAATTCCCCAGCCAGCATGCTTTAAGAGGGGGGGACTTCCACTCCCAGAATTCCCCAGCCAGCCTGCTTTAAAAGGGGGGGATTTCAACTCCCAGAATTCCCCAGCCAGCCATGCTTTAAGATGGGTGGACTTCCACTCCCAGAATTCCCCAGCCAGCATGCTTTAAGATGGGTGGACTTCCACTCCCAGAATCCCCCAGCCAGATTGCTTTAAGATGGGTGGACCTCCACTCCCAGAATCCCCCAGCCAGCCTGTGTCATGCCCCTGTCGGAGCCTAAATATGCCAGGAAGATGAGCCAAAACTGGAGAAGGCAGCGTTGTTGGCTTGGCAGGAATATGGGGAGGAGCAGGCCGAGGCAGGCCAAGTCCTTGTAGGCAGGGAGGAACAGGCAGGCTGACCTGACTACTCGGGAGGAGAGCCCCTGGCCCCTCTCCACAAGGCACACCTGGGGACTGAGACTTAAGGAAATGCTGTGGGAGGGGCATTTATTGGGAACAAACGCTGGATTCATGGAGGGTTATGTGCTGCTGCCGGCAGACGTTTCCTGGACTTCTAGCTTTCTTGCTTGCTTCTTGGTTTAATTGCCTTGTTCCTTTACTTCCTGGACTAATTGCTTTAGGCCCTTGCCCTGCCTGCATTTCTTCATTTGGCAGCCGTTGTGCTTACAGCTTTGTGCCGCACTACTTGGAGCTAGAGGCTGCTGAAGAGGTGTGTGTGTGTGTGTGTATGGGAGTGTGTCGCTGCTTTGCGCTGGTACTTGCCAGAGACGTAGGAGCGTTTGGGGAACAGTTGGAGCAAGAAAGGGGTGCTTTGAACTGTCAGCTGACGGTGTTGCCTCCTTGCCGTGCCCCAGCTCATCACATTTTGTTCCCGACCTAACTCCAACTTGCTCCTCCGTATCACATTGGGCGACCATGGATCAACTCTGTGCGGACAACGAACAGTTAGCCCAGCAGGTGGCCCTCTTGACTGCACAAGTTGCGCAGTTGCAAGCAGCCTGCCCACGCCGCAAATGCATGGTACCAGTGCCGGATAAATTTGATGGCTCGCGGGCCCAATTTCCAGCATTTTTTGGGAAGTGCCAGCTTTACATGAGCCTTCGGCCCGAGGACTTCTCCACTGACCGGGATAAGGTGGGGTTTATGATCAGCCTGCTGTCGGGGTTAGCGGTGCGTTGGGCGGTGCCCCTGCTGACCCAACCCAACCCAGTGCTGGACAATTATGCCGAGTTTTGCGGTCAGCTAAGGGCCATGTTTGAGGACACTGTTAGGCCCAGATGGCAAAACGGCGGCTGAGAGAGCAGCAACAGGCGCGACGGACGGAGGCCTCACCTGCACCCATCAAGACGGCAGTGCCGTCGCTACCGCCTCCAGACAAGCCGATGCAGTTGGGGGCTGCACGACCCCACCTGACCCAAGCCGAAAAGGATCGCCGTCATCGCAAAGGCCTTTGCCTATATTGCGGTGGTCAAGGCCATAGGGTGGCCAAGTGTCCTGCTAAGATACCAAAGCAGCGGTGGGAAACAGGCATGGCCGAGCCTACAGGGTTCCATAGGTCGGGCTCGCTTGGCAATGGGCCAGCTACCTCCATCGCAGCCGACTCTTGTGAAGCACCTCGTGCTAGCAGCGAGTGTGTTCATGCCTGGTCAGATAGCGGTAGAGATCCAGGCCCTGGTGGATTTGGGGACCATGGCCAATTTTATGGACTCGGCCGTTGCCGTGCACTGGTCCATCCCCCAGCAGCAGGTGTCACCGCCGGTCTTTGTAGAGACGATTGATGAGCAGCCCCTTCGTTTGGGTCCTGCGGTTGCCACAATCGCACCCCTTCACATACGCATTGGGCCGCATGTGGGAGACGCTGTGTTTTATGTTGCTGCAGTGCTGTAAGGACCCACCCCACTTTGCATCTTAAGAAGACAGAACTCTTGGAATAATTCTTCCAACAGGCATCCTTTATTAAGAGAAAACGGTTGCAGGCGTTTTAGACAGGACTTGGGGTCCAAGCTCTCCCATTCAAGGTTTTAAGGGGTTCCCCAGTAGCCCCACCCAATCACCCCCATCTTCCAGCAACAGTCTCAGGCATTACATTCCCGCCCCCGTTTCCTTTCTGCCGGCTGGATGGAGACTTCAGAGAAAACTACATGAAAGGTAATAGCCCCATTCTTATGGTTAGTCCTTTTGGTGATACACACATCCAGTTCCTTTCTTCAGAGAAAACTACATGAAAGGTAATAGCCCCATTGTTATGGTTAGTCCTTTTGGCGATACACACATCCCGTTCCTTTGAAGTGTACCGAAGGAAGTGAGGGCCATAAAGCCCCTTTGTTCACCCCCTTCCCTTCATCGTATGACAGAATCCAAAGAAGGCAGAAATGGGTTTTTTTTATAATTGATAACTAGAGATGAAATATAATTGGATTCTGACAAGTGCCCTGTTTCCCGGTGGTGCTGGGGCTAGTGGTTACACGCTCATGATCTGCAGATCATCTGGTCATCTGGGTAAGTGTGGTTCCCAGGCAAGAAATGTGCCGCCCATCACCTGCATGCCTGCGCAGGGGGTGTGGTTACACATGTGGACCTGGACCTAGCTGCAGAGTTGGTGGACTACGCCGACGTGTTCGGGGAAAAGGAGGCGGATGGGTGGCCCCCCATCGGTCTTATGACTACCCGCTTGATTTGGTGCCCGATGTCAAATTGCCAGTGGGTCGAATTTACTGCCTGTCAGAACCGGAGTTGGCGCTGTTGTGGGACTTCATCAAGAAGAATCTTCGGAAGAGGTTTATCCGGCCTTCTATCTCCCGTTGCCCCAGTGCTCTTCGTCAGGGGAAGCTGTGACTGTGCTGTGCTTCGATTAATTGCCTTGGTCCTTTGCTTCCTGGACTAATTGATTTAGGCCAGGGGTAGGCAACCTTGACTCTTTTATGACTCCTGGACTTCAATTCCCAGAATTCCTGAGCCAGCCTGGCTCAGCTTGGAAACCTCTCCCTTTCTCCTCAGCATGGCTGGCTCAGGAATTCTGGGAGTTGAAGTCCAGGAGTCATAAAAGAGCCAAGGTTGCCTACCCCTGATTTAGGCCCTTGCCCTGCTGCATTTCTAGTTTTGGCAGCTGTTGTGCTCACCTTTGTGGTGCACTACTTGCAGCCAGAGGCTGCTGAAGATGTGTTTGTGTGTGCGTGTGTGTGTGTGTGTGTGGCCACTTTGCTCTGGGACTTGGCAGAGATGTAGGAGCGTTTGGGGAACAGTTGTAGCAATAAAGGAGCAGTTTGAACTGTCAGCTGACTGTGTTGCCTCTGTGCCGTGCCCCGGGTCATCACAGCCTGCTTTAAGATGGGTGGACTTCAATTCCCAGAATTCCCCAGCCAATATGCTTTAAGATCTACGTGATCCTATGAGATTGTGGAGCTCTTGTTTTATTTTATTTACTTGCTTGTTTATATCCTCCCTTTACTATCTTTACAAATAACTCAAGACAGCAAAAATATCCAAGGCACCTTCCTCTTACAGTATATTCCCACAACAAACTATTGAAGTGGTTTGTACTGAGGAGAGAGTGACTGACCCAAAGTCCCTCAGCTGGCTTTCATGCCTAAGGCAGGACTAGAACTCACCATCACCTGGTGATTGGTCCAAAATCACCCAGCCGGCTTCCATGCCAAAGGCGGGAGTAGAACTCACTGACTCCTGGTGGTTGGCCCAAAGTCACCCAGCCAGCTTTCATGCCTAAGGCGGGACTAGAACTCACCATCTCCTGGTGATTGGTCCAAAGTCACCCAGCCGGCTTTCATGCCTAAGGCGGGACTAGAACTCACCATCTCCTGGTGATTGACCCAAAGTCACCCAGCCGGCTTTCATGCTTAAGGCAGAACTCGAACTCAGGGTCTCCTCAACCACTAGACTAAACTGGCTGTCATTGATCGCCCTAGTTACCTGTCTCCGTTTTTTCCTGCCATTTGTGCCTCCAGGTGGTGTGGTTCTGGGCATCAACGCCAAAGGGGAACGCCTGAAGCACTGGTTCGACTGCTTAAAAAACAAGGATAAGAAAATCGAACGATGGCACACGCTTACCAACGAACTCCCGGGAGCTCTCCTCAGTGACTGACTGTCGGACCTCAAACCCGGGACCTCACCCGCCAATTGTCAAAGAGACAGAGGGATTATGGGATTATGGGTTTCTTGACTGCACGTGATTCATTCAGGGCCTCCCAGGGCAGAGGGGGGAAAAATGGGCCGGGCTGGGTAGGGGGTATGGTTCATTTTCCAGAGACTCCAATCCGAAGCGGTTTGGGGTTGGGGTTTTTTTTGGGGGGGGTGGTGGTTTGGCAAAACCCATGCTATTTTTTTTTTTTCTAGGATGCCTTCAACCCTGTGTGTGTATGTATGTGTGTGAGAGTGTGTGTGGGTTTGGGGAATAAATAACCCTGCATGTGTTAACAGTTGTGATTTATATGCATATTCTGAATTTGAGGTTTGAACAATTAGCCTCTAAATACATTTCAGCAGGTTTACTAAGTCTCTAAAACAGGGGCATCCAATCTTGGCAGCTTTAAGACCTGTGGCTGGGGAATTCTGGGAGTTGAAGTCCACAGGTCTTAAAGTTGTCAAGGTTGGATAGCCCTGCTTTAATAGTAGACACTCTGGATTCCATTTTCAATAGCTGGATGATGTGGGGCAGGGATTTTTTCTGCCTTTAATGTTTCCGAGGATTTTAGTTCTTGGTTTGTGTGCCTGCGTGTATGTGTGTATGTATATATACATGTGTGTCTGGTTGTACAATGAGAGCTTGCTATACTTTCGGCGTCCCTAGTGTTTTAGCTGCCCTTCCTGACAATCTGTACAACACCACAAAGGGCTGTGTAACTAATTACTAATTATACCCCCCCAAAAAATAACATTTCTGTTTCTTCGGCCTTTGCTCTAATTATTATTATTTATTTTTTTTAAAAAAATGCAAGACTCTCAAAAAAGAACAGCTCAAAATTCCCCATTCATTCAAAATACAGGTGGTCCTCGACTTAGGACGACATCCGAGATAAAATTCGTTGCTAAGCGAGACACAGTGGTTAAGTGAGATTTGCCCCAGTTTACGATCTTCCTTAACAAGGGTTAAGTGGATCACTGCCGTTGTTAGATTAGTCACACGTTTGTTAAATGAATCTAGCTTCCCCAGACTTTGTTTGTCAGAAGGTCGCAAAAGGGGATCACATGACCCGGGGGACACTGCAACCGTCGTAAGTACACGCCAGTTGCCAAGCACCGGAATTTTGATCACGTGACCATGGGGATGCTGCAACGGTCGTGTGAACAACAGTTTTAAGTCACTTTTTCCAGTGAGGACAATTATCCAGTGGAACAGCTTGCCACCAGAAATCGTGGGCGCTCCATCACTGGAGGTTTTTTAAGAAGAGACTGGACAGTCACCTGTCTGAGATGGTATAGGTCAGGGGTGTCAAACTCAATTTCATTGAGGGCCGCATCAACATTGCGGTTGCCCTCGGGGGGGGGCAGGGTGTGTGTGGCCAGGGTGGGTGCGGCCTACTGGGTGGGCGTGGATGGAGTGGGTGTGGCCTACTGGGTGGGCATGGCCAGCTCTACATCGTTCGCATCAAGGGTGCCTGTGGGGGCCTGGGCAGGAGTGGGACAGATCTGAGGGTCTCTGGCAGAAGGGGGGGGGACCGGGGCAAGCGCCAAGGCATGGTCCATTTCTTCATTCCTCACAAAAGGTGACACCTCCCCAGCATGCACCCAGGAGACGGGGCTGACGCGGCAGGGGCTGGTTCCTCGCTGTTTCCAGACGGCCTTGTGGAGCTAAGACTGAATGTGTTTCAGCAAAGATGGCCACCACAAAATTGTACATTGGCTCCCGGACGGCCAGGGCCAAGGCAGTGGGGGCCGTTCCCTCACTGTTTCCAGGATGGCTTCGTGGGCCACAGGAAACCATTTCGCGGGCCGCATCCAGCCCCCAGGCCTTGGGTTTGACATGTCTGGTATAGGTTCTCCTGCTTGAGCAGAGGCGGGACTAGAAGACCTCCAAGGTCCCTTCCAGCTCTATTCTATTTGATGTTGCGGGAGCCACTTCTATTTGGAGCAATGGTTTCCACCTTAACAACTTTTAGATGTATGGATTTCAATTCCCAGAATTCCCAAGCCAGCATGGCTGGTTAGGGAACTCTGGGAGTTGAGGTCCATGCATTTAAAGTACGCTGCCTAGGAAACCTGGGGAATTGGTCCACCATTTTAAAGCCAGCTGGCTAGGGAATTCTGGGAGTTGAAGTCCACCCATCTTAACGCCAGTTGGCTGGAGAGTTCTGGGAGTTAAAAGTCCACTCATCTTAAAGCCAGCTGGCTGGGGAATTCTGGGAGCTGAAGTCCACCAATCTAAAAACCAGCTGGCTGGGGAATTCTGGGAGTTAAAGTCCACCCATCTTAAAACAATCTGGCTGGGGAATTCTGGGAGTTGAAATCCACCCATCTTAAAGCCAGCTGGCTGGGGAATTCTGGGAGCTGAAGTCCACCCATCTTAAAGCCAGCTGGCTGGGGAATTCTGGGAGCTGAAGTCCACCCATCTTAAAGCATGCTGGCTGGGGAATTCTGGGAATTGAAATCCACCCATCTTAAAGCCAGCTGGCTGGGGAATTCTGGGAGCTGAAGTCCACCCATCTTAAAGCCAGCTGGCTGGGGAATTCTGGGAGCTGAAGTCCACCCATCTTAAAGCATGCTGGCTGGGGAATTCTGGGAATTGAAATCCACCCATCTGAAATCTGGCAAGGTTGAGAAACACTAGTTTAGAGAAACACAATCTTTGAATCCTATTTCAACGGTGAGAGCAAAAGGCATATTCCATTTCCCATTCTATATTTTCACTTACGTAGAATCAGTGTTTTAACACTTCGCACCAGAACAAAGAATGGCAGTTATTTTTGTTTGGAAGTGGGAACATGTGGGCCCGATCCGTCAGGCATCCCATGCCTTTTTCTTCACGTCCTTCCTTTGCACGTTTGTGTAAAACCAGCTGGTCTCCACTCCCCCCCCCCCCGTGATCTGTTGTTGATGCTTTTATTTTGCGTAAGAAAAAACTTTTTATTTTTTCCTCATCCGAAACTCTGTACAAACCAACCTATACATAGATATATCATTATACAGCATATAAATATATAAATACAGGCCTATTTAAACGAACTACTACGTTATTATTGCATGTCGGTGGGTGATTGTCATGCAAAAGACTTGTTAAATGTTTGATACCAAAATGTTTTGCTACAACGTGGTCACTGGGGAAGACAAGTCCTGACTACAACTTCAGACATAAAATTTTGTATTCCAGTATCTTTGCGTGTGTCTATTTATTGTTTGTCAGATTGGTTTAATCTTTGGGGCCTGAAATCTCATCTTTTTTTTTCCTTTTTTTTTTTTTAAAACCATTTTGCAGAATGCTGGTGGTTTGCCACCCAAATCCCCAATGTGGCATTCACTGTTGCTACCGTTTCCCTGAAAATAAGACCTCCTCTGATTTTGGGGGGTGGGCCTAATATTAGGTTATTAATTAAAATTAACCAATGGAACTACTTGCCTCAGAAGCGGTGAATGCTCCAACACTGGAAGTTTTTAAGAAGAGACTGGACAGCCATTTGTCCAAAATGGTATGGGGTTTCCTGCCTGAGCAGGGGGTTGGACTACTAGATGACCTCCAAGGTCCCTTCCGACATTATTATTATTATTATTATTATTATTATTATTATTATTATTATTATTATTATTATTATTATTATTATGGATCATCGCACAGTCAGCCAGATGTTCAGACTGGATTTTGTCTACCTATCGAGTCCTTACCCAGGACCTGGGATAGGCAGATGTGGATGTTTGATGGTATTACAGGTATCGTCGCAGGATGGAAGCAGTTCCTAGTAAGGCCGCCTTTTGCAATTGACTAATAGCGAATTTGTCTATGCCGATGATGGTGTTCAAGTGGTGCTCCAGTTGTTTTGGGATTGCACCCAAGGTGCCTATGACTATTGGTACTACCCTTGCTTGCTTTTGCCACAGTCTTTCTATTTCTATTTGTAGGTCTTTGTATTTTGTTATTTTCTCCAGTTCTTTCTCTTCTATTCTGCTGTCTCCAGGCACTGCCACATCTACTATCCAGACTTTTTTGTCTTTTTTATCGACAATTGTTAAGTCTGGGGTGTTATGTTGCAGGTGCTTGTCTGTTTGCAGGATTATTATTATTATTATTATTATTGATCATCGCACAGTCATCCAGATGTTCAGACTGGATTTGGCATTTTGTCTACCTATCGAGTCCTTACCCAGGACCTGGGATAGGCAGATGTGGATGTTTGATGGTATTAGAGATATCGTCGCAGGATGGAAGCAGTTCCTAGTAAGGCCACCTTTTGCAATTGACTAGTAGCGAATTTGTCAATGCCAATGGTGTTCAAGGGGTGCTCCAGTTGTTTTGGGATTGCACCCAAGGAGCCTATTATTATTATTACTATTATTATTACTACTACTACTACTACTATTATTATTATTATTATTATTATTATTATTAAAGTCCTACCCCCAAAATAAGCCTTTGTTAGGACTCCGCCCACTTCGTCCCGACTCGCTGCCACAATGGGGCAGGAGAGGCGTGTCGCACTATTGCCACCACAACAAGGTGAGGCAGGTGAGGGAGGGGGTTAAGCTCAACTTACAACCACAATTTCACTTGCTAAGTAAGGCAGTTGTTAAGTGAGTCATATTTGAACTTTGCAACCATTTTTGGTTAAGTAATTTATTTAAATTGCCCCTTCTTTGAAGTTGGTCCTTAAGTCAAGGACTACTTTGAAATTGGTCGTAAATCGAGGACTACTTTGAAGATGTCGCAAGTCGAGGACTAAGCCTACAAGTAATCCGCAGTATTTCAGTCAACCCGTCTTTGAAGTTGGTCGTAAGTTGAGGACTACTTTGAATTTGGTCATAAGTCGACTAAGCCTACAATTTGTGCTTAAAGTAATCTACAATATGTCAATCACCCTGTCTTTGAAATTGGTCCTAAGTTGAGGACTACATTGAAATTGGTCATAAGTCAAGGACTAAGTCTACAGTTTGTGCTTAATCTACAGTATTTGAATCACCCTGTCTTTGAAGTTGGTCGTAAGTTGAGGACTACTTTGAAGCTGGTCGTAAGTCGACTAAGCCTACAATTTGTGCTTAAGTAATTACAATATTTCAATCACCCTGTCTTTGAAATTGGTCCTAAGTTGAGGACTACATTGAAATTGGTCATAAGTCGAGGACTGTCTACAGTTTGTGCTTAAAAGTAATCTACAGTATTTGACTTACCCTGTGTGATTTATACAGATAGCCCTTGACTTATAAAATTTCTCTTGCTAAGCAAGTTAAGCTTTACCCCATTTTACGATCTTTTTTTACCACGATCGTAAGTCGAATCGCTGCAGTTGTTACATGACTCATGCAGTCGTTAAGTGAATCGGGCGTTCCTCCTTGGCAGCCCTTTGGGAAGGTCGTTTAAATGACGATCATGTGACCCTGGGACAGTGCAGCCTTCATAAATATATGCCAGTTGCCAAGTGTCCAAAATCTGATCACGTGACCATGCCGATGCTGCAACGGTCATAAGTGTGAGGACAGTCCTAAGTCATTTTTTTTTTTTGTAACTTCAAACGCTGTTAAATGAATGGCTGTCAATCAAGGACTATATACATAAACTCAAGAGGTCAAATCTGGTCCCCAGCCTTGAACCCTGGAGGGGGGGGCATGTAGAAGATATATTTATAATATAATTCAGTATAATTCGTGGCTCCACAAAGGTTCAAGGCTGTGAACTCGGTTTGATTGCTGAGTTTCAGTTTTGAAAATATTTAGAAGCCCGAGAAGTCACGCATGTGTGTGCACAAAAGGGTTGTGGTTTTGATCCCACCGCACCCACCCTCTTGCAGGGTTTGGCACACAACGTCACCGATTCGGTTTAATTCCCCTTTGCATTTCATGAATAATTCTTGGGAAACGGAACTGAAGATTATATAAACAGCTAATTCGGAACACTGGAAATGCAACTTGGATTCACAACCGCACATTGGTGGAATGAAAAGCCTTCAGCGTTTTTCCCAGGTCTGCTGTACCCTGGTTTTCCATTATTTTTCAGTAAAGATGTCAGGTGGCGGCAAAAAGGTGGTTTACGACGTGATCCCATGACCCTGTGACTATCATAAATGTAAGTCAGTTGCCAAGTGTCTGGATTTTGATCCAGGTGACCATGGGGATGAAAAAAGGGTCATGTCACTTTTTTCCAGGGATGGCGTAACTTTGAACGGTCACTAAACGAAGGGTCGTAAGCCGGATACTATTTGTATTTGCAAGGGTAAGGATAAGAAGTGAGCTGCTGTGTTTTCTGGGCCAAATAACTGCACAGGACAATGTGTAATTGTTGAGAAGTCTCCGTGTCCTCAAACTTTCTGGTTTAAAACCAGGGTAAACTCATTGGCCTCTTTTTGCAACTTTTAGAACACCGTCACAGCAGCACAAGAATTGGCCAAACGCTGCATTTGAAGGGGAAAAGAGCAATTTGGCTGTAATTGCAGATACACTGGAGAAGAACCATTGATAAATTTGCCCAAAATGGTATGGAGGTCTCTTGCTTGAGCAGAGGGTTAAGAATAGAAATAATAGGAATAAGATTAGAATAGAATTAGGAAGAAAAATAGAATAGAATAGAATAGAATAGAATAGAATAGAATAGAATAGAATAGAATAGAATAGAATAGAATAGAATAGAATAGAATAGAATTAGGAAGAAAAATAGAACAGAACAGAACAGAACAGAATAGAATTAGGAAGAAAAATAATAGAATAGAATAGAATAGAATAGAATAGAATAGAATAGAATAGAATAGAATAGAATCTTTATTGAGAATAGAATAGAATAAGGAATAGAATAGGAATAAAGAATAGAATATTTAGAATAGAGTAGAATAAGGAAAGTATAGTATAGTATAGTATAGTATAGTATAGTATAGTATAGTATAATATAGTATAGTATAGTATAGTATAGTATAGAATAGAATAGAATAGAACAGAACAGAATATATGGAATGGAATAGAATGGAATAACGAAGTTGGAAGGGACCTTGGAGGTCATCTAGTCCAAACCCCTGCTCAGGCAGGGAACCTATATCATTTCAGACAAATGGCTGTCCAGTCTCTTGTTAAAAACTTCCAATGTTGGAGCATTCACCGCTTCTGGAGGCAGGTTGTTCCACTGGTTAATTGTTCCAACTGTCAGGAAGTTTCTCCTTATTTCTAGGTTGCTTCTCTCCTTGATGGGTTTCCCTCAGTTGCTTCTTGTCCTGCCTTCAGGCGCTTTGTAGAATAGATTGACTCCCTCTTCTTTGGGGCAGCCCCTGAGATACTGGAAGGCTGCTATCCTGTCCCCCCTTGTCCTTCTCTTCGTTAAACTAGACATACCCAGTTCCAGCAACCATTCCTTATATGTTTTAGCCTCCAGTCCCCTAATCATCTTTGTTCTCTTCTCTGCACTCTTTCCAGAGTCTCAACATCTTCTTTACATCGTGGTTACCCAAACCTCCAACTGTTAGTCTGTGAAATTAGGGGGCATAAAAGTTGCACAAAGGTTCTGTGTGTCAGGGCTCTGAAACTCAGACCATCAGAAGTGCCATCATACATTTCAGCTTCGCGTTGACTAGTTGTCAGTCTACCATGAACAATGGGGGGGGGGAAGGGTGCCAATCAGGAGGGGGATAAGGCTAACTACTCATCATACCTGCCAGAGACCCTGTCTAAAGTCAAAGCTCTGGGAATGGGATGCAATGGCTCCCCAAGCAGCCCATCTTTGAAAAGACAGTTCCCAAAACAACTTATTCAAATATAATTGGACAATAAGGTACCAGCCAGGGGGAAGGAACTGGACGGGGAAAGTTAACTGGAAAAAAATGGCACGCAAACTTCAGTTCTGGCTTTGCCATACTGTAAACCACTTGACTTTTAGTAGAGTACACCTTTCACTACAAATTGTGAGTTGCGAGGGTCTTCCTTGCATAAAGGACCAAGTTGGGGCAGGTCTGACGGATCCAATATTTCCACTTTTTGCCTCAGATTCAGGACATGCCTCCATGTCCATGCCCAAACAAGCATTGGTGGGTGGTTTTAACAGAGGAGCTAGGGGGGAAAAAAGCACTTTTGATGATATGGTACAGGGGTAGGCAACCTTGGCTCTTTTATGACTCGTGGACTTCAACTCCCAGAATTCCTCAGCCAGCATGGCTCAGCATGGAAACCTCTCCCTTTCTCCTCAGCATGGCTGGCTCAGGAATTCTGGGAGTTGAAGTCCACGAGTCATAAAAGAGCCAAGGTTGCCGATCCCTGGGACAAAGTTATTTAAAAGGAAATGCCTATGAAATGATTAGATAAGAGGCTGCAAAGTCCTCAGTTATACAAATGGGCAGAGAAAGAACCTCAGAAGTGATCCTCCATAACTACTCAGGCTGTAAAACAGACAGCAGGTGATGTGTTTTTTTAGATTTGCTACTCAGAATTGTAAAATAGACTGTGGGTGATTTGTATTTTTAGACTTGCAAGATTCTGTGAATGCAGCCTTACAATAAAATAAAATTTAGCTCACCTGGTATGTTTCCTAGTCTGATCTGCCTGGGAAGGCAAGAAGGCTACATAAATGTTGTAAGTTAAGTAAATATTAAAATAACGTTAAAATAAAAAAAAGAGGCGAGGCTTTGACTGGCCAGCAGAGACGATTAGAAGGATGGGCAGCTATATCAATGTTTTAAATGAATAAAAACAGAAATACAATAGAATAAAATAAATGCTGCTTGGTGCTCTCTGAGCTTGATTGTTTTCTTGCAGACATTTCATTAGCCAAACTAGGGAGCATCATCAGGTCACATCATCAGAATAAAATTAAAATAAAACAAATAAAAGAAAATAAAACAATAAAATAAAAAATCAGATCAAATCAAATAATAAAATAAAATAAAAGTGGAGATTTCACTGCTCGGCAGAATTGCTTAGGAGATGGGCAACTATACAAAAGTTTTAAACAAATAAAAATAAAAAAAAATAATAATAATGATAAAGTTGGAAGGGACCTTGGAGGTCATCTAGTCCAACCCCCTTCTCAGGCAGGAAACCCTATACCATTTCAGACAAGTGGCTGTCCAGTCTCTTCTTAAAAACTTCCAGTGTTGGAGCATTCACCGCTTCTGGAGGCAGGTTGTTCCACTGGTTAATTGTTCTAACTGTCAGGAAGTTTCTCCTTAGTTCTAGGTTGCTTCTCTCTTTGGTTAGAGAGAGCGAGCTTTGATTGCCCAGCAGCGTTGCCTGGACGATGAGCAACCGTGTAAATGTTTTAAATCAAGGAATAAAAATAAAGTAAAAGAAAATAAGAGATGAGGCTTTGACTGCCAGGCTGTGGCATCTTCACAATTTCATCCCCTCTTGCAGAGGCTCCTAAACCCCAAATTAAATTTTCCCAAGGAAGGGTTTGATCCTGGCCTGCCCATTAATCCCACTCGCACTACAGCAGCTTTTAAGCCTTTTTAAAAAAGGATTTGTGAAATAACCAACATACTTTTTGCTCCCCCCCCCCCTTTTAATTTAAGTGCCAGGTCAACAATCCAATATTCGCAGGATTTGCTTGGACTCAGAAGCAGCATCCAAAAGCTCCTCTAATCGTTGCTGGTTTATTTATTTTTTAATTTAAATTTAAAACTGCCGGTGTGAGATTTTGCTGATCTCAAGGAAGAGCCATCTAAATCTGAAAAGCAGCTTTGCACAAACAAAACTCAGGATGATCTTCCTGAACTCCGGTGTGTGTGTGTGATTTGCAACCTGGTAAAGTTTTTGGATTGAAGGGTTGGGTGCCTTGATTAATAATAATAATAATAATAATAATAATAATAATAATAATAAAGTTCGAGGGGACATTGGAGGTCATCTAGTCCAACCCCCTGCTCAGGCAGGAAACCCTATACCATTTCGGACAGGTGGTTGTCCAGTCTCCTCTTAAAAATTTCCAGTGTTGGGAGCACCCACCTGGAGGGAGGCAGGTTGTTCCACTGATTAATTGTTCTCACTGTCAGGAAGTTTCTCCTTAGTTCTAGGTTGCTTCTCTCCTTGATGAGTTTCCACCCGTTGCTTCTTGTCCTGCCTTCAGGTGCCTTGGAAAATAGCTTGACTCCCTCTTCTTTGGGGCAGCCCCTGAGATATTGGAACACTGGAGGCAGCTCCATTCATCAGCCTGGCATTGAAATGAAGGTCATCCTCACAATCATTAATTTAGCGACCCTTCGGTTTACAACTGCGCTGAAAAAAATGGCCTTATGAGCAAATGTCACACAATGGTTATAACATACAATCACAGGCAGTTCTCGACTTACAACAGGTTCATTCTGTGACCAAAGTTACAGTGGCACTGAGAAAAGTGACTTAGGACTGTTATTCACACTTACTATTGTCGCGGCATCCCTGTGGTCACGTGTTCGAAATTCAGACACTCGGCGACATTCACATTTACGACGGCTGTGTCCCAAGGTCATGTGACCCCCTTTGGCGATCTGACGAGCAAAGTCAATGGGGGGGAAAGTCCAATTCACTTAACAACCGTGTGACTAACTTAACAAGGGCAGCGATTCGTTTAATGACTGGGGCACAAAAGGCCGTAAAATGGGGCAAGACTCACTTCACCATTGTCTCAGCCATAGAAATTGTGGGCTCAGTTGAGGTTGTTAAGTTGAGGACTCACCTGTAAATTATTTTAAGGTGGATGGAAAATAGATTTTTTTTTTGTTTGTAAACAACCTCAGCTTTTGAGCATTAAGTCTGGGGGGTGTCTTTGTGTGGGTATGTGCGTACCGCATTTATGATAGTGTGTGTCAGTCATGCTCCAGAAAGCAGATTTAATCAGAGCAAATGAGTTGACCAGAGACGAGATGTAAATTAAATGTTTTAAATTTAAGGGACATTAATTGCAGCTAATTACAGGGAATATGATTACTCTCACTGTGCTAATGCCAGCCCCCCCCCCCATTAAAAGAAACAAGCAGGGTGTGTTGTGTTATTTTTAGATGATCTTGGAGGGGGAGGATGACACTAGACATTGTGCAATTTTGGGCTAAGCAGGGGTGAACACCCCCAGAAATCGTGGGTGCTCTATCACTGGAGATTTTTAAGAAGTGACTAGACATTCACCTGTCTGAGACGGTATAGGTTCTCCTGCTTGAGCAGGGGGCTGGACTAGAAGACCTCCAAGGTCCCTTCCAGCTTCTATTCTATTCTATTCTATTCTATTCTATTCTATTCTCTTCTATTCTATTCTTCTATTCTATTCTATTCTATTCTATCGTATCCTATTCCATATTCTATTCTACTCTATTCTATCCTATCCTATCGTATTCTATTCCTATTCTATTCTATATTTCTATTCCATTCCATTCCATTCCAATATTCTATTTTATTCCATTCTTTCATTATTCTATTCTATTCTAATATTCTATTCTATTCCATTCTTTCATTGTTCTGTTCTATGTATTCTATTCCGTTCTTTTATTATTCTATTTTATTTTATTTTATTCTTCATTCCATTATTCTATTCTATTCTATTCTATTCTATTCTATTCTATTCTATTCTATTCTATGTGCCCAGAGGAGGGGAATTCAGTTTTTGGCTTCGATTATGCAGTGCCGATATTATGCTACTCAAAATAAAGATTCTTTAAGTTAAGTAATGCCTCGAGGTTCTTTTGAAGAGTTTCATCTGTCGGAACCATGACATTAAGCCAAAAGCTGAATTCCCCTTCCTTGAGCACATAGTATCCCTCCTCTAATTAACAGTCATAAATCACATTCCCCAATTAGCTTGAAGCCTGGGCTTCGTCTCCAGTTCTCCAACCCCCAATTCCTTATCAGGTCCAGTTACAATAACCTTGATTCTCACTCTAAGTTTAGAGTTGTTATCTCTAGCTGGACTCTCCTTCACATCCCTCTCTCCCAGCATTATCTAACACTAAAAGCAAAAGGTAAAAGATGGCTACGTTTCCCTCTGTTGTCAATGCAAAAACATCCGATGTTAGCAGCGTTGACAGCAGAGGAACGGAGCTGCCAAATTTTCATCTTTGACATACAGTTCCAGTGCCTAGCATAAGTCTCAGGAGTGCCCCATCAGCTTGCCCTCCTGAAACCTACTGTAGCTTGCTCAAAATCTGCTCCAGCTGGCATCAATATGTCTTTTTCACACATTCCTGGAGAAAACTAACAGTGTTTCATTCGCTTCTCTTTCTACCATATGGTTTCAATTTATTTTATTTCCTGGGGTTTGTTTGTTTTTTAAGGAAAGCTTTGGGTTTCTTTTTGTTATTTTTGATTTCTGCCTGCAGCACAGGTTGTCCTCGACTTACAACCACTCGTTTAGGGACCATTCAGTTAACACGGCGTTGAAAAAGTACCCTATATCCAGTCCTCACACTTACAACCATCACTGCATCCCAAGCGGCGTGAGATCGAAATCGGGGCACTTGGCAACTACCATGTATTTATTATGACAGTTGTAGTGTCATGTGATCGCCATTTGCAACTTTCCCAGAGGGCTTCGGACACGCATGGGGAAAGCCGGATTCGCTTAATGATGACCTGATTCACTTAACGACCGCAATGAATTACTGTGACAAAAAAGTTGAAAAATTGGATGTGACTCACTTAACAACTGCCTTGCTTAGCAATGGAAATTCTGGTTCCCATTGGGGTCATAAGTGGAGGACTTCCCATCTTTAAGAGCAAATCAGGGAACAGACAAATTTAATTCCCTGGTTAAATTTTAACTCAGATACAAAATTACAGGAAGTCCTTCACTTATGACTACAATTAGGATGGGAACGTCTATTGCTAAACAATGTGGTCATTAAGTCAGTCGCACCCAATTTTATGATGGTTGCCAGAGTTGTTAAATGAATCACGCAATCATTAAGCAAATCAAATTTGCCTCATTGATTTTGCTTGGAACCTGGGAAGATGTTTATGAAGATCACATGACCCAGAACACTACAACTGTCATACGTGTATGTCAAGCACGTACCTTGAAGCATGTTGGCTGGGGAATTCTGGGAGTGGAAGTCCACCCATCTTAAAGCAGGCTAGCTGGGGAATTCTGGGAGCGGAAGTCCACCCATCTTAAAGCAGGCTGGCTGGGGGATTCTGGGAGTGGAAGTCCACCCCTCTTAAAGCACACTGGCTGGGGAATTCTGGGAGTGGAAGTCCACCCCTCTTAAGGCAGGCTGGCTGGGGAATTCTGGGAGTGGAAGTCCCCCCCTTAAAGCAGGCTGGCTGGGGGATTCTGGGAGTGGAAGTCCCCCCCTTAAAGCAGGTTGGCTGGGGGATTCTGGGAATGGAAGTCCCCCCCCTTAAAGCAGGCTGGCTGGGGATTCTGGGAATGGAAGTCCCCCCCCCTCTTAAAGCAGGCTGGCTGGGGGATTCTGGGAGTGGAAGTCCACCCCTTAAAGCACCCTAGCTGGGGATTCTGGGAGTGGAAGTCCACCCCTCTTAAAGCACACTGGCTGGGGAATTCTGGGAGTTGCCCACCCATCTTAAAGCAGGCTGGCTGGGGAATTCTGGGAGCTAAAGTCCCCCCATCTTAAAGCATGCTGGGTGTGGAATTCTGGGAATGGAAGTCCACTCATCTTAAAGCATGCTGGAGAATTCTAGGAACTGAAGTCCCCCCATCTTAAAGCAGGCTGGCTGGGGAATTCTGGGAGTTGAAGTGTCACCCACATTAAAATTGCCAAGCCTGAAAAACACTGATTTACTGCATAGTCGGTCCTTCTAGACACCTGGTGCCTTTGTGATATATGACGCTCCCCTCCTTTTGCCAGTTTCAGTCACCACACAGAAAAGAAAAAAAAAAGGAAAGGAAAGATAAGAAAAAGAAAACAGGAGCCAAGCATTTAGCCAGCCGAGTGTCAGTTTATCTTTTGGGTCTCAAGAAAGTCCTTCGATGTTTTCGATGGATCCTTCGGATTCACTGAAACTTTCTTCAGCTCCCCCTTTCATCTCAATGTTCCCGTGATGGGCACAGTTCGGCTGCCCCCTGGAAGGACAGAGAAGTCTGTGTCAATTGCAAAAGATTTTACAAGGAGAAGGACGCAGCAACCGTCAGGCCTGCATAATTTATCAAAGAGTTGGACTAGACCCGGGGTAGGCCACTTTGGCTCTTTTATGACTCGTGGACTTCAACTCCCAGAATTCTTGAGCCGGCACGGCTCAGCATGGAAACCTCTCCATTTCTCCTCAGAAGGCCTGGCTCAGGAATTCTGGGAGTTGAAGTCCACCAGTCATAAAAGAGCCAAGGTTGCCTACCTCTGGCCTAGGCCGTTTTATGACTCGTGGACTTCAACTCCCAGAATTCCTGAGCCAGCCTGGCTCAGCTGGAAACCTCTCCCTTTCCCCTCAGCACGGCAGGCTCAGGAATTCTGGGAATTGACGTCCATGAGTCATAAAAGAGCCAAAGTGGCCTACCCCTGGACTGGAACAAATCATTTTTCCTTGGCTCCAAGGAAGAATCAGAACACAGAATATACAGGTAGTCCCCGACTTACGACCACAACGGACCCCAAAATTTATGCTGCTCAGCAAGGGGTTGCTAAGTGAGTTTTGCCCCGTTTTACAACCTGCCTTGCCACAGTTGTGAAGTGAATCGCTGCAGTTGTTAAGTCATCAACACACAGTTGTTGAGTGAATCTGGCTTCCCCATTGCCTTTGCTTGTCAGGTGGTCGCAAAAGGGGATCACGCGACTCTGGGACACTGAAACTGTCACAAGTACATGCCAGTTGCCAAGCATCCAAATTTTGATCATGTGACCATGCACATGCTGCAATGGTCGTAAGTGTGAAGAACAGCATGTTGGCTGGGGAATTCTGGGAGTGGAAGTCCAGCCCTCTTAAAGCAGGCTGGCTGGGGGATTCTGGGAATGGAAGTCCCCCCCCCTCTTAAAGCAGGCTGGCTGGGGGATTCTGGGAATGGAAGTCCCCCCCCCTCTTAAAGCACCCTGGCTGGGGATTCTAGGAGTGGAAGTCCACCCCTCTTAAAGCAGGCTGGCTGGGGATTCTGGGAGTGGAAGTCCCCCCCCTCTTAAAGCAGGCTGGCTAGGGGACTTCTAGGAGTGGAAGTCCATCCCTCTTAAAGCATTTCGGCTGGGGAATTCTGGGAATGGAAGTCCACCCCTCTTAAGGCATGGCTGGCTGGGGAATTCTGGAACTTGAAGTCCAGTCCTCTTAAAGTCCTTTAGCTGTTTCCACCCACAAAACAAAGCATTGGAGGAGAGACTAATGCTATGGGCATGACCCATCACCCCCTTCACCTCTGGATGGCATCTGGCACGTTCTTATTTATGTCGTGGCTATCGGCAGTCGGACAGAGAAGCTCCTCCAACGCTCTGTCCAGGCTTGAGTTAGCTCTGCCAAAAAGAAAAAAAAAAGGGAAGAAAAAGACCATTAGCAAGGACAACCACAGTTCCACTGCCTGGCAGAGAGAGAGAGACAGACAATCGGTTGTTGTGCCGTTGTCATCTGCACACCCCTCCAGCTGACTGCCTGGATAAACCCATCCAGTGTGATCTGCTAACCTGCCTGTTTTGACAGGCTTAATCTAAACGGGCAGCAGGCACAGATTGTGCCTGGCAGGGAATCCTCCAGTGTTAATAACAGAACAACAGAGTTGTGGAAGGGACCTCAGAGGTCATCTAGTCCCACCCTCCCTGCTCAAGCAGCGGACCCTCTAGCACAGTGGTTCTCAACCTTTTTAATGCCGCGACCCCCCAACCGGTCGTAAGTCAAGGACTACTCAACCGGTCGTAAGTCGAGGACTACTCAATTGGTGCAGCACCGTTTGCAGAATGGGACTTTTGGCGGGCTCAGCAGGGCAGAGACAGCCTGGACAATTCCTATTGGCTTTTGAAAGCCAATAGAATTAGACTCTATGCAAGAGCGCCTATTCTATTGGCTTTCAAAAGCCAATAGAATAAAAGGGAGTAGCACAGCTAAGGAAAAGGGGGAAAAAATGGCGGACTGCGTTGTTTGGTGACCCCTGTGAAATGGTCGTTCGACCCCAAATGGGGTCCCGACCCACAGGTGGAGAACCACTGCTCTAGCATTTCAGACAAATGGTGGTCCAATCTCTTCTTTAAAACCTCCGGCGTTAACAACAGAGTTGTGGAAGGGACCTCGGAGGTCATCTAGTCCCACCCACCCCCCTGCTCAAGCAGCGGACCCTCTAGCATTTCAGACAAACGGTGGTCCAATCTCTTCTTAAAAACCTCCGGCGTTAATAACAGAATAACAAGAGTTAGAGAAGGGACCTTGGAGGTCATCTAGTCCAACCCACCGCTCAAGCAGCATACCCTGTCTTCAGCTTCGCTGGAACTCTGAACAGATGCTAAAGGAACAGTTGCAAGTCAAGGACTATCCTTTTATAATAATTTTAATAAATAATAAATGAATGAATTTGGGGGTGGTGTTTTCTTTTTTTTTGACATCTACCCTTTGAACCCCTACAAAAAAATAATAATAATAACATCCTTTCTTTCCTGCCGTTTCAAGAGGCTGCCCATACCTTTCTGTATCTTCTCCCGGACAGACGCTATCCCTGAACCACAGGCTGTCCTCCGTTTGGCTCCCGTTGGTCCTTTCCTTTTCTTCCGGCTTCCCTGGTTTTTTGGAATCCAGTGGATCAAGATCTGCTGACGAAAACAGAGCAGCTGCCAAAAAAGTCAACACAGTGCTAGGCTGCGTTAACAGAGGGATAGAATCAAGATCACACGAAGGGTTAATACCACTTTACAAGGCCTTGGTAAGGCCACACTTGGAATACGGCATCCAGTTTTGGTCAGCACAATGTAAAAAAGATGTTGAGATGCTAGAGAAAGTGCAGAGAAGAGCAACAAAGATGATTAGGGGACTGGAGGCTAAAACATATAAGGAACGGCTGCTGGAATTGGGTATGTCTAGTTTAACGAAGAGAAGGATGAGGAAGGACATGATAGCACTGTTCCAGTATCTCAGGGGCTGCCACAAAGAAGAGGGAGTCAAGCTCTTCTCCAAAGCGCCTGAAGGCAGGACAAGAAGCAACGGACGGAAACTAATCCAGGAGAGACGCAACATAGAACAAAGGAGAAACTTCCTGACAGTCAGAACAATTAACCAGTGGAACAACCTGCCTCCAGAAGCAATGAATGGTCCAACACTGGAGGTTTTTAAGAAGAGATTGGACAGCCATTTCTCTGAAATGGTATAGGGTAAGACATGTCAAACCCAAGGCCCAGGGGCTGGATGCGGCCCACGAAGTGGTTTCATGTGGCCTGCGAAGCCCTCCTGGAAACAGTGAGGGAACGGCCCCTGCTGCCTTGGCCCTGGCCCAGGCCGGCCGGGAGCCAATGTACAATTTTGTGGTGGCCATCTATGCTGAAACGCATTCAGTCTTAGCTCCATAAGCCCCCCCCCTCCCCCCCGCATGTCCTGAGAGGAACAGTGAGGCTCCTCCAGTGGACCGTGCCTTGGCCCTTGCCCCGGTCCCACCCCCTTCTGCCAGAGACCCTCAGATCTGTTCCACTCCTGCCCAGGCCCCCACAGGCACCCTTGACACGAACGATGTAGAGCTGGCCACGCCCACCCAGCAGGCCACACCCACCCCATCCACGCCCACCCAGTAGGCCGCACCCACCCTGGCCATACCCACCCGGCCCCCTGAGGGCAACCGCAATGCTGATGCGGCCCTCAGTGAAATTGAGTTTGACACCCCTGGTATAGGATTTCCTGCCTGAGCAGCGGGTTGGACTAGATGACCTCCAAGGTCCCTTCCAACATTATCATTATTATTATTGGTCCATTTGGAAGCATATTCGGGCAGATTTTCAAATTAATCTTCATTCCTTGGTCTGTTTCATTCAATTTCTTTGTAACTTGCCTTTATTATTTTTTACAAATAACTCAAAGGCGGCCAATATTTCCAACAGATCTTCCTCCTCCTAGTCTCCCCAAAACAACAACCCTATGAGATGGGCTGACCTGAGAGACAAGGAGTGGCCCAAAGTCACCCAGCTAGCTTTCATACCCAAGGAAGCACTACAACTCACTGTCTCCTGGTGATTGGCCCAAAGTCCCCTGGCCGGCCGGTTTTCATGCCTAAGGCGGGACTAGAACTCACAGTCTTCTGGTGATTGGCCCAAAGTCCCCTGGCCGGCTTTCATGCCTAAGGCGGGACTACAACTCACTGTCTCCTGGTGATTGGCCCCAAATCACCCAGCTGGATTTCATGTCTAAGGCGGGATTAGAATTAGTGATTGGCTCAAAGTCAGCCAGTTGGCTTTCACTGCTAAGGCATAACTAGAACTCACCATCTCCCGGTTCATTGGCCCAAAGTCACCCAGGCAACTTTCCTACCTAAAGCGGGACTGGAACTCACCACCTCCTGGTGACTGGGCCAAAGTTAGCCAGCCGGTTTTCATTCCTAAGGCGGGACTAGAACTCACCGTCTCCTGGTTGATTGGCCCAAAGTCACCCAGGCAGCTTTCCTACCTAAAGCGGGACTGGAACTCACCATCTTCTGATGACTGGGCCAAAGTTACCAAGCCAGCTTTCAGATCTAAGGAGGAACTAGAACTCACAGTCTGTAGCCTGGCACCTTAACCACTAGACCAAACTGTCTGTGAGGGGAAGAAAACCCCAGAACAGCTGTGCAGCAGCTGTAGGGCTGCATATCACTAAACCCAGCTTGGGAAGTCCGAAGGTCCCTTCCATTATGATGATGATTATTATTATCCCTTCTATTATTATTATTATTGATCATTGCACAGTCAGCCAGATATTCAGACTGGATTTGGCATTTTGTCCACCTATCGAGTCCTTCCCAAGGACCTGAGATAGGCAGATGTGGATGTTTGATGGTATTACAGATATCGTCGCAGGATGGAAGCAGTTCCTAATAAGGCCGCCTTTTGCAATTGACTAATAGCGAATTTGTCAATGCCAATGGTGTTCAAGTGGTGCTCCAGTTGTTTTGGGATTGCACCCAAGGAGCCTATCACTATTGGTACTACCCTTGCTTGCTTTTGCCACAGTCTTTCTATTTCTATTTGTAGGTCTTTGTATTTTGTTATCTTCTCCAGTTCTTTCTCATCTATTCCGCTGTCTCCAGGCACTGCCATGTCCACTATCCAGACTTTTTTGTCTTTCTTATCGACAATTGTTAAGTCCAGGGTATTATGTTGCAGGTGCTTGTCTGTATTTGTATTATTATTATTATGTGATCAAAATTCAGACACTTGGCAACTGGCTCATACATGACAGTTGCAGTGTCCCAGGGTCACGTGATTCCCCTTCTAACAAGCAAAGTCAATGGGAAACCCAGATCCACTTAACAACTGCGTTACTAAGTTAACAACTGCAGCTATTTGATAAGATAAGATAAAGTAAGGTAAGATAAGATAATCTTTATTGTCATTTTTTTTACTGTGGACACAACGGCACACAACAAAAAATGAAATTTGCTTAACACATGTGGCAGGAAAGGTGATAAAATGGGGCAAACCTCACATACCAGCTTAGCCACAGAAATTCTGGGCTCTAATCTGAAGACTATCTGCACATAAAACCTACTAGTTAGTGTAACAGCATACCAGGGTGTGATTAAAACACGCAGCGCCATTGCTCACCAGGGCTTTTAATGTGAAAGCTGAGAGTCTGCGGCAGCAAGTTAAAAATAGAAGCCCCCAAAAGACAAAAACCGGTATAATAACTAAATGATTAAAATTAAATGGCCATCCTTAGGTGTACATAAAAAGATTGGAACTTGCTTCTGGTTCATTATTTATTCATCATCGTTATGTCAGACACAATTAAAATAGAAACGGTAAAATAGAAACTAAACACAGTTCCCACTCCTCCTGCATCTGTTATCTGCTGGTGGATTCAACGGTACAAAACGTTGGAAAAACCCTGCAACTGAATAATACAGGCAGTCCTCGATTTACAACAATCCATTTAGTGACCATTCAAAGTCACAACGTTATTGAAAAAAAGGACTTATGACCGTTTTTCACACTTACGACCGTTGCAGCATCTCCGTGGTCACATGATTAAAATTCAGAGGCACGGAGACTGACTCATATTTACGACGGTTGCAGCGTCCCGAGGATCCTGTGATCCCCTTTTGCGACCTGACAAGTAAAGTCAATTGGGGGAAAGCCACATTCGCTTAACGACCATGTGATTAGCTTAACGACTGCCGTGATTCACTTAACAACGGTGGAGCAAAGATCACTTAACTTTCTTGCTTAGCAATGGAAACTTCGCACTCAGTGGCAATCCTAGATCAAGAACGACCTGTACGCAAGAGTTTTAAATGCTAAAATATAAATATTAAATATTAATATTAAAACTGATTTTCTGCGGTATGAGGTAAAAACAGAATCCCCAAAGACAAAGCAATATCACAACAAAATGATTTAAAATTAAGCTGCAGTAGTTACGTGTACATAAAAAGATTGGAATTGCTTCTGGTATATTATTTATTCACCATCATTATGTCAGACATAATTAAAATATAAAGGGCAGAACACAAACTAAATACAATTCCCATTTTTAGTGCAGTGGTATTTGCTGACGGATTCAGGCTGCAGCTGTCCAAAACTTTTGAAAGGCAGACAAAGATCCTGCAACATGTGGCTCTTAAACCTGAACTTTTTTATTAGGTATAATGCCAGAAAAGACTAACATACAAAGCCTGTCTTTGATTTTGCATGTCACAAGAGCGGCAAGAATCTTATTTGCACAATATTGGGAAAACGAAGGGATACCATCAGATGAAGAAATAATAATAAAAAATACTAGAATGGGCAGAGATGGACAGATTGACTATGAGACTGAAAGAAAAAGAAGGAACAGAATGTTACCAAACTTGGGACTTATTTTATCGATGGCTGGAGGAAAGAATAAAGGATTAAATATATATTAGTGAATGTTAAACTCAGACAGCACGTCGGTTGAAAAATTATTACTGTATGTACAGGAAAAAAATTAATAAAAACTTTGGAGGGAAAAACAAGATCCTGCAATTTAATAATACAGGTAGTTCTCAACTTATAGTTGTTCATTTAGTGACCGTTCGGAGTTACTAATGGTCCTGAAAAAAGAGACTTAGGACTGCTTTTCACACTTTACGACCGTTGTATCACGAGATCAAAATTCACTCGCTTGGCAACTGGCTCATATTTATGATGGTCACAGCATCCCAGGGTCACGTGATCCCCTTTTGCGACCTTCTGGCGAGCCGAGTCAAGGGGGGGAAGCCAGATTCACGTAACGACCGTGTGACTCACTTAATGACGGTGGCAATTCACTTAACAATGGCGGCAAGAAAGGTCATAATACGGGGCAAAAACTCACTGAAAAACTGCCTTGCTTAGCTTGGCAACAGAAATTTGGGGCTCCCTTGCGGCCGTAAGTCGAGGACTATCCGTAGGTATCTGTTAGGACATGTTTGTAGGACCACCGTACCTTTCTTGGGTGGATGTTGCTGAGCAGAAGGAATCTCCTTCCCCGATTCTGCCCGATTTCTCGAGATGGGCAGCCAAAGATTACCGTCCTGAAAAACATGCAAGTGCAGAGTTAAAGTTTGAGGTGAGCTGGGAAAACAGGGAGAGTGGTTAGAGGCAAGGCTTGAATTGCTTTCTCCAGCCGGGTGCCCTCCGATGTTTGGGGCTTCAGCTTCCATTATGGAGCCAAACTGATCTCTGTGGGATGTCTTGACACGTTGAAGCAGGGTTGGGCTCTGAATCTCCATCCTGGCCCTCAGTTTTTTCAACACTGGAGTTGGCTTGGCTAGGGAGGAACAACCATTTGTCTGAGCAGGGGCTAGACTAGATGACATCCAGGATCTCTTCCAACTCTGTTGTTCTGTTCTGTTCTGTTCTGTTCTGTTCTGTTCCTATTCCATTCCATTCCATTCTTGTTGTTTTTTCCATTCCATTCCATATTCTATTCCAATTTCTATTCTATTCCTGTTCTATTCTATTTTATATTTTCTATTCTATATTTTTGATTCTATTCTATTCTTGTTATTTTTTCCATTCCATTCCATTCCATATTCTATTCCAATTTCTATTCTATTCCCATTCTACTCTATATTTTCTATTCTATATTTTCTATTCTATTCTATTCTTATTCTATTCTTGTTGTTTTTTTCCATTCCATTCCATATTTTATTCCAATTTCTATTCTATTCCAATTTCTATTCTATTCCTATTCTATTCTATATTTTCTATTCTATTCTATTCTATTCTATTCTATTCTATTCTATTCTTGTTGTTTTTTCCATTCCATTCCATATTCTATTCCAATTTCTATTCTATTCCAATTTCTATTTTATTCCTATTCTATTCTATTCTATTCTATTCTATATTTCTATTCTATTCTATTCTGTTCTGTTCTGTTCTGTTCTATTCTATTCTTGTTTTTTCCATTCCATTCCATTCCATATTCTATTCTCTTCTATTCCTATTCTATTCTTATTCCCATTCCATTCTATGGGAGGAGGAAGTATACAGAGTCACATGGGACGGAGAGTAGAAGCAAAGAAGAAAAAGGAGAAAAAGAAGAGGAAGAGTAGCAAGTGGAGGAGAGGAAGGGGAAGAAAAAAAGAGGAAAAAGGAGAAGGAAGATGAGATGGAGGAGGAGGGGGGAAGGAAAAGAAGAAGTGTAAGGAGGGAAGAAGAGAAAGAAGAAAAAGAAAAAAGGGAGGAGAAAGAAGAGAAGAAGGGAAGGAGAGAAGAAAAAGAAGAGAAGAAAAAAGGAGAAGAGGAAGAAGAGAAGGAAAAGGAGAAGGAGAGGAAGAGGAGAATGAGGATGAGAACAAAAAAGGAGAGGAGGAGGAGGAGAAAAAGAAGAAAATAATGAGGAAAAAAAGGGAGGGGAGGAGATGGAGAAGGAAAAGAAGAGGAGGAGGAGAAGAGGAAGAAGAATTCTGCAGGAGGTCAGGAGAACCTTCTAGATTACTAACCTCCACACAAACCAGATCTATTTCCCATCTGAAATCCCTCTTTCTTCAAGAATAACTCCAGTCTGGCTTCGGCCTGTCTTAAATGGGAGACTGTACTGAGGACACACACATACTCCTCAAGGCAAGGGGGTATGTTTGTGCATCTCTCTCTCTCTCTCTCTCCTCTCTCTCTGTGTGTGTGTGTGTGTGTGCCTGTGCCCAGAGCAAGACAATTGCCTGCCACTGGGAACGTACCTGCCTGCCCGGCAAACTGCTCCTCTTTGAAAAACCTTCCTTGCTGTGGGACCAAGAGGGCTCCTAAGGAGTCAAGGTGGGATTTGCAATTGTGCGTGGTTGTAAACTTTTATTTCCCTGGGCTTAAAAAAAACAACCACACACACACACACACACACACACAACTCCCCCACAAAAGGCTGCCAGCAGGTTCAATCTTGTTCTTTCCCCGGAGTGTATTTCGCCTGTGGCGGTTAAAAAGCCAAAGTGCTTGGTAACTGATAAAATAGCTACTAATGGAAAGAATATCGTGCAATTACCTTTTATCCCCATGTCTGGGAGCTGAGTGCTTCAAAAAAGGTTATTTAACTAACCCAAGGCTGTTTGCTGTGTGTGTGTGTGTGTGTGTGTGTGTGTGTGTGCGCGCGCGTGAACCTCCTTTCAAGGCAGGATGAGAAGCAACGGATGGAAACTAACCAAAGAGAGAAGCAACATAGAACTAAGGAGAAATTTCCTGACAGTGAGAACAATTAACCAGTGGAACAACCTGCCTCCAGAAGCGGTGAATGCTCCAACACTGGAAGTTTTTAACAAGAAACTGGACAGCCATTTGTCTGAAATGGTGTAGGATTTCCTGCCTGAGCAGGGGGTTGGACTAGATGACCTCACAGGTCCCTTCCAACTCTGTTATTCTGATTCATACCAAATTCCTATTGATTCTGATGGCTGAAACAAATAACATCCCTAGAATTTAAAGACAGACTATACTGGAGTTATCTTCAATTAAATTCTGCCAAGAGTGCAGCCAGTACAAAATGACCCAAGGAAACACTTTGAATGAGGCCATTATATGCAGAGTTTGAAACAAAATCCATTTTCAGTTTCATGCGCATCCCTAATGCACAAATCTCAGGAGCACCCAGTGCTCCGACTGATTCCTGGTGGGAATGTTTTGATGGCCACATGTAAAAAAGATGTTGAGACTCTAGAAAGAGTGCAGAGAAAAGCAACAAAGATGATTAGGGGGCTGGAGGCTAAAACATATAAGGAACGGTTGCTGGAATTGTGTATGCCTAGTTTAATGAAGAGAACGACAAGGGGGGATAGGATAGCAGTGTTCCAATATCTCAGGGACTCAAGCTATTATCCAAAGCGCCTGAAGGCAGGACAAGAAGCAACAGATGGAAACTCATCAAGGAGAGAAGCAACCTAGAACTAAGGAGAAACTTCCTGACAGTGAGAACAATTAATCAGTGGAACAGCCTGCATCCAGAAGCGGTGAATGCTCTCCAACACTGTAAGTTTTTAAGAGACTGGACAACCAATTTGTCTGAAATGGTATAGGGTTTCCTGCCTGAGCAGGGGGTTGGACTAGATGACCTCCAAGGTCCCTTCCAACTTTATTATTATTATTATCGATCATCGCACAGTCAGCCAGATGTTCAGACTGGATTTGGCATTTTGTCTACCTATCGAGTCCTTACCCAGGACCTGGGATAGGCAGATGTGGATGTTTGATGGTATTACAGGTATCATCGCAGGATGGAAGCAGTTCCTAGTAAGGCCGCCTTTTGCAATTGACTAATAGCGAATTTGTCAATGCCGATGATGGTGTTCAAGTGGTGCTCCAGTTGTTTTGGGATTGCACCCAAGCAGCCTATGACTATTGGTACTACCCTTGCTTGCTTTTGCCACAGTCTTTCTATTTCTATTTGTAGGTCTTTGTATTTTGTTATCTTCTCCAGTTCTTTCTCTTCTATTCTGCTATTATTATTATTATTATTATTATTATTATTAATCAAGGAGAGGAGCAACCTAGAACTAAGGAGAAACTTCCTGACAGTTAGAACAATTAATCAGTGGAACAACCTGCCTCCAAAAGCTATGAATGCTCCAACACTGGAAGATTTAAGAAGAGACTGGACAGCCATTTGTCTGAAATGGTAAAGCATTTCCTGCCTGAGCAGGGGGTTAGACTAAAAGACCTCCAAGGTCCCTTCTAACTGTTCTTCTTTTCTTCTATAACTTGTGTTTCCCAGCAGTCTATTCTACAGTTTCTCCCAGGAATCTGTCTGAATCTCAGGCAACCATGCCCACTCCTTTCTAGGGCGGGAGGAGCAGTCTCTTGAGAACCTAAATTCTTTCAATAATTTATCCTTCCTTTCTAGCAGAGCTATATTTTCCGGGCTGGGGCTCTGAGGAGGCCATCGCAGGCCAGATGAAACTGCAGCTCCTAATGAGCTGATTAAGCATCACCTGGCTGAGTTGTCAATCCGAAGAGGATGGGGTTGACTAGGGGCAACGGCTGACATCTCCTTCCTTGGTCTACAGATCCTCTTAATTCATTCTCCCCCTGCAGAGTGCAGCGGAGATGGCAAAGGATAGGATAGGATAGGGTAGGGTAGGGTAGGGTAGGGTAGGGTAGGGTAGGGTAGGATAATGAAATAATGGAATAGAATAGAATAATGAATGAAATGAATGGAGTTGAGTAGAATAAAATAGAAGTAGATTAGATTAGATTAGATTAGATTAGATTAGATTAGATTAGATTAGATTAGATTAAAGTGGAATAATAGAATGGAATGGAAAAGGTAGAGTACGGTAGGATAATGAAAGAATAGAATAGAATAGAATAGAATAGAATAGAATAGAATAGAATAGAATAGAAGTAGAGTAGAGTAGGGTGGAATAATGGAATGGAATGGAAAGGGTAGGGTATGGTAGAATAATGAAATAATAGAATAGAATAGAATAATGAATGAAATGAAATGAAATGAATGGAGTAGAGTAGAATAAAATAGAAGTAGATTAGATTAGATTAGATTAGATTAGATTAGATTAGATTAAAGTGGAATAATAGAATGGAATGGAAAAGGTAGAGTACGGTAGGATAATGAAAGAATAGAATAGAATAGAATAGAATAGAATAGAATAGAATAGAATAGAATAGAATAGAATAGAACGGAACAGAACAGAATAGAATAGAATAGGAGTAGAGTAAAGTAGAGTAGATTAGAGCAGAGTAGAGTAGAGTAGAGTGGAATAATGGAATGGAAAGGGTAGGGTACGGTAGGATAATGAAATAATAGAATAGAATAGAATAGAATAGAATAGAATAGAATAGAATAGAATAGAATAGAATAGAATAGAATAGAATAGAGTAGGGTGGAATAATGGAATGGAATGGAAAGGGTAGGGTATGGTAGAATAATGAAATACTAGAATAGAATAGAATAATGAATGAAATGAAATGAATGGAATGGAGTAGAGCAGAATAGAATAATATTAGAATAGAATAGAATAATATTAGAATAGAATAGAATAATGAAATGGAATGGAATCAAATAGAATATAGAATAGAATTCTTTATTGGACAAGTATGTTTAGACACACAAGGAATTTGTCTCTGGGGCAGAAGCTCAGTGTATGTAAAGCAACAAGTGATATATCATGATCATAATCATAAAATACAACCATCATAAATCATGATACAATACTCAGCGATAGTCATAGGATACTAAATAAGCAATCAACCTATACTAGGGCAACAATAAAAGCAATCAACATAAATCATAAGATACAAACCATAAAGTTACAGTCATAGGAAGGTAAGGAAATAGGTAATAGGAAAGGGGAGGAGAGTAGTAATACCGCCTTACTAGGCGCTTTGACATCCCAGGGTGTGAGTTGCTGAGAAACGGAATGGCAGGCTAGATAACCCCGAAGAACAGCGGGAGAGACAGGAGGAAAATTAAGGGGAGGGAAGCTAAGCTTGCTAAATCCACCAAATACAGATAATCCTTTACTTACAACCATTTAGTGACCGTTCAAAGTTACCACGGCACTGAAAAAAGTGACCGATGACCGTTTTTCACACTTACGACCGTTGCAGCCTCCCCAGGGTCACGTGATCAAAATTCGGATGCTTGGCAACTGGCATGGACTTATGACAGTTGCAGTGTCCCAGGGTCACGTGATCCCCTTTGGCAACCTTCGGACAAGCACAACAGTCAACGGGGAAGCGGGATTCCCTTAACAACCACGTTAAGCAACTTGCTTAGCAACTGTGGCAAGGAAGGTCACAAAATGGGGGGGGAAACTCACAACCGTCCCGCTTAGCAGTGGAAATCTGGAGGTCAATTGTGGTCGTAAATTGAGGACTTCCTGTAAAGAAAGGCGAGGCCTGGTTGTGCCTCCCAAACGCTGAGGTCCCTCAAGCTGAATGCTTTGCAGAACAGGAAGTTGAATCCCTTTGAGGAGGGGTAGGCAACCTCGGCTCTTTTATCAGTCGTAGGCTTCAACTCCCAGAATTCCTCAGCCAGCCATGCTGAGAGGAAAGGGGGAGGTTTCCAAGCTGAGCTCTGCCGGCTCAGGAATTCTGGGACTCATAAAGCGTCCTAGGCCTAGGCCAGAGGTAGGCAACCTTGGCTCTTTTATGACTCGTGGACTTCAACTCCCAGAATTCCTGAGCCAGCCATGCTGAGGGGAAAGGAGAGGTTTCCATGCTGAGCCATGCCGGCTCAGGAATTCTGGGAGTTGAAGTCCGCAAGTCATAAAAGAGCCAAGGTTGCCTACCTCTGGTCTAGGCCAGGGATGGGGAACCTTGGCTCTTTTATGACTCGTGGACTTCAACTCCCAGAATTCCTGAGCCAGCCATGCTGAGGGGAAAGGGAGAGGTTTCCAAGCTGAGCCAGGCTGGCTCAGGAATTCTGGGAGTTGAAGTCCACGAGTCATAAAAGAGCCAAGGTTGTGTATCCCTGCCTTTGAGTGTACTGTGGTTTGTGTTATATACTTTAAGACAGGGGTCCCCAGTCCCCGATCCGTGGACCAGTACCAGACCGGACATGCCAGCAACCGGTCCGCACTAACAATCAAAGCCTCATCCACGGGATGCAGGCAGGACACAAAACCACGCACTCTCAGGTCCGCGGAAAAACCTCTCTCCACCGAACCAGTCCCTGGTGCCCAAAAGGTTGGGAACCTCTGTTTTAAGGTTCAAACTGAATATTCTTGTGTGGTGGTTTGCCATTGCCTGCTTCCTAGGGCTGAGAGAAGAGGACTGGCCCAAAACCACCCAACAGACTTTGGTTCCTAAGGCAGTGCTAGAACTTACGGTCACCTGGTAATTGGCCCAAAGTCACCCAGCTGACTTGGGGTCAATCACTTGGAGTCAGGGAATTCTAGTTTTGTCTTAGACATGAAAGGCGACCAGGTGACTTTCAGCCAATCGTCAGGAGAGGGTGAGTTCCAGTCTCGCCTTAGCCAGGAAAGCCTGCTCGTGCTGTTAAGTTTATCTTCCATCCTTTTAAGGTCCAAACTGGGCTGAGGCTGAGAGAGAAAGACTGACCCAAAAATCACCCAACCTTACTTTCGTTCCTAAGGCAGTGCTAGAACTCACTGTCACCTGGTAATTGTCCCAAAGTCACACAGCTGACTTGGAGTCAATCACTTAGAGTTGGGGAATTCCAGTTCTATCTTAGGCATGAAAGCTGACTAGGAGACTTTGGGCCATTCACCAGGAGACGGTGAGTTCTAGTCCCGCCTTAGGCACGAAAGCCAGCTGGGAGACTTTGGGCCAATCACCAGGAGATGGTGAGTTCTAGTCCCGCCTTAGGTATGAAAGCCAGCTGGGAGACTTTGGGCCAATCACCAGGAGATGGTGAGTTCTAGTCCCGCCTTAGGCACAAAAGCCAGCTGAGAGACTTTGGGCCAATCACCAGGAGATGGTGAGTTCTAGTCCCACCTTAGGCACAAAAGCCAGCTGGGAGACTTTGAGCCAATCACCAGGAGACGGTGAGTTCTAGTCCCGCCTTAGGCAGGAAAGCCAGCTGGGACACTTTGGGCCAATCACCAGGAGATGGTGAGTTCTAGTCCCGCCTTAGGCACGAAAGCCAGCTGGGAGACTTTGGGCCAATCACCAGGAGACGGTGAGTTCTAGTCCCGCCTTAGGCACAAAAGCCAGCTGGGAGACTTTGAGCCAATCACCAGGAGACGGTGAGTTCTAATTCTGCTTTAGGCACGAAAGCTGGCTGGGTGATTTTGGGCCAGCCCAATCATTAGGAGACGGTGAGCTCTAATCCCACCTTAGGCACGAAAGCCAGCTGGGAGACTTTGGGCCAATCACCAGGAGAGGGTGAGTTCTAGTCCCGCCTTAGGCAGGAAAGCCAGCTGGGAGACTTTGGGCCAATCACCAGGAGACAGTGAGTTCTAGTCCCGCCTTAGGCACAAAAGCCAGCTGGGAGACTTTGGTCCAATCACCAGGAGACGGTGAGTTCTAGTCCCGCCTTAGGCACGAAAGCCAGCTGGGAGACTTTGGGCCAATCACCAGGAGACGGTGAGTTCTGGTCCCGCCTTAGGCACGAAAGCCAGCTGGGAGACTTTGGGCCAATCACCAGGAGACGGTGAGTTCTAGTCCCACCTTAGGCACGAAAGCCAGCTGGGAGACTTTGGGCCAATCACCAGGAGACGGTGAGTTCTAGTCCCGCCTTAGACACAAAAGCCAGCTGGGAGACTTTGGGCCAATCACCAGGAGATGGTGAGTTCTAATTCTGCTTTAGGCATGAAAGCTGGCTGGGTGATTTTGGGCCAGCCCCTCTCTTAGTCCTAAGAAGCAGACAATGGCAAATTGCTTCTGAAAAACCTTGCCAAAAAAGCTGCAAAGGATCAGCCCTGGCAGTGGCCAGGAGTGAAAAACTGACGTCACTCATATCCCAAAATCACCAGCGTGATTTCCTGAATCCACTTACAGGTTGTAAAAGCCCAGCTGATGGATGTGGGCTGGAAGGTGCCTCTTCTGTCCTTGACCCTTTTGCACAGGGGGCAGGAAACGTAGTGACTCCTAACAAGGAGACGTCATGCGTAGCCCAACAGGACGTATCTATGGTCATCACACAATAATCCTTGTATTTTGTGATGGTGGAGGAAAACTTCGGTGGTGGATCCACTGGTGGGAGAAAAAAAAAAGAGGAAGAGAGAACGGAACAATTTTTAATGTGCCTTTTTCTTTCTCCCATGCACAAATGCTCGCATGCACGCACGCACATCCACAATTTATTCAAACAAGTTCTAACTAGCTCCTTTCGGTTCACCTCTGGGGGGGGGACAAAATTGCTGCCAGATGTTCAGGCAGAGAATTGGCTTTTAGCTTTGTGCTTCTCTGTTGCTAAAACGTTGAGCTATTTGCAAACGCAGGTCATCCTCGCCCGACGATCACTGTTGAATCCAACGTTTCTGCTGCTAAGCGAGACTGTCCTTAAGCGAGTTGGGCTCCATTTTGTGACTTCTTGCGAACCATGCAGCTGTTGGCTTTGCTTACCGGAAGCTGTCTGGGAAAACTGCAATGGGAGATCCCGCGATCCCGGGACGGTACAAATGGGATACGTGCCAGTGGCCAAGGGCCCAAATTGGATCACGTGGCCTTAAGAGATGCTGCAATGATTATAAGTAGAAAAACTGGGTATACTGGCTACTTTTTTTTCCAGTTCCGGTGCCACTTTGAACCGTCGCTAAATGAACGGCTATAAGTCAAGGACGGCCTGTAATTGCAAACTGGTTGCCAAGCAAATGAATTACAACCCTAAAACCTAAGGCACACTGTGGCAGCCCCAAACCTGAGGATCAGTCTTAAGTCTGTCTTTCTCACGACACTGAATGCATGATAGTAACCTGAAGACTAGCTGTATACAACTGAATGGTGCTTTTTCAAGAGGCAACTGGATTTTTTTTTTAAGATGTTTCACTTCTGTTCCAAGAAGCTTTCTCAGCTCTGACTGGATGGTGGGGGAGTGGAAGGACTTATACTCCTTGCAGACAGCTGGTCATTTGCATCCTTTTGGAGAGTCCTTGAGGCCACTTGGATGGTTATCTTTGTCCTCAGGGTCACCTGAGTGGTGCAAATGGGTGGGGAGCCTTCTTGGGCCTGCAGAAAGGACCGTGTTGTAGACTGGAGATGGATGATGCCGTGTCCCTCCCCCTCTGTTGAGAGGGAGGGCTGTTCAGTTTTGACACAGATGGCCTCTTGGACCCCTCTTTCAAGCCAGCGGTCCTCCCTGTCCAAAATGTGGACTTTGCTGTCCTCGAAAGAGCGGCCTTCGTCTTTCAACTGCTGATTGACTCCTGAATCTTGTCCTAATGGGTTTGTTCTTCTATGTCAGTGTTTCCCAAACTTGACAATTTTAAGGCATGAGGACTTCAACTCCCAGAATTCCACAGCCAGCGTAGCTGGCTGTGGAATTCTGGGAGTTGAAGTCCACATGCCTTAAAATTGTCAAGTTTGGGAAACACTGTCCTATGTTGTGCTGTGCATTTATGAAGTGGTTGTTTTGTTTCCCCAATGTACAGATCTGAAAAGAGGGCATCTATGTCAAAATTGAACAGCCCTCTCTCAAGGCATTATCTATCTCCGGTCTACAACACAGTCCTTTCAGCAGTTCCAAGAAGGCTCCACACCATTTGCACCACTCCAGTGACTCTGAGGACACAGATAAACCTCCAGGTGGCCTCAATGACTCTCTGAAAGAGTGCAAATGACCGGCTGTTTGCAAGGAGTATAAATCCTTCCACTCCAACCATCCAGTCAGAGCTGAAGAAGCTTCTTGGATGAGAAGTGAAACGTCTTCAAAGAAAAACAAGGAAGTCCAGTGGCCTTCTGAAAAATCACCCTTGGGACAACTATGACCTGGATGGCTGAGAATCTCCATAAGACATTTACCTGTATACATCCCACACCCCTCCATTGTTCTTTAAGAAGCAGCTTTACAGGAACCTCCTAAATCAGCGGTTCTCAACCTGTGGGTCGGGACCCCATTTGGGGTCGAACGACCATTTCATGGGGGTCGCCAAACAACGCAGTCCGCCATTTTTTCCCCCTTTTCCTCAGCTGTGCTACTCCCTTTTATTCTATTGGCTTTTGAAAGCCAATAGAATAGACTCTCTTGAATAGAGTCTAATTCTATTGGCTTTCAAAAGCCAATAGGAATTGTCCAGGCTGTCTCTGCCCTGCTGAGCCCGCCAAAAGTCCCATTCTGCAAACGGTGCAGCACCAGTTGAGTAGTCCTTGACTTACGACTGGTTGGGGGTCGCGGCATTAAAAAGGTTGAGAACCACTGACCTAAATTATCTTACGGTGGTGGTTATCTCTATCTCCTACAGAAGGACACGTTCCAGGAGAGGGGATCCTGCAGGAAATTTTCATTTGCCCACCTAAATAATCCCAACAGGATATGCATTCATGCAGCTGAACCACTGCAGGAGGGCACCCCCAATTCCCAACCCTGGTTCAGGATACACAAGTGACAAAGCTCATCTACCGAAGGACTCTGTCCACTTCCTGTGGGTCAAGAAGTTCAAAAGTTCTACTGCAGTGCCTCTCGGCAACTTAAAACTGTGCGGACCTCCATCCCCAGAATTCCCTAGCCAGCACGCTGAAGTCCAGACATCTTAAAAGCTTGCTGGTTAGGGCAGGGGTAGGCAACCTTGGCTCTTTTATGACTCATGGACTTCAACTCCCAGAATAGCTGGCTCAGGAATTCTGGGATTTGAAGTCCACGAGTCATAAAAGAGCCAACGTTGCCTACCCCTGCCCTATACCAGGGGTGGGGAACAATGGCCCCTTCATGACTCGTGGACTTCAACTCCCAGAATTCCTGAGCTAGCATGGCTCAGCATGGAAATCTCTCCATTTCTCCTCAGCATGGCCGGCTCAGGAATTCTGGGAGTTGAAGTCCACGAGTCATAAAAGAGCCAACGTTGCCTACCCCTGGGCTAAGGAATTCTGGGAGTTGTCCAGCATCTTAAAGCATGCTAGCTGGGAATTCTGGGAGCTGAAGTCTACCGATCTTAAAGAATGGTTAACTGGGAAATCCTGGGAGTTGAAGTCCAACATCTTAAATCAAGGAGAGAAGCAACCTAGAACTAATGAGAAACTACCTGACAGTTAGAACAATTAACCAGTGGAACAACCTGCCTCCAAAAGCGGTGAATATTCCAACACTGGAAGTTTTTAAGAAGAGGCTGGACAGCCATTTGTCCGAAATGGTATAGGGTTTCCTGCCTGAGCAGGGGACTGGACTAGATGACCTCCAGGGTCCCTTCCATCATCACCATCATCATCATCATTACAGCATGCTATCTGGGAATTCTGGGAGCTGAAGTCTACCCATCTTAAAGAATGGCTAGCTGGGGAATTCTGGGAATTGAAGTCCACTCATCTCTCGGCTGCTAAGGTTAAGAGACAGTGTTCTATCACAGGTGTCTCCAACCGTGTCAACTTTAAGACACGAGGACCTCAACTCCCAGAATTCCTCATCCAGCCCTGCTGGCTGAGAATTCTGGGATTTGAAGTCCACACCTCTTAAAGTTGCCGAGTTTGAAGACCTCTGCTCTGTCACAACATGCCTTTCTTAGGCAACCCATTTTTCTGCAGCTGTCTAAGAGGGTCAGACCCTGGAAATAGGAAAGACTGACGCTGAGTTCCAGTGTTCCCACCCGAAGATTATCAGCGACACTTTGCTACTTTCACAGATCCTTGACTGACCAGGGCTCAGTGGAGTGCTGGTTTTAATTGGGGAATTAGAACTTCTGGGAGTTTTCAAAGCTGACATCTTCGACAAATCCTTGCAGGTGATGCTAGATAAATCTTCAATATCTCCAAGATATCTGATCAAAACAAAACGGAGGAGAAGACATTGAGGCGGGTTTCTCGTCTGTCCAGAAATGCTGAGCTCCATAATCCTGTTTTTTTGAGCCTCTTCTTCCCAACACCTCAATCGTCTCCCCAAACACTTGTGAGGATATGGACCCCCTGCCTTACCCCATTTTGCTATGAGACAATCTGGAATGTTCTAGCTTAGAACTCTAGAACAGGGCTTTCCAACCTTTTCACCCATTGTACCACTTTTAGGATATGGCAACATCCAAGGACCACCAGTCGCCTAGCAAGGTGTCAAAAACTTGATGATCAAAAAAAGAAAGAAAGAAAAAAAGTGATGGAGTGCAGGTAGTCCTTGACTTACAACAGTTCACTTAGTGACTGTTTGAAGTTACAATGGCATTGAAAAAAATGCCCCTCAAGCCACAGCTGAGCAAGACACCTGCCTGCCCACCCAGCAGTGCTCTTCCTCCTGTCCGAGGTTTTCATTGTTGTGAGCATTTCTGTTGAGGATTGGCAGCGGGGGGGGGGGGTTGTTTGGTTTTTATTCCCCCCGTCTGCTGGGCGGTTGCAGCAGGTTTTGGTCACTTCACATGACCCTGGGACACTGCAACCGTCATAAATATGAATCAGTTGCCAAGCATCTGAATGTAAATCACAAGACCCTGGAGAGGCTGCAACATTCCAGCTGATTGGCCCTTCTTCTGGGCTCAGCAGAAGTGCCAGGATCAGCGCCGAGCTCCAGCTGGATCCTGGCACTGATCCTGGTGCTTCCACTGAGCCCTGACAGTCCCGAAGAAGCACCAATCAGCTGGAAAGCGGCACTGATCCTGGCGCTTCCGCTGAGCCCTGACAGCCCTGCAGCTCCAGCCGTCTCTCGCTCAGGCTTGTATGGTGCTGCCACCGGTTCAGCTCATTCCCCTCACCCGCTACTACTTTTCTAGGATGGTCGCGTACCACCTGCCAGGTGCCAATGGACCACAGGTGGTACCCGTACCACTGGTTGAAAAGCCCTGCTCTAGAGTAAGCCACGAGCGCCAAAGAATTGAGGCCTTTGAACTCTGGTGCTGGAGAAGACTCCTGCGAGTCCCTTGGACTGCAAGGCGTTCAAACCGGTCAGTCCTGGAGGAGATCAACCCCAACTGCTCTTTAGAAGGCCAGATCCTGAAGTTGAAACTCAAGTACTTTGGCCACCTAATGAGAAGGAAGGACTCACTGGAGAAGGGCCTGATGCTGGGAAAGATGGAGGGCAAGAGAAGAAGGGGACGACAGAGAATGAGATGGCTGGATGGAGTCACTGAAGCAGTAGGTGTGAATTTAAATGGACTCCAGAAGATGGTAGAGGACAGGAAGGCCTGGAGGAATGTTGTCCATGGGGTCGCGATGGGTCGGACACGACTTCGCAACTAACAACAACAAACAGGCTGGTTTCAATGGTTTGGAAGTCCAGTTTCTTTCACTTAAAGCCAGCGAAGTGAGATGATGGGATCTGTAGTCTCCACAGCTGTTAGCCCAGCAAGGTAGTCCAGACAAGAAGCAGACCCAGGACTTGCTAGTTCTAGTCCTGCCTCAGGCATGAAAGTTAGTTGGGTGACTTAGGGCCAATCACCAGGAGATGGGGAGCAACAGTCCCGCCTTAGGCACGAAAGCTGGTTGGGTGACTTTGGGCCAATTACCAAGAGACGGTCTCACATATGAAAGCCAGATGGGTGACATCAGGCCAATTGGCAGGCGACGGTGAATTCTAGTCCTGTCTTAGACATGAAAGCCAACTGGGTGACTTTGGGCAATCACCAGGAGATGGTGAGTTCTAGTCCTGCCTTAGTTATGAAAGCCTGGTCAGTAACTATGGGCCAATCACCAGGAGAGGGCAAGTTCTAGTCCCACCTTAGTTATGAAAGCTGACTGGGTGACATTGGGCCAACCATCAGGAGCGGCGAGTTCTAGTCCTGCATTAGTCATGAAATTTGAGTAGATGATTTAGGGCCAGTGTCTCTCTCTCCCTCTCAGCCCAACCCACCTCACAGGGTTGTTGTAGGGAAAATACTAAGAGGAAAGAGGATTAGGTAGATTAGCCAGCTTAATTAAAATAATAAAGGCGGGCAATCAATCAATCAATCAAATAAATTTCAAAACTCGGGAGAACAGCTACATCCATTGGTGCAAAACTATGCTAAAACTGGACACACACACCCCAGGCTGAATCCACCTTTTCCCCAATGAGTGGCCTTTCACAGCTCTGCTTCCTGTTTCCCCCCGCCCCAAACCCAGTGAAACCAGTTCACTTCCGAAGAAGCAAAACAGTCCTTACGTGTCTTCGGCTCCGAATTCTCTCGCAGGCTCACCAAGACTTCCGGCTAGTGCTGCCCCAGGGCTGCAGAGGAGTAAACACAATAAATACCGTGTTTTCCCGAAAATAAGACCTGGTCTTATATTATTTTTACCTCCAAAGGAGGCACCAGGTCTTATATTCGGGGGATATCTTACCCATTTAGCTTAGGACTGCCGCAGCCCGGCCTCCCACGTCCGGACATCCGCCTCGCCTTAACAGCCCACTTCTTCTTCAGCCGCTTGCCACTGCTCGCACACGATGCCCTGGCTTCCGTTTCGCCATCAGAGGCCTTCTGGAAGGCGGGGGCGATGCGCACAAGCTGTGGTGAAGTGGCCGCAAAAGTGGGCCAGCGAGGCGAAGCAGGTGTGGCAGGGCGTGAGAGGCGTGGCTGCAAGTGTCCTAAGGTAAGTGGGTGTGGGGTGCGTGGGGCAGTTCCCCCCATCCTTGCCCTAGCTTGATTTTTACCCATGCGCCTCACCCCTCCTCGTGCAACCAGTTGCAATGGAGTGAGTAGGGCTTAGTTTTGGGGTAAGGCTTTTATTGGGTGCATGTGTAAAAATCAAGCTAGGTCTTATTTTTATTAATTTTTGCTCCAAAAGACACATCAGGACTTATTTTCCGGTTAGGGCTTATATTTAGGGAAATACGGTACTAAATGCATCCGTCTGGCTGACAATCTTAACTGGGGCTTATTTTGGGGGGTGGGGCTTATATTACGAGCATCCTGAAAAATCAGGCTAGGGCTTATTTTCCAGTTGGGTCTTATATTCGGGGAAATACGGTACTAAATGCGTCTGTCTAACTGGGACATTTTAGGGGTGGGGCTTATATTATGAGTGTCCTGAAAAATATTCGGGGAAATGCAGTACTAAATCCATCCGTCTACCTGGGACTTATTTTGGGGGTGGGGTTTATTTACGGGGAAATGTGGTACTAAATCCATCCGTCTAACTGGGACTTATTTTTCTGGTTGGGTCTTATATTCAGGGAAACACGGTATTTAGGACATGGTGTCAGTGTCCCAGGGTCACGTGATCCCCTTTTGCGACCTTCCGATAAGCAAAGTCATTGGGGGGCAGGCCAGATTTGCTTAACAACTGCAGTGGTTCGCTTAACAACCATGGCAAAAACGGTCGTAAAAGGGGGCACAATTCATCTATCTTGCTTAGCAAGGAGATCAATCGTGGTCGTAAGCTGAGGACTTCTTCTACCACAAAAACCCGAGACGGTCAGGCTGCGTTGGTACTTCCCAAGCTGATTGTGAGAATGTCAGTTGTGCTTCTCCACATCTGGACTTCAACCCAATTGATCAAATCTGGGCTGAACCAATCACTGAGAAGCTTATAAACAAGGCAGCCATGTTTTCATGTCCTAAAAGGTTGTTTTTTTTAAAAGGCATCCACGTTCTCAAAAAAAAGTGTCTATGGAAGATTCTCCATCATCCAGTTCATGGTTGCCCCAAAGGTGCTTTTTCATGAGGCAACTGGACTTTCTTGTTTTGCTTTGAAGATGTATCGCTTCTCCTCCAAGAAGCTTCTTCGATTCTGATTGGATGGTGGGGAATGGAAGGATTTATATTTATATTGTGACCTTGAGGACACAGACAAGCCTCCAGGTGGCCTCAGTGACCCTCTAAAAGAAGGCAGATGACCGGCTGTCTGCAAAGAGTATAAATCCTTCCATTCCCCACCATCCAGTCAGAGCTGAAGAAGCTTCTTGGATAAGAAGTGAAATGTCTTCAAAGAAAAAGAAGGAAGTCCAGTTGCCTCTTGAAAAAGCGCCTTTGGGTTCTAAAAAAAAAAAAGGTTTTCAAGAAGAACCTGGATAGCCATTTACACAGAATGGGATAGGGTCTCCTGCCTAAGCATTGGGGTTGGACTAGATACAGGGGTAGGCAACCTTGGCTTTTATGATTCATGGACTTTAACTCCCAGAATTCCTGAGCCAGCCATGCTGAGAGGAAATGGAGGTTTCCATGCTAAGCCATGCTGGCTGAGGAATTCTGGGAGTTGAAGTCCACGAGTCATAAAAGAGCCACGGTTGCCTACCCCTGGTCTAGATGACCTCTGAGGTCCCTTCCAACCCTGCTACAGATAGTCTTTGACTTATGACTACAATTGAGCCCAACATTTCCACTCTTAAGCAAGACAGTCGCTAAGTGGGTTTTTCTCCATTTTTACGACCTTACTTGCCACCGTTGTTAAATGAATCACTACCGTTGCTAAGCTAGTCACACGGTTCTTAAGTGAATCGAACTTCCCTTCTGTCAGAAGGTCGCAAATGGAGATCATGTGACCCCTGGGACGCTGAAACCGTCATAAACAGGAACCAGTTGCCCAGTGTCTGAATTTTGACCCCACGACCACGGGGACGCTGCAACGGTCGTAAGTGTGAAAAAATGGTCGTAAGTCCCTTTTTCCAGTGCCGCTGCAACTTCGAACAGTCACTAAAATGGATGTTGGTAAGTGGAGGACTATTTGCATTTTGGTTTTGTAAAATATAGGCTCCTTATGTGGGCAAGAAATAACTCAAAAGAGGCATTGTTAGTAACACAGTGTGGGGTTCCATCTATTTATTTCTTGTTAGGAAGACTTTTATTATTAGAAACATTTATGCTCTGCTTTCATGAAAGGGTCCCTGAGCAGCTGTAAAAATAATTGTGCAACACACAAGCTGTTCACCAAAGACAAACAGAAAAGCTGAAGGAAACGAGGTAAATACAGAAGGAAAACAAGCCATTAAAAAAAAACACCAGCCCGTGTTAAAAGAGAGTTTTCATCTCAACGGCTGCCTAAACATGAAATAAAAATTCTTACCTGGTTGCAGAAGTAAATACATCCCTCCGTGGCAGGTTGTCATGGATATATTTGGTACCTGTCCCACGGGAACACTCTCGTCCTGTGGAATAGAAGGAGCAACATGCTCACAGAACTTGAAATAAAGATATCTCTAGAAAGAAAGAAAAAATGTGGGAGCGTGCAGAGTCTTGTTGCGTGAGATAACCCAGGAGTCAACACAGTAAGCAGTGGTTTGTAACAAAGGGTGGTTTATCTACAATATTATACAAGTCTACACCAGGAACAACTTGCCTACACGTGCTACAAGCAGAATCCAAGAAACCTTAATTACAGAAGGAAAGGGAATAAAGAGAACACATCAGCAGAGCCTTCCCTTTATACAAAGGCTCTTAAAGAGACACAAACCCTGCTGACTCATTCCCATCATTATATCTTACATCAGTGTTTCTCAACCTTGACAATTTTAAGGCATGTGGACTTCAACTCCCAGAATTCCACAGCCAGCAATGCTGGCTGTGGAATTCTGGGAGTTGAAGTCCACATGCCTTAAAATTGTCAGGGTTGAGAAACACTGTCTTACATCATACGTTACATCCGCTGGCTAGCTTTTAAATCATTACCTTGACCAAAAAAATGTGCATACATTTTATTTTCAGTTAGCAGCATCTTCTAGCTTCGGGCAAATTGCAAAGACAATGTTTTTAAAGAGGCCTCTCTGTCTTTCTGCACGATCTTTTTAATGAAGGGGTTGCTTCTCCCCCCTTAATAATTGCATTCAGAATCCCCCAGGGATGCTGAAATACTTACAAATACTAGTGCAGTGATGGCGAACCTTTTAGAGACCGAGTGCCCAAACTGCAACCCAAAGCCTACTTATGCATCGTTGGGTGCCGGGTGGGTGTGGCCCATTGGATAGGCGTGGCTGTGGTGGTAACGGCAGACTGGGTGGGACTAAAAAGTTCAATCAATCAATTCCAACTTTGCAAGATCTTTTTTTTCCCCGTGAGAAGTTGAAATTGACTGATTGATTGAACCTTTTTTTTTTTTTGCACACGGCGGCAGAGGCCTAAAGTGAAAAGGTTTTATAAAACCCAGCTGAAGGCCTAGGACTGGGGCAACGGTGCGCGTGCCCACAGAGAGGGCTCTGAGTGCCATCTCTGGCACCCGTGCCATAGGTTCGCCACCACTGTATACTAGTGAATATTAATGCCATGTTAAGGCCTCTGAGACTACTTTGTCTCTTTCCTACAGGGCAGACAATGGAAATCAGGATATATTGGAGGGAGACAATTTAATTTTCATTTATTTATTTTATCAAATTTCCAGAGCTGAATTGGGGTGGCATGCAACAATAGGATTAAAAACAATTATGTGACATATGGCCACAATTGAGACCCGATTTCCACTGCTAAGGGAGGCAGTTGTTAAGTGGGTCATGTCTGATTTTACAACCAATTTTGGTCATGTGGCCATGGGAATGCTACAGTGTGAAAAACGGTCATAAGCCACTTTTTTCAGTGCCACTGTAACTTTGAGCCAACTGTTGTTAAGTCGAGGACTACCTGTATTCCCCATTGTGTGCCTGCTTACTCCCTTTCTCTCTTTCTTACTCTTCCAATCCCTTTCTCTCCAATGAATGTACATCGTAAGTGTGAAAACTAGTTATTTTTTTCAGGACTGCTGTAACTTCAAACATTCACTAAACGAACGGTTGTAAGTCGAATACTACCTGTAATTAAGATGACAGGACAAGTTAATATTGCATGCACACATACAAAAAAAAAACCTTACTCTGCCCTGGATTGATGGGATGTTCTTTGTGATCACAGATTCCTTGAGATTTTTTCAGTTTTTCCTTCTGTACAGAAATTTCCTCCGTTCTTTCTCGAATATCTTCTTCGTCCTCTTCCTCAGCCGTTGAGTACTAAAATGATAAGTCAGAAAGAATTGAGCTGTCTCAACTAAGCGCCAAGCCTGGAACACAAAATGTCTTATTGTTCATATATTTATCCTTATTTACTCAACATGAACTTCATTACTTACTCTTCGGCACAATGAACTCTATCCGATATTAACACCATCTATTTTGTCCCAGAAGAACAGGTTAGAGATGGATCGTCATTGAGAAAAATCTCATTGTGTGTTGCTAGGAGTTGGGAATGACTTGATGGCACATAATCAACCCATCCATCACTTCAACCTAGCCTTCGCCAACTGTTGGCCAGTTCATGTGTCCTCCGAAATAGGAGTTCAAAGATCCCAAAGAGGCTTCAGGATATGTTGAACTACAAATTATAGCATCAAATATTTTCCTGGCCTTATAGAAATTTCAACCCAACCCAGTTTTCAGGGTTATCGTTGTAGGGGGGAAAGAGGGAGGAAAGAGGAGTATTGATTATGTTCATTGTCTTGAGTCATTTGTAAAAGGAAGAAGGAAGGGAGGGAGGGAGGAGAAAGAGAGAGAGGAAGGAAGGAAGGAAGGAAGGGATGGAGGGAGGAAGGGAGGGAGGGAAGGAGAGAGGAAGGAGAAAGAGAGAGAGGAAGGAAAGGATGGAGGGAGGGAGGGAGGAAAGGAAGGAAAAGAAAAGAGAGAAAGGAAGGAAGGGAAAGAGAGAGGATGGAGGGAGGGAGAGAAGGAAGGAAAGAAGGAAGGAGAAAGAGAGAGGAAGGAAGATGGAGGAATGGAAGGGAAAAAAAGAAAGAGAAAGGAAACAAGGGAAGAGAAAGAGAGAGGAAGAAGAAAGGAAGGCAGACAGGGAAGGAAGCAAGAAAAAGAAAGGAAGGAAGGAAGGAAGGAAGGAAGGAAGGAAGGAAGGAAGGAAGGAAGGAAGGAAGGAAGGAAGGGAAAGGAAGGAAGGAAGGAAGGAAGGAAGGAAAGGAAGGAAGGAAGGAAGGAAGGAAGGAAGGAAGGAAGGAAGAAAGAAAACCTCATGTTCAGAGTCAAACACTCTCTATAATTTCTACTCTACCCAGAAAGGAATCTGAGCTTTTAAAAAGAGTGGCTATCAAGTGGGGATAAAGGATCATCTGGATTGGGAAACCCAATTAATTGGCTGGGGACCAATACTGGACCAACAGAGATAACCCAACAGTTTAGCTTCCTGTTGGGAGCTCTCCAAGGTACTGACGGTGGCCAGTTTCCCTGGCAAATAACCCAGCCTTTAATTTTCTTGGGAACTCTCCAGGGTCCTGAACACAAGGCTTCCCTCTCCATCCGCTCGCCCCCCCCCCCAATCAAGGGCTCTTTTCTCTCTCTGCATAAAGTCGCTTTTTCTGTCTTTTTCTTTTCTTTTTATAGGTTCAAAATTGCATTAATTTGCCAAAACATTAAAATATAAAGAAAAATGAAAATAAAAGCAAAATAGGGGAAAAAAGAAGAAGGGAGAAAAGTGTAAGGTAGAGGAGAAAAAGGGAGGGGAAAAACGTTGACTTCCAACTCCTTTTGGTGCTGTACAGGGAGTCCTCGAGTTACAACAATTTGCTTAGTGACCATCTGAAGTTACAATGGCACTGAAAAAAGTGACATGTCCATTTTTCACACTTATGACCGTTGCAACATCCCTGGGGGTCACGTGATTTACATTCGGATGCTTGGCAACTGACTCACATTTATTTATATATATAGATATATAGATGGATAGATAGAGATAGATAAGCTAGCTAGCTAAATAGATAGATAATAGATGATAGAAGATTGATAGATTAGATAGATAGATAGATAGATAGATAGATAGATAGATAGATAGATAGATAGATAGATAGATAGATTAGAGTACGGTAGGGTAGGGTAGGGTAGACAGAGAGATACATACAGATGATGGATATAGATGATAGATAGGTATAGATAAGATAGGTAGATAGATAGCTATCTAGCTAGATGATAGATAGATAGATAGATAGATAGATAAGCTAGCTAGCTAGCTAAATAGATGCTAGATGATAGAAGACTGATAGAGAGATTAGCTAGATAGATGATATAGGGTAGGTAGACAGAGATATACATAGAGCTGATGGATATAGGTGATAGATAGATAGATAGATAGATAGATAGATAGATAGATAGATAGATAGATAGATAGATAGAGATAAGCTAGCTAGCTAGCTAAATAGATGCTAGATGATAGAAGACTGATAGAGAGATTAACTAGATGATAGATAGATAGGGTAGGTAGACAGAGACATACATAGAGATGATGGATATAGGTGATAGATAAGAGATAGATAAGATAGGTAGATAGTAGTTTCATTGGACACCTGGGAAACCATCTGGGTCAGAAATGTCAAATTTACACAAGCACAGAACTTAAGGGAGAATTTTTATAAAATGTTTTATAGATGGCACCTTGATCCACAAAAAATGTCTCTTATGTACCCTGACTTACAACCTAAATGTTGGAGATGTAGTTGTATGGATGCTACTTATTATCACATTTGGTGGTCGTGCAGAGAGATAAAAGCATTTTGGATTAAGATATGGTGGAATATCCAGAGAATTTTTAGAAGGAGGGTAAAATTTACTCCGCAATTATTTTTGTTGGGTATAGTTATTGATTGTGATACAAAGGAGGTTATATTGATGCTAAATTTGATTACAGCTGCGAGGCTGTTAGTAGGACAATATTGGAAGAAGGAATCTTTGCCTACACTGCAGGAATGGTTTCTTAAAGTGTCTTATTTGGCGGAAATGGCAAAGATTTCGGCTTTTTTAAAGGAACAAACGCAAGAGAAATTTCTTGCTGTTTGGGATAAGTGGATAAAATTTATACAATTTAAACTGGATATAAAAAAATATCATATAGCCTTTTCATAATCTTTATTTTTATATATATATATATATGTTTTAATGTTATATTTTCTTTTTTTTTATAAACATAATTTTTTAATTGTTTTTTAATTAAGCTTATATTCTGCTCTGGGAAGCTCTGGGGGGGAAGGGGGGGGTGTTTGGGTGGGGGTTGGGGAAGGGGGGTTTTGTTGTGTAATGTTTAGTTTTTTCTTTGTATATGTTGTTTTTTGTTTTTGTATTGTTTTGTTCTTTTTGTAAAACTTATAAAACTTTTTAATAAAAAAAAAAGATAGGTAGATAGCTAGCTAGATGATAGCTAGCTAACTAGATAGCTAGATAAGGTAAGTGGGTAGGTAGGTAGGTAGGTAGAGAGATACATAGAGATGATGGATATAGATGATAGACAGATAGACAGACAGACAGACAAGACAGATATAGATAAATCATTTCTATAACCATCCAACCTATCGACAAAACCCAAAATCAAAATTCCAATTTTTTTTCCGCCTCAAGCACAAAGTTCAGAAGCGCTTTCCAAATAGGAAAAAAAAATGAGTTGTGTTCTTTTCTTTAATCAAATTTAGCCATATCTCTTCTGACTCCAACAAACTTTCTCTTACTTCCAATTCCGAAGGTTCACGAGGAGCAGAACCGCCGAAAAAATAGTCGGGCTCCGGAGTTAAAAACTCCTCGGACACGTTGAGGGAGGATGGCGGCGAGTTTGGAACCTCCTCCAGCTGCTCCTGCAAGAGAGAGAGAGACGGGACTTAAAACGGCATCTTTTATCGAGAACAGGAGGAAAGTGCCTATTTTGTGACTTGCCCCGCACCAGTAGTGAGTGTTCCACTTTTCCTTCGAGACTCAAAGAGAGCCTAGAGGCTGTCCTCAACTTACAGCTACAATTGGGATCGGGATTTTCTGTCGCTAAGCGGGACAGTCGTTAAACGAGTCGCTCCGATTTTATGACCCTTTTTGGCAGGGCGGTTCAAGGAATCACTGCCATCGTTAAGTGATCGTTAAGCAAATCCATCTTTTCCTGCCCCCCCCCAAGCTGAGTTTGCTTGTTGGAATCCCAAAGATTCCACTGTCATTAAGTGAGGCGGTTCTTGAGCGAGTTACATCTCGTTTTACGACCTTTTGGGAAACAGTTGTTAAGGGAACCAATGCGGCCGCTAAGCGGATCATGGGGCTGTTCAGTGAAGCTGACTTCCCCCCCCCCCATGGACTTTGCTTGTCTGAAAGCAGTTGGGACGGTCACAAATTGGCAACCGTCACAAATACACACCAGTTGCCGAGCATCTGAATTCTGACCCCCTGTGACTTTGGGGAGGCTGCAACGGTCGTAAGCCTGAGGACTGACTGCGACTCCCTTTTTTTCACTGCTGCAGTAACTTTGACCGATTGCTGAACAAACGGTCGTTAAGTCGAGGACTACAGTGGAGGTGTCTCTCTGCTTATTTATCCTAGCAGAGATGTCACCCAATCAAGGAACTACCGATTCAGACAATCAGTAAGCTATACACTGCATTCTAGTCAAGGAACCATCAAGAATACACCCACCAACGCTGACAGGGCAAGCCATTTGTATATAAACAGAAAGCAATTCCCACTTCTAGCACTGATGATGTTGCCTAGCTGGGTCATGAAATGTCTGCAAGAAAACAAGCTCAGAGAGCACCAAGGATCCTACAGTTTTCTTTCTTTCTTTCTTTCTTTCTCTTTCTTTCTTTCTTTCTTTCTTTCTTTCTCTTTCTTTCTTTCTTTCTTTCTTTCTTTTTTTCTTTCTTTCTTTTTTCCCTCCCTACCTCTCTGTAAACATTCTCTCTTCTATCACTGATGATGTTGCCTAGTTCGGTCATGAAACATCTCCAAGGAAAGCAATTTAGCTCAGAAACCACCCAAGGATCCTGGTACGTTGAACTTCGGCAGAAAGTCTCCCCTCTCCAGCCAGATTTGCTGACAACCTTTTGCTCAGACTTTTTGCTTTGATCTAGAGCACCAGTCCTAAAAAATGTTTCCGAGTAAGACCGCATTAAACTGTTATCTCTGCAATGTCTTAATGCCACTGTAGTTTTCCAGTTCTTTTGCTCAACGATCTGGACCAGGATTGGCTGATTGGACGGAGAACAATTGCTTAATTATTCCGCAGCTGAACTTACCCTGCAAGAGTCCTCCGAAGGGAGAGACAGGCACACGGGCTTGCGCGGCGCTGCGCCACTCTCGCAGGCTGGAAGCGGGCTGCCTTTTCCTATTAATATATTAAGACAACATGAAATGCAACAGCCACCACTGAGAGAAATGATGGGGACGGCCGTCGGAATTAGCACGGCAAGAAAAAAAACTCCGTTTCTTGGACGACGGACCGGCTCGAAAAGCAAATAATTCAGAAATTGCCAATAGAGGCCGAACTGACGGGGAGGATAATAGCAATTAAATATCTAATCCACAGAGCCAAAACACATATATATCATTGGAGAAGGGGGATAACGCATCCCCGATAAATGAATTATTTAAAAACGGTCCTTGAAAATCCATCTTTTTGATTCTAGTGGGAGCCAGACCAGCGAATCCGCTCGCTACCGCGAGCGTCAAAACCGTTAAGGAAAATGGAACGGTACCCAGAACACTGAAATTGCTACCAACAACCAATTCTGCAAAAGTCAATTTGTGGTCCTGCTCCTTAGCCATTTTATTCTGGGGAAGGGTCCTTCCCAGGCATGGAGTGGGCAATTCACAGCACAACATCCGCAATTTGCTGCTTCTTGTTAAAAAATAAAATAAAATGGGGTGGAATTTTTTGTTATTTTTTTTTACCCAGCTTTATTGTTTTAATGAGTAACTTGAGACACTGAACAGATCTAATCCTCTTTCCTCCTCCTATTTTCCCCACAAAAACAACCCTGCAAGGTGGGCCGGGATGAGAGAGACCAGCCCAAAATCACCCAGAAAGCTTTCATGCCTTAAGGCGGGACTAGAACTCAAAGTCTCCTGGTGATTAGCCCAAAGTCAGCCAACTGGCTTTCACGCCTAAGGCAGGACTAGAACTCAAAGTCTCCTGGTCATTGGCTCAAAGTCACAAAACTGGCTTTCATGCCTAAGGCGGGACTAGAACTCACAGTCTCCTGGTGATTGGCCCAAAGTCACCCAACTGGCTTTCATGCCTAAGGCGGGACTAGAACTTACCCACTCCTGATGATTGGCCCAAATTCACCCAACTGGCTTTCATGCCTAAGGCGGGACTAGAACTCACTGTCTCCTGGTCATTGGCCCAAAGTCGCCCAACTGGCTTTCATGCCTAAGATAGGGCTAGAACTCACAGTCTCCCAGTTTTGGACCTGCTGCCTTAACCACCACACCGAACTTCAGTCATGACAAGATTGAAGCTTATTTGTATCGCTGGGGCTGTTAAAATCTGGCAGCCAAATCTACGAATTTTGGCTGCATTTTGCGGTGTCTGCTTTTTTTTTTTACAACCCCTGTGAGAAGACCCATGGAAGCAAAAGCCACTGAACCAAGCTATGCTGGCTGGGGAATTCTGGGAGTTGTAGTCCACACATTTTCAAGTTGCTACGGTTGAGAAACACAGCGGTAACTCAACCCTCCTTACCTTCCCTCTCCAGGCTTGGAACCAGATTTTTCCGTTTTTCGCGGCCACAAAGGACCTTGTGGTCGCCGATGGTCTTGCTGCGCTGCCCCTTTCCCGCCTCGCCGTTCTCCTGGCAGAACTGGACCCGCTCGCAGATGGTGGGGCTCGGGAAAGCGGCCATAAGGTCCTGCGCCTCACTCTGCAACATCCATCTGCTGGCAGGGTGCTGGGTCGGTATATGAAGCTGTCCTGAGGCCACCTGCATTGCCATGTGCTTCACTTCAGCTGAAGGAAAAAAACGACAGACGGACAAGTCCGTTGGATTTAACAGACGGACGGACGGACAGACAGACAGATAGGATGGATGGATAGATGAATGGATGGATAGGATAAATGGGTGGATGGATGGGTAGGTAGGTAGGTAAGTAGATAGGTAGATAGATGGACCGACGGATGGATAGGATGGATGGATAGACAGACAGACAGACAAACAGGATAGATAGGTGGATAGATAGGTAGGTAGATGGACGGATGGATAGAATAGATGGATGGATGAATGGACGGACAGACAGATATGGATGGATGGATGGATAGAGATAGCTGTGTAGATAGATGTAGATCAGTGGTTCTCAACCTTTCTAATGCCGCGACCCCATAATACAGTTCCCCATGTTGTGGTGACCCCCAACCACTTATACATCACCGGGTGCCAGGGGCTTGGCCAAAGAAAAGGGGGAAAAAATGGCGGACAGCCTTGTTTGGCGACCCCCGTGAAATGGTCGTTCGACCCCAAATGGGGTCCCGACCCACAGGTTGAGAACCACTGATGTAGATGGATGATTGATAGAGAAACAGAGACAGATGGATGGATGGATGTAGATAGGAAAGCAGATCGATCTTTGGACTGGTTTTAATGGGACTTGACCGTTTCAGCTGATGTGGTAAAGAAGCTGCATAGAATTAAATACTGGTGGTCCTCAACTTACAGCAGTTCCTTTAGTGACCATTCAAAGTTACAACAGCACTGAAAAAGGAGAGAGAGAGAGAGAGAGAGAGAGAGAGAGAGAGAGAGAGAGAGATTGAGATTACATTGTAAACTTGGAGAGGGAGAGGAAGCAGGAAGAGGCAGAAGAAGAGAGAACATAAGAAGCAGGAGGGAGAAGGACGTTGAGCTCAGATGTTGCAAGCCAGTTGCAAACGCAGCCGCTGGAGAACCTTTGCATTGAGCAAGCCGGCGTTTGCACGGCCACTCTCTCACCCCTGCCCAGACCCCTGCAAACTCGCCACATGCCTCCAGCTGCGTGGACCGGTACCAGTCCGTGGACCAGGGGTTGGGGACCCCTGGTATAGGGTCTCCTGCTTGAGCAGGGGGTTGGACTAGAAGACCTCTAAGGTCCCTTCCAACTCTTGTTATTCTGACTTTTGTTGACAGAAGGTGGCAAAACGTGATCACATGTCCCAGGGACACGGCAAACGTTGCAAATACATGGCCCATTGCCATCTGAATTTGCATCACGTGACCGCGGGGATGTTGCTGCGGTTTTAAGTGTGAAACGTGGCCAGCGGCGTCGTAGCTTTGAACGGTCACTAAATGAATGGCTGTTAAGTCAAGGATGACCTGTAACGGAATGAACGCAAGCACACCAAAAGGGGGCGTTGAGGAATTGTTGTGTTATTCTGATGCTAAAGCAAAGAAACAAATAAACAAACAAACAAATGAAGTCTGCCTTTTTCCAAATAATACATTTTTACTTTATAGGCTTTTTAACAAAACATGGGAGGCGGAGAAAGTCCCACCAGATCCCCACAGTTCATTAAAGTTTACGCCTTTTCACGAAATAAGTTGCTGAAGGCAGATGGATAATCGCTGGGTACTTTTTTTTGCATATTGTAAACGAGCTGGCAATTCTCGGACCCTCAACGCTACGTTTAAAGGGAATTGGACCTTTATTTGTGAGAAATGATGGCCGTTTGGCCATTACGCTATTTGAACTACACCGTTTTTGCAAATTGGTTTAAATGTGCCGTAGATGTGGACAGTTAGGGTACATAAATAAACCTACTGTGAAATAGAATGTATAAATAAACTGGCTGGGATTTGAAATCTCCAGGCCTATCTAAAAGAATACAGGTCTGGAAAAAATTCAGAAAAGAGCAACTAAGATGATCCAAGGCCTGGAGACCAAAATGTACGAAGAATGGCTGCGGGACTTGGGTTGGGCCAGTCTAAAGAAAAGAAGAAATAGGGGAGAAATGATAGCAGTGTTCCAGTATTTGAGGGGCTGCCACAAAGAAGAGTGGGTCACGTTATTCTCCAAAGCACCAGAGGGCAGGACGAGAAACAATGGTTGGAAACTGATCAAAGAGAGAAGCAACCTGGAATTAAGGAGAAACTTCCTAACAGTAAGGACAATTAACCCGTGGAACAGCTTGCCACCAGAAATTGTGGGTGCTCCATCACTGCAGGTTTTTACAAAGAGATTGGACAGTCACTTATCTGAGATGGCATAGGTTCTCCTGCTTAAGCAAGGGGCTGGGTTAGAAGACCTCCAAGGCCCCTTCCAGTTCTATCCTATTCTATGTCATCCTTGACTTACAACAGTCCATTTAGTGACCGTTCAAAGTCAAAATACAAAAAAGGGGCTTATGACAGTTTTTCGCATTTATGACCAATGTAGCATGCCTCCAGAAGCGGTGAATGCTCCGACACTGGAGGTTTTTAAGAGGAGACTGGACAGCCATTGGTCTGAAATGGTATAGGGTTTCCTGCCTGAGCAGGGGATTGGATTAGATGACCTCCAAGGTCCCTTCCAACTTTATTATTACTGTATTATATGGGATAAAGAAACCTGGATTCCCCCCTCCCACTGACTTTGTTGGAAGCCCCCTGGGGAAAAAAAGGAGGGGGGGCAAATGAAGATCACATGACCCCAGGATGCTGTAACCATTGTAAATGCAAGACCCCAAATTGTGATCATGTGACTTTGGGGAAAATGCTGCGACGGTGATAAGCACGAGGATAGGTTATCCCTTTTTTCCTGGGCTATCATAACCAGTCCTTAAACAACTGGCCTTGTATTGCCTTTTCTACTTTTTTTATTATACTGTAAGCAGCCCAAAGTCGCTGTGTCGGTGAGATGGGCAGCCTAATAATTTAATAAATAGATTAAGTATAAATAAATCAACAACATCCGGAAAGTGGATTATTTTCCCACAGGAGAAAACAGCAGTAGAGTTTTTTTTCTTTGTCCTCTACTGCCATCTGGTGGGCAGAGAGGAACAACAGTGCTATTTTTCGGCAGCAGTATTCTACTCACAGGTTTCGTGCAGCAGGCAAAATGATGGAGTAGAAACTGGGAGACGGTGAGTTCTAGTCCTCTCCTAGGATCTCCCTTGAGAAACAGGCTCAGATTATCCTACTTTGGCTATATTATGCAAATATAATGCTTCTCAATGGTGGCAACTTTGCAGAATAAAGAATAACAGAGTTGGAAGGGACTTTGGAGGTCTTCTAGACCAACCCTCTGGTCAAACAGGAGACCCCCTATACCAGCGGTTCTCAACCTGTGGGTCGCGACCCCATTTGGGGTCGATCGACCTCTTTTGTGGGGTCGCCAAACGCGGCGACCCGCCATTTTGTCCCCTCCAGGGGCGCGCCGCGCCTCCGGGGGGGTGGTGCCGCGCACGTGCGCCGCGTGTGGGGGCGGCGGTGCGCCTCCGGAGGGCGCCACTGCGCATGCGCGCCGTGCGTGGGGGCGGTGGTGCGCCTCCGGGGGGCGCACCGCGCATGCGCGCCGTGCGTGGGGGCGGTGGTGCGCCTCCGGAGGGCGCCACCGCGCATGCGCGCCGTGCGTGGGGGCGGTGGTGCGCCTCCGGGGGGCGCCACCGCGCATGCGTGCCGTGCGTGGGGGCGGCGGCACGCCTCCGGGGGCGCCACCGCGCATGCGCACCACGCGCGGGGCCCCGCCCCCATGCGCGCCGCACGTGGGGGGTGCCGCCGCGCATGCGCATCGCGCGCGGGGGGGCGCCCCCATGCGCGCCGCGCCGCGCATGCACATAACGTTTGTGTGACGGGGGTCGCCGTCACACAAACGTTGAGAACCGCTGCCCTATACCATTCTGGACAAATGGCTGTCCAGTATTTTCTTGAAAACCTCCAGTGATGATGGAGCAGCCACAACGTCTGGTGGCAAGCTGTTCCCCTGGTTAATTGTCCTCAGGAATTTTCTCCTTAATTCCAGGTCGCTTCTCTCCTTGGTTAGTTTCCATCCGTTGATTCTTTTTATGCGTTCAAATGCTTTGGAGAACAGCTTGACTCCCTCTTCTTTGGGGCATCCCCTGAGATATTGGAACACTGCTATGTCACCCCCAAGTCCTTATTTTAGTTAAATTAGACATGCTCAATTCCTGCAACCGTTCCTTATATGTTTTAGCCTCCAGTCCCCTAATCATCTTTGCTGCTCTTCTCTGCATCTTTTTCGTGTTGTGATGACCAAAACTGGATGCAGTATTCCAAGCGTGGTCCTACCAAGGCCTTATAAACCAGTATTAATACTTCACATGATCCTGATTCTATCCTCTGTTGATGCAGCCCAGGACTCCAATGGCTTTTAAAAGGGTGGCTTTTAACTCCCACAATTCCCCAGCCAGCCAGCAAGGGGAATTCTTGATGGGCAGGAGAGTAAATAGTCCAAAGCTTATTACTCACCTGTGTTAACTCTGCCCCCAGACTTTAAGTGGCCTTAAAAGAGGACTGGATAAATTGCTGTCATGGTTCTGACAGATGAAACTCTTCAAAAGAACTTTGAGGCATTGTTTACCTTAAACAACTTTTTATTCGAGTAGCATAATATCGGCACTTACATAATGGAAGCCAAAAACTGGATTCCCCTCCCCTGAGCACATAGTATCAAAGCACAATTCCCTCCTCCAATTAACAGTCATAAATCACATTCCCCAATTAACTTGAAGCTCTCTAGCCAGCCAATTCTTTATCAGCTCTGGTTTCAACAACCTTGATTCTCACACTAAGTTTTGTGTTGTTATGTCTAGCTGGACTCTCCTTCACACACACCTTCCCCAGCATCATCTAACTCAGGGCTTTTCAACCAGTGGTACGGGCACCACCTGTGGTACGCTGGCACCTGGCAGGTGGTACGTGACCATCCTAGAAAATGGTAGCGGGGGAGGGGAATGAGCTGAACCGGCACAGCACCGCACAAGCCTGAGCGAGAAATGGCTGCAGCTGTCAGGGCTGTCAGGGCTCAGTGGAAGTGCCAGGATCAGCACCAGGCTCCAGCTGGAGCTCAGCGTGATCCTGGTGCTTCTGCTGAGCCCTGAAGAAGCACCAATCAGCTGGAAAGCAGCATTGATCCTAGTGCTTCTGCTGAGCCCAGAAGAAGCACCGATCAGCTGGAATGTTGCAGCACCTCCAGGGTCTTGTGATTTACATTCAGATGCTTGGCAACTGATTCATATTTATGACGGTCAGTGTCCCAGGCTCATGTGAAGTGATCAAAACCTGCTGCAACCACCCAGCAGACAGGGAGAATAAAAACCAAACACCCCCCCACCCCACCCCCGCTGCCAATCCTCAACAGAAATGCTCACAATGGAAACCTCAGACAGGAGGAAGAGCACCGCCGGGCGGGCAGGCAGGTGTCTTGCTCGGCTGTGGCTTGGGGGGGGCACTTTTTTCAGTGCCATAGTAACTTTGAACAGTCACTAAGCAAACTGTTGTAAGTCGAGGACTACCTGGACTTTATCACTTTTTTCCTTTTTTTTTTTTTTTGGTCATCAAGTTTCTGACACCTTGCTAGGGGACTGGTGGTACTCAGATGTTGCCATATCCTAAAAGTGGTACAATGGGTGAAAAGGTTGAAAAGCCCTAATCCAGTGGTTCTCAACCTGTGGGTCGGGACCCCATTTGGGGTCGAACGACCATTTCACGGGGGTCGCCAAACAACGCAGTCCGCCATTTTTTCCCCCTTTTCCTTAGCTGGGCTACTCCCTTTTATTCTATTGGCTTTTGAAAGCCAATAGAATAGACTCTCTTGAATAGAGTCTAATTCTATTGGCTTTCAAAAGCCAATAGGAATTGTCCAGGCTGTCTCTGCCCTGCTGAGCCCGCCAAAAGTCCCATTCTGCAAACGGTGCTGCACCAGTTGATAGTCCTCGACTTACGACCGGTTGGGGGTCGCGGCATTAAAAAGGTTGAGAACCCCTGCCCTAACCTAAATCTAAAAGCGAAAGGAAGAAAATGGGCTACATTTCCCTCTGTTGTCAATGCAAAAACATCCGATGTTAGCAGCGTTGACACTGCTGGAAGAAGGTCTATCAAGGGTTTACCCATCTTGACGACCTCAGGATGCCTCCAAACTGAGGGCACCATTGCTAAATCCTAGTTGTAGGAACAATGGAGGGAGGGAGGGAAAGAGAAGGACGTGTTGTCCACCCGTTGAGCCCCCAAAGGGCATCTAGCTGATCCCAAATGCTGGATTCGGGATAGGTCACTTGATCCAACGGGGTCCATTTTGAACTGTGAGACCGAGAAATCTGGATGTTGTAGTCCCAGCTCACGTGAACGCCCTCCACCCTTTCCCAATTTCCGTAGACTGGAAAAGAAAGAGATGTACCCCCAAAACTCACTTGTCCATTCAGACTGGGCCATTCTCCTCTCCTCGCTTCTCAGATTCGCTTCGTGGATTTCGGAAGCTGTTTTTTTGAAGGACCTGCAAAACCAGGTTACCCCAACATCATGTCTACAGTACTGACCACAGATAGAATGCGCTTACAGTTAGACCCCACTTTATTTAGGTTTTTTTTAAAAAAACAACCTAAGGGGCTTCTGCCTTTTTCTCCCTCTTAATTTGAATAACAGAATTAACAGAGTGGGAAGGGACCTTGGAGGTCATCTAGTCCAACCCCCTGCTCAGGCAGGAAACCCTACACCATTTCGGACAAATGGCTGTCCAGCCTCTTCTTAAAAACCTCCAGTGTTGGAGCATTCACCGCTTCTGGAGGCAGGTTGTTCCACTGGTTAATTGTTCTAACTGTCAGGAAGTTTCTCCTTAGTTCTAGGTTGCTTCTCTCCTTGATTAGGTCCCATCCGTTGCTTCTTCTCCTGCCTTCAGGTGCCTTGGAGAATAGCTTGACTCCCTCTTCTTTGGGGCAGCCCCTGAGATACTAGAAGACTGCTATCATGTCACCCTTAGTCCTTAAACTTCCTAACAGTGAGGACAATCAACCAGTGGAACCGCTTGCCTTCAGAAATCGTGGGTGCCCCATCACTGGAGGTTTTTAAGAAGAGGCTAGACCAGGGGTAGACAACCTTGGCTCTTTTATGACTCATGGACTTCAACTCCCAGAATTCCTGAGCCAGCCATGCTGAGGGGAAAGGGAGAGGTTTCCAAGCTGAGCCAGGCTGGCTCAGGAATTCTGGGAATTGAAGTCCATGAGTCATAAAAGAGCCAAGGTTGCCTAACCTTGGACTAGACAGTCACTTATCTGAAATGGTATAGATTCTCCTGCTTGAGCAGGGGGCTGGACTAGAAGACCTCCAAGGTTCTGTTCTGTTCTATTCTTTTTCTATTCTATTCTATTCTATTCTATTCTATTCTATTCTATTCTATTCTATTCTATTCTATTCTATTCTATTCTATTCTAATTCTAATTCTATTCTATTCTATTCCTACTGTACTCTACTCCTACTCTACTCAATATTCTATTCTATTCTATTTCTACTCTACTCTATTCCTATTCTACTCTATTCCTACTCTACTCTATTCTATTCTTATTCTATTCCTATTCTACTCTGCTCTATACTCTATTCTAGTCCTACTCTACTCTACTCTGTTCTATTGCAAAGTCAAAATGGGAAACTGGATTTGCTTAGCGACCGCATGATTCACTTAACAACTGCCCTGATCTGCTGAACAGCCGTGGCCAAGAAGGTCATAAAATTGACTCAGTTACCAACCATCTTGCTTTCCAAGAGATATTCTGCCTTACTTATTTCTCTCAATGGGAGAATTCCGATTCTCCCTGCAGATTTCTTTTTCAGTACAACTTGCACGCAGTGCTGCCCTTTTCCTCTGCCCACCCCCCCCCTTTCTCTAGTGCAGGGGTGGGCCACCTCGGCTCTTTTATGACTCGTGGACTTCAACTCCCAGAATTCCTGAGCCAGCCATGCTGAGGAGAAAGGGAGAGGTTTCCAAGCTGAGCCAGGCTGGCTGAGGAATTCTGGGAGTTGAAGTCCACGAGTCATAAAAGAGCCAAGGTTGCCTACTCTGGCCTAGGCCGCTTTCTGACTCGTGGACTTCAACTCCCAGAATTCCTGAGCCGGCATGGCTCAGCATGTTAACCTCTCCATTTCTCCTCAGCATGGCTGGCTCAGGAATTCTGGGAGTTGAAGTCCACGAGGCTCTTATCCCGATAACACAGATTCCGTTGAATTCAATTGCCTCACAACTTATTCCTATTTTCTAAAAAAATAAAATAGTTTTGTTTCTCTGCGCATTGCTGGACGGAAAATAAAATCTTTGACTAAAAGTAACCCGAAGCGTTATTGGAATCAGATGAAAGCAAAGCTTGTAATACGAAGCCTCAGATAGCGTGAACCTGGTTTAGGAGGAGAATTTAAAAAGTTGTGAGAAAAAAGTTGATAGCCATCAGTGGTGCTGAAACACCCTTTTGTTGGGAAGCTATGAGAAGGATGGCTGGCCAGTGGGCAGTCTTGGTGTGCTCCTCTAAGAGATTATAACCTGAGATGAAAAACCCATTCCCAGTTGAAAAAAAGAGACATTTAGCTCAGTGGTCATTTCAACGCCGTCACTCAATCCAGGGATAGGGCACTTTGGCTCTTTTATGACTCGTGGACTTCTACTCCCAGAATTCCTGAGCCAGCCATGCTGAGGAGAAAGGGAGAGGTTTCCAAGCTGAGGAGAAATGGAGAGGTTTTCATGCTGAGCCATGCTGGCTCAGGAATTCTGGGAGTTGAAGTCCACAAGTCATAAAAGAGCCAAGGTTGCCTACTACTGATCTAGGCCAGGGGGAGGCAACCTTGGCTCTTTTAGGACTCATGGACTTCAACTCCCAGAATTCCTGAGCCAGCATGGCTCAGCCTGGAAACCTCTCCCTTTCTCCTCAGCATGGCTGGCTCAGGAATTCTGGGAGTTGAAGTCCACCAGTCATAAAAGAGCCCAGGTTGCCTACCTCTGGCCTGGACCTAGGCCGCTTGATGACTGGCGGACTTCAACTCCCAGAATTCCTGAGCCAGCATGGCTCAGCTTGGAAACCTCTCCCTTTCTCCTCAGCATGGCTGGCTCAGGGATTCTGGGAGTTGAAGTCCAAGAGCCAAGGTTGTCTACCCCTGGCCTAGCGCTACAGCCGGGCTCTGGATCCACACTCACCCATCTGCTGCTTTGATCCCGTCCAACATGGAGCTGCCTCGACGGAGTTGGGGGCTCTTCTTCTTCCTGAAAGTCACACCTGGGTGCAAGAGCTAAAAACCACATCAATAAGGAGGCAGTGTGGGGCAAGGGGCCACGTGATCTTTCTGTACAGGTAGTCCTCGACTTACAACCGTTCGCTTAGGGACAGTTTGTGCGTGAAGCGAAAGGCACTGAAAAAAAGCAACTTATTGACCAAGTCACTTTTTGTAGTAGGTCAATTTAGAGCCCTGGTGGCGCAGGGGTCAGAATGCGGCATTGCAGGCAAACTCTGCCCACTGTCAGGCGTTCGATCCTGACCGGCTCAAGGTTGACTCAGCCTTCCGTGGTCGGTAAAATGAGGACCCAGATTGTTGGGAGGGCAAGGTGCTGACTCTGTAAACCGCTTACTGAGGGCTGTAAAGCACCATGAAGCAGTATATAAGTCTAAGTGCTATTGCCATTAACACTGATCAAGCTGGAGTTGCAGGGGGTTGGACTAGAAGACCTCCAAGGTCCCTTCCAGCTCTATTCTATTCTATTCTATTCTATTCTATTCTATTCTATTCTACTCTACTCTACTCTACTCTACTCTACTCTACTCTATCTACTCTATTCTATTCTTTCATTATTCCATTCCATTCCATTATTACTCTATTTTATTTCTATTCTATTCTATTCTATTCTATTCTATTCTATTCTATTCTATTCTATTCTATTCTATTCCATTCCATACCATACCATACCATACCATACCATACCATAGTTTCAGGGTACCTCTCCACACAATTACAAACTAAGTTTCTAAACTCATTATTTAGAAAAGGGACCAGCTAGGGCAGAACAGGAAGCCTAGGGCAGGGGTAGGCAACCTTGGCTCTTTTATGACTCGTGGACTTCAACTCCCAGAATTCCTGTGGATCCCTGTGGCATGATCCTAAAAACCTTTTTCCCCCCTTACCTCCCCCCCCTTACTAAGGATACTCCGTTAGTAAGTGGTGATGTACTAGGATGAGAAATAGAAAATGTCTATGAAATAAAATAAGAATATATTTAAGTAACTAATAGGTATACTTTAGATATTGTAATTTTTATGTAGTGAAACAAAGGAAATTTGGGTTACCCGAAATTTAAATGCTATGGATATTAAAGGTTAAATTGGAATACTGTAATAATTAAAAATTAGGTAAAATTTAAACACAGGACATGGATATGTACAAGCATAAATATATAGATAAATCTTTTAACTGCGCTTGTTATAATTACAAATTTACTAGCTTAAATATGATATAGCAAATGTTAAGGGAAACAGAGAAGGAACTTTTTGATGATGTAACCTGAGACATGTACGAAAGATTTTGTTATTGTACTATTGACTACCCAATCACCACGCTGCTTTCTAAACACTTAAATGTTAAAACTGGAAAACCAATAAAAACTTGTTATATAAAACCTTCCCCTTGAAAGCAGCCTCCAGCAACTTTGAACGCTGCCCGCCAAGCCTTGTGCAGGGCGCAAAAAAAAAAAAAAGAGCCTCCCCTCTCCGTCCCAGTTTACCTGATAGTTCGTCTCCGTTCCTTTTGGATTGACAGGACTTTGGGCTGTTTCCGATCCAAGATCGCTCCAATAGCTGGTATCCTGGCTTTGGCTGCCACTCTTGGGTCTGTTTTCGGCCACTTGGTAAGACTGGATCACCAGGGGTCTGTATGCCCCCCGAACCCGGAACGGCGGTAGCACGTAACCCTCCTTCGGAGGAGCGACCGTCTTCCACTGCAGCGCTCGGTCGCCATTTAAGGGCACCTTAATATTTCTCAAGACGCTCTCCAGCTTCTCGTGGCAGCCTCGGGCAAGAATCCCGACGGGGGGCTGCTCCCTCGTCTGGGTCCCCCAAAAGAGCTGGCAAGGCTTGTCCCAGGTCTCCAGCGTGCCCAGCTTGGTTTCGGTGCGGCAGAGGGAGTCCGTCGCTTGCTGGAGCAAAGTTTGGCAAATCTTCAGATCGAGAACGCATTTGCCGAATCTGTACTCGAACTGGGACTGGACGTTCCCGCCTTTGCCCCGGGCGCTCCTGAGCACCTCGCTCATCACCGAGACGCCGTTCAGATCCTCCCGGCTGTAGTCCGTTTCGGTGTCCGAGGACAGGCTCGCCTCGCGGTCCTGGGTCTCGGCGAGTCGAGGGGAGATTTCGGCCCTATCGCCGGGAGAACTCTGCGACTCTCGTCGGGAATCGGGGTCCTGCTCGCTCTCCTCCTCGTCCCCTTCCGTGCCTTCGCCCAGCTCTGGATAGCAAGTGTATATCTCGTTGATCTGCACGCTGGACAAGCTGAGGTTGGCGCTGCTGGCGTTTTCCGCGTCGTTGAAACCTCCCTCCAACAGGGGTCTGGACTGCGCCGTGCGGAGAACCGGCTCGGACACCTGGATGACGTCGTTCAAACATTCCTCTAACAAGGGGCTGGACTGCGCCGTACGCAGAACCGGCTCGGAGACCCGGACCGCGACAGGTTTGATCTCCGGCGAGGAAACGGCGCATCTGGTCATGGTGAAACTTCTGGCTGAGGAAGGAAGCGAGAATTGGGGATGGGAGGAAGTGCGTAAAGGGAAATTCGATTGAATTTCTCATTTGCTACCAATTTATTTTTTAATTTTACTTGTTTGTATCCTGCTTATTTTTACCAATTCAAGGTGGGGAGCACATATCCAACACACCTTCCCTCCTCCTATTTTCTTAACAATAATCCTGTGAGGTGGGTTGGGCTGAGAGAAAGAGAGGGACTGGCACAGTCACCCACAGCTGTCATGGTTAGTGGGACTAGAACTCACAGTCTCCTGGTGATTGGCCCAAAGTCACCCAGCAGGCTTTCATGTCTAAGGTGGGACTAGAATTCACCATATCCTGGTGATTGGCCCAGTCACTCAGCTGTCTTTCATGTCTAAGGCAGGACTGGAACTAACAGCCTCCTGGTGATTGGCCCAGTCACCCAGTGGGCGTTCATGACTAAGGCTGGACTAGAACTCACCATCTCCTGGTGATTGGCCCAAAGTCATGCAGCTGATTTCCATGGCTAAGGAGACTAGAACTCACCGTCTCCTGGTGATTGGCCCAAAGTCACCCAGCTGGCTTTCAGGTCTAAGGCGGGACTAGAACTCAGAGGCTCCTGGTGATTGGCCCAAAGTCAACCAGCTGGCTTTCAGGTCTAAGGCAGGACTAGAACTCAGCGTCTCCTGGTGATTGGCCCAAAGTCCCCTGACCAGGTTTCATGCCTAAGGCAGGACTAGAACTCACAATCTCTCATTTTCTAGTCTGGTGCCTTAACCATTACATCTAACTGGCAATGTCAATGACAATGTCAGTTTTTTCTGTGGCTGGCTGGAGACAAAAGGCCGATTCATGCAGGGCTGACTGTTGGATAGGGGGAACGGGGCAAGTGACACCCCGCACGGGACATCATCATGCGAACTGGGCAATTTAATGGCCGTAAGGCAAGGACTATCTGTGAGCTTTGATTATATAAATCCCACCACAAATGCATTTATTCAACAAGCCCAGCGACAGCTGTCTTATTTTGATGTGTTCCTTTAGAAGGACCACTCTGGCAAAATTCATATCAGGTCCTGGGTACTGTCTGAGCTTTGTGATTTTCTCTGCGGACGTTTCATGACCCAACTGGGTAACATCGTCAGTGATAGAGGAGGAGGAGGAGGAGGAGGAGGAGGAGGAGGAGGAGGAGGAGGAGGAGGAGGAGGAGGAGGAGGACGACGACGACTGTGGGATCCTGTGTGCTGTCTGAGCTTGGTGCTTTTCTCTGCAGACGTTTCATGACCCAACTGGGTAACATCGTCAGTGATAGAGGAGGAGGAGGAGGAGCAGGAGCAGGAGGAGGAAGAGGAGGAGGAGGAGGAGGAAGAGGCGGAGGAGGAGGAACATGACAACGACAACTGTGGGATCCTTTGTGCTGTCTGAGCTTGGTGGTTTTCTCTGCAGATGTTTCATCACCCATCTGGGTAACATCGTCAGTGCTAGAAGGGAGAAGGAGGAGGAGGAGGAAGAGGAGAAGGGGGGAGTGTGAGGGCCTTGGTGCTTTCTGAGCTTGGCTGCTTTCTTGCAGAATCTCATGACCCAACTGTGTAGCAGCATCACAGCTAGAAAGGAGTGGGGTTTGCTCTGTTTAATTACCAAGAAGAAAACAACATTCTCACGGACACTGTCAGGACAGGCCATTGGAATATAAACGTTGCGGGAGAAAGGAGGCGAAGCAGGAGGAGGAGGAGGGGGAGGGGGAGAGGAGGAGGGGGGGAGGAGGAGGAGGAGAACTGTAGGGTCCTGGGTGCTCTCCGAGGTTGGTGGTTTTCTTGCAGACGTTTCATGACCCAACTAGGTAACATCATCAGTTCTAGAAAGGGAGAAGGTTTTGCTGCAAATGTCTCTTTTGGCACCATCATCATCATCATTGCTAGAAGGGGCACTTGCAGCAAACTCCACTCCCTTCTAGCGCTGAGGATATTACCTAGTTGGGTCACAAGACATCTGTGAGAAAGCAACCAAGTTCAGAGAGCACCAACGACTCCAGAGTTCACCCTGAGCTGCAAATATTCTGTTCTACCGATGTCTTATCAGCATCAACTCCACCGCATGCCTAGACACACATAAACACATTACACCGCAGCTGCACTCACGCAGCTGCAACAGCCAAAGAAATTAACAAGCTACCCGATTCACTGACATACAGTGTTTTGAGTTTGTCAAGGTAATGATTTAGAAGCTAACCAGCTTGTATAATGTGAGATAAATGATGCTAGGAATGACTCAGCAGGAGTCTGTATCCCTTTAAGACAGTGGTTCTCAACCTTTTTAATGCCGCGACCCCCAACCGGTCGTAAGTCGAGGACTACTTAACCGGTCGTAAGTCGAGGACTACTCAACGGGTGCAGCACCGTTTGCAGAATGGGACTTTTGGCGGGCTCAGCAGGGCAGAGGCAGCCTGGACAATTCCTATTGGCTTTTGAAAGCCAATAGAATTAGACTCTATTTAAGAGAGTTTATTCTAATGGCTTTCAAAAGCCAATAGAATAAGGAGCTTCCGGTACGAGGCGACGGCGATGGCGGCTATCTTTTAGCCGTCCAGCTGGGGAAGTGTTAGAGCCGCGGAGCGCAGCGTGCATCAGCTGGCCCGCGGCTCGGAATTCCCTTCCCGGGCAAAGGGAAGGGACAGAGAGTACAGGGATAGAGGTAGAACCCCCGAACCCCCTCTGGATTTATTTCTAGAGGGGGTGAAAGGAGTGTTCCCTCGGAGCCCCTGTTGATCTCCGCCTCCCAGCTGTTTTTGCTTCCTAGGAAGCAAAAGAAACCGCCGCTTCTATCTCCGTGTTTATAGTATTTTGGTGAGTAATTTTTAAACGGACGGAGCAGTTTAAAGGATTTTTGTTATATAATTTAGGTGTTTAATTTTTTTTATTATTTGATTTTTATTATTTTTCCTCCTTTTCTTTGTTATATTAGTGAAAGGATTTAAGATGGCGTTTTGAAAGTGTCGGAGTTTTTTTTTCCTTTCTCTTTTGTTTTACTTTCCCTTTTTAAGGACTGGTTTTTGCTTTTGCTTTTGCTTTTGGTTTAGAATTTTTTCTTCTGAATTGTTTGCTTTTTTATTTTTTATTCTTTGGATTTACTCTGGACTTTCAAGGACTATAGTTTGTCTCTTTTTAAAAAAATTTTTTTTTTTTTCCCTCCTCCTTTCTTGTGTGGAGGGGAAAGGGAAGTGTGAACTGTGCTTTTTAAAATGGCTTCAAAGAGGCAGCAGCCTTCCTCAATACCTAAGGTTATTTCTTCTCCTATAACTTCCACTGCACAATTACAACAACAACCTAAACATGTGCCACCGGCTCAGCCACCACCCTCCCCTCCTCTACCTGGACTTTCAGCACAAGAGGTTAGAGGTATAATGGGAGAGATTGTAGTTCAAATGAGAGAGGAAATGAATCAATTTGTCTCACAGATTAAATCAGAAATTAAATCTGATCTTAAAGAAGAGATAACGGGGATAAAGACTAAATTGCAAGAAAATAATAATGATTTGCGACAAGATATACTTGCAGCTGTTTCAGGTTTGGCTACTGTGGTGGTTAAGCTCGATGCAAGGCTTGAGGAAGTGGAAGACAAAGTTGATTCCTTGGATGACAAAATTCAAGATGTGGAAAGGAAGGTGGACTCCTCACAAGAAGATATTTTGATGTTTCAGTACAGACAGATGGAGTATGCCCTGAGGATCAGAGGCCTCAAGGAAGATATGAATCAAGACTTGGTGGAGGTGGTCCTTACTGATCTGGCGTTGGCCTTGGATATGGATAAAGGAGAATTACATAGAGAAATGGAAAAAATTTATAGACTCAACTCCTGGATTGCTAAGCAGAAGAATTTGCCTAGAGATGTGGTGATTTATTTTACAAAGAAGTCCCTGCGGAATGAGATTATACAAGCTTTTTACAACAAAAGATTTCAGATTGCTGCCCAAGATGTCATCATTCTAAAGGAAATCCCATCCAAAATTTTAAGAAGTAGGAAAGACTTTGCTTTCTTAACTAACGAGCTTAAAGCTAGATCGATGCCATTTAGATGGGAAATTCCGATGGGTATTGTTCTGAGCCATGCTGGGACACGTTACAGATTGAATACAGTTGACAAAGCTAGAGATTTTTATACTTCGGTCCTGGGTGCAGGCTCAACTTCATCTGGTCAGAAGCAGATGAGTGGCAAGCAAGTTGAGCAGCAATCTGAGGCATTAGATTTGGTTTCCGCCGGGATGAAAGAAGATGTAAGGCAACGCCAGACGGAGGTTAAAGAGCAGAGGATGACTCGTGCAGCTTATAAGCGTAAAGAGAAGGAGCAACGTAAAAAAGAGCCTAAAGAGAGTTCTTCTGGAAGTGCATCATCGCCGGTGGGAGGAGCAAGACCCAAGAGTTATGCAACACACGCAGCTCTTTCAGATTTTGATGGTGTCTTCTCCAGGCTGCGTGCCAAGGGAGATGGCAAAGTTTTTGACCTGGAATGTTAATGGATTGAATTCTCCTCAGAAACGGAAAAAAATCTTTTATTATTTGAAGCAACATACCAATGATGTTATTTGTTTACAGGAAACTCATATTTTACTTAAAGATCAGAAATATTTAGTCAATGCTCGTTTGGGATCTCATTTTATATCTTCTGCTCCTGGGAAGAAAGGGGGAGTTGTTATATATGTTAAACAAAATCTACCAGCTTGTCTGGTTGAATCAGATCCCCAGGGGAGATATGTGATGATTGAACTTGGTATATATGGTAAGAAAGTACTTATAGTGGGACTTTATGCTCCAAATCAACAACAGGAACAATTTTATAAGCAGTTACATCAAAAAATAACATTGCTTGACTATAGATCAGTGGTATTAATGGGTGATTGGAATGGTGTCTTAGATATACAAAGGGACAAGAAAGGTTCCTCTCCTTTTTTTAAACAAGCAAAGTTACCTAAAGCCTTTTTTGATATGAAGGAAGACTGGGAATTAAGGGATTATTGGCGGGAATGTAATCAAGAGGAGAGAGACTTCACTTTTTTTTCTGATAGACACCAATCTTTTTCAAGAATTGACTTTTTTTTGATTACTACTGATTTGTATAATAAAGTAAAGAATGTAAAGATTTTTCCTAGATCACTGACGGATCATAGCCCAGTTTGGATGGAGCTGACCCAAGAGAAAGAGGAAAGGAGATCCTGGAGAGTTAATGAAAATTTGTTTAGACAAGAGAAGAATGTTCAAAAGTTAAAAGAGTGTTTAAAGGACTATTTTGCTTTGAATATGTATAAGGGGACTTCAATGTCAATGGTTTGGGATGCAGGTAAAGCATTTATGCGTGGTGTTTTGATAAAAATGAATAATTGTTACAAGCGGAAGCAGATTCAGAAACGTAGAGATCTTGAAGATGAAATTAAATTAAAAGAAAGGGCTTTGATTTTAAATCCTTCTGATGAAACTGTTAAAGAATCTTTAAAGTTATTAAAGTCACAATTTAATATGTTGATAGCAGATCAAGTTGCAACCAATTTACTGTTTATGAAACAAAATACATTTTGTAATGCTAATAAGCCTGGGAGATGGTTGGCTTATCAATTAAGAAAGAAACAGAGACAAAGAATAATAGAGAAAATAAATTATAAGGGTAAACTAGTTTTTCAGAAGGAATTGATCAAAAAATCCTTTTTGGATTATTACCAAAAGTTATACAAATCTACTAATGTGCAATTGCTAGATATAAATAAATATCTAGCTGAGGCAAGTTTTCCTAAACTGACTGAGGATCAGAAACATGAAATTAATGGTCTAATTACTAAGGAGGAAATTGCCTCAGCAATTCAACAATTGAAACTAGGGAAAGCACCGGGTACGGATGGGTTAACAGCGGTTTATTATAAAGTTTTAATGGAGGAGATGATCCAACCATTAAATGATCTTTTTAATGGTATATTACAGGGTTTAGAGATTCCTCCTTCATGGCGTAGTGCGTTTATATCATTGATTCCAAAGGAGGATCAAGATCTTACTTTACCAAAAAATTATAGGCCTATATCTCTTTTAAATGTGGATTATAAGATATTTGTTAAAATTTTGGTAAATAGGCTTATGAGGGTGGTGCATTATCTTGTGCATAAAGATCAATCAGGGTTTATAACAGGAAGGTATATGAAAAATAATGTTAGACAAATTATTAATTTATTAGAATATTTGGACAAGAACAACCAAGTTCCTGCAGGGCTCATATTTTTAGACGCTGAAAAAGCATTTGATCAATTGAATTGGCATTTTATGTTAAGAGTAATGGAAGAAATGAATTTTGGTGAAAAGATATTACAAGCTTTTACGGTAATATATCAAAAACAAACGGCTCAACTTATTGTTAATGGAGGTTTGTCGGAGGTTTTTACAATAGAGAAAGGTACTAGACAGGGGTGTCCTTTGTCGCCACTGTTGTTTGTTTTAACACTGGAAATATTATTGATCAAAATTCGAGAGTCTCAGGAAATTAAAGGAATAGAAGTTAACAAAAAAGAATATAAGTTGAGAGCTTTCGCGGACGACTTGGTTGTTACTTTGTCGCAACCTGAGCATTCTGTAGTAAACTTATTACAGTTGATTCATCATTATGGTTTGGTTTCGGGTTTTAAGATTAATGTAAATAAGACTAAAATTTTATCTAAAAATATGTCTAGTCAGGAGAAGCAGATTTTGGCTAACTTGACAGGTTTTGAGATTGTTAATAAGGTAAAATATTTGGGGGTGATGTTGTCTGTTTCTAATGTAAAATTATTTAAAAATAATTATGAAAGGTTGTGGGTCAGGGTACAGAAGGACTTGAAGAATTGGGAGAAGTTGCAATTATCCCTCATGGGAAGAATTGCAGTGATAAAAATGAATATTCTACCCAAGTTTCTTTTTTTGTTTCAAATGCTACCGATTTTGAAAAATGAGATTAATTTAAGTGAGTGGCAAAAGGGTCTTAATAAATTTATTTGGGCAGGGAAAAAGCCAAGGGTTAAGCTTAAAATTATGCAAGACTTCCGTGAGAGGGGTGGACTTAAGGTACCAAATTTGAAATTATATTATGATGCGGTGGTTTTAACACTAATTAGTGATTGGGTAAATTTGACAAATCCTGAAATACTTCATTTAGAGGGATGGGATTTACTTTATGGGTGGCATGCCTACCTAATATTTAATAAAAAAATGGATTGGGTCTTTAAATCTCATATTTTAAGAATTTCTCTACTTAGGATTTGGAGAAAATATTACAAAAGTGATTTTAAAGTTCCATTATGGGCTATACCTTGGCATGCGATAGAAGGAATAAAAAGAGGAGTAAAAATGGATATGGTGTCTTATAGTCAATTGCTCAGATGGGATGGGCAAAAATGGCAATTGAGATCACGGGAAGATTTAGCGCAAGAAAATATTATTTATTCTTGGTTCCAATATAGGCAACTAGGAGATAAATGGAAGGTGGATTGTAAATTGGGTTTTCTTAGAGAAGATGGAAATTTTATTAAACAAGTTAAGGATCAAAGACAAACCCATATTAAGAGAATTTATGGGGTATTAGTTGAAATGGACTCAGAAACGGAATTAATTAAAGATTGTATGATTAGATGGGCGCAGAATTTTGGTGAGCCAGTTCCATTGGACATCTGGGAAACTATATGGGTGAGAAATGTCAAATTTACACAAGCACAGAACCTTAGGGAGAATTTTTATAAAATGTTTTATAGATGGCACCTTGATCCACAAAAAATGTCTCTTATGTACCCTGACTTACAACCTAAATGTTGGAGATGTGGTTGTATGGATGCTACTTATTATCACATTTGGTGGTCGTGCAGAGAGATAAAAGCATTTTGGATTAAGATATGGTGGAATATCCAGAGAATTTTTAGAAGGAGGGTAAAATTTACTCCGCAATTATTTTTGTTAGGTATTGTTACAGATTGTGATGCAAAGGAGGTTGTATTGATGTTAAATTTGATTACAGCCGCTAGGCTGTTAGTAGGACAATATTGGAAGAAGGAATCTTTGCCTACATTGCAGGAATGGTTTTTTAAAGTAGCTTATTTGGCGGAAATGGCAAAGATTTCGGCTTTCTTAAAGCAACAAACCCAAGAGAAGTTTATTGCTGTTTGGGACAAATGGATAAAATTTACACAATTTAGATTGGGTATACAAAAATATCATATAGTTTTTTCATAAGTTTTATTCTATATATATTTATAGGTATTTTTTTTTCTTTCCTTTTTTATATATAAATATAAAATTTTTAATTTAATTTTTTAATTTTTAATTAAGCCTATATTCTGCTCTGGGAAGCTCAGGGGGGGGAAGGGAGGGGTTTTTGTGTGGGGTGGGGGATGGGGGGGGTTTTTTTTATATGTAATGTTTAGTTTTCTTTTTGTATATGTTGTTTTTTGTTTTGTATTGTTCTTGTTTTTTTTGTAAAATTTATAAAACTTCTAATAAAAAAAAAAAAAAAAAAAAAAAAAGCCAATAGAATAAAAGGGAGTAGCACAGCTAAGGAAAAGGGGGAAGAAAATGGCGGACTGCGTTGTTTGGCGACCCCCGTGAAATGGTCGTTCGACCCCAAATGGGCTCCCGACCCACAGGTTGAGAACCGCTGCTTTAAGAGCTTGAGTAGAAAAGGGAAATCCTTCTCTCTCGTCCGCTTCCTGCTGTAACTGCTGTGTATTGGAGTTTGCCAAATGACCACGTGTATGTCTCTTGTTTCTAGTGTATATTTGTACATAGCGTAATATAGACCACCATTTAATACAAACCACTGTTTACTGTATTTACTCCTGGGTTACCTCAGCGCCATAAGACTGGGCATGCTGTGACAGAGCGGCCTAAAGTTGCCGAATTTAGCTTCGCAATTTACACCACGTTACCCTAGTGCTTTCGGCTCAAAGTAAGCCCACTGCACCTACTAAAACCTGCTCTGCCCCCTCACATTTACCCCCCTCCATTTCGGAATCCTGATTCTAGTTCCTCCTGAGCAGTGGGGAAACCTCGCCAAGCAGCGATCTCACACACACACAGGCTCTCGATACAACCAGCCTCTTGCCCTAAAGAGGACACGGACCTACGTGAGCCTTCTCGTCTTGCAATCTTGGCTTCTTCACCTCGGCAGCCGAGGCGGAAGGCAAACAGATATTGATATTGGGGTGAATTTCAGGCTTGGCAGACGCCGGTTGTTCACCGGGACGGTGCTTGCGAGATTCTAGTAAATCCTATAAAAGAAGAAAAGAAAAAGGAAAACAAAGAACCGGTTAACAGAACCCTTTGTACCGTCTCAGCAGCAGTCTCTTCTTTAGTTTTAGGACATGTCAAGGTAATGATTTAATAGCTAACCAGCTTATGTAATGTAAGATGTAATGACGGGAATGACTCAGCAGGGTCTGTGTCTCTTTAAGAACCAACTAGGTCTGTGTCTCTTTAAGAGCCTTTGTATTAAAAGGGAGGCTCTGCTGATGTGTTCTCTTTTCTTCCATTTCCTGCTGTTAACTGTGGTTTGTTGGATCCTGCTCTGTTAGCGCATGTAATACGTGTATATTGTTCCTGGTGTATGATATTGTAGATAGCGTAAGATAAACCACCATTTACTATAGACCACTGTTTACTGCGTTTACTCGTGGGTTATCTCACGCAATAAGATTGTGCACGCTCTGATAGGTTCTGGAGGCAGGTTGTTCCACTGGTTAATTATTCTCACTGCAAGAACTTTCTCCCTAGTTTCACGCTGCTTCTCTTTGGTTAGTTCCAGCCGTTGCTTCTTGTCCTGCCTTCAGGCGCTTTGGAGAATAGCTTGACTCCCTCTTTTTTGGGGCAGTCCCTGAGATATTGGAGCACTGCTATCATGTCCCCCCTCGTCCTTCTCTTCATTAAACTAGACATACCCAATTCCAGCAACTGTTCCTTATATGTTTTAGCCTCCAGTCCCTAATCATCTTTGTTGCTCTTCTCTATATTCTTTCTAGAGTCTCAGCATTTTTTTTACATCGTAGTGACCAAAACGGGATGCAGTATTCCAAGTGGGCCTTACCAAGGCCTTGTAAAGTGGTATTAACACTTCACGTGATCTTGATTCTCTCCCTGTTAATGCAACCTAGGATTGTGTTGGCTTTTTGGGCTGCTTGGAAGAGACCTTGGAGGTCATCTAGTCAAACCCCCTGCTCAGGTAAGACACCCTATACAATTTCAGACGAATGGCTGTCCAATCTCTTCTTAAAAACCTCCAGTGTTGAAGCATTCACAACTTCTGGGGGCAGGTTGTTCCACTGGTTAATTGTTCTGACTGTCAGGAAGTTTCTCCTTAGTTCCAGGTTGCTTCTCTCCTTGGTCAGTTTCCCTCCGTTGCTTCTTGTCCTGCCTTCAGGCGCTTTGGAGAACAGCTCCCTCTTCTTTGTGGCAACCCCCCCCCCCCAAATATTGGAACATTACTATCATGCCCCCCCCCCAGTCCTTCTTTTCATTGAACTCCCGCACTTTACCTTCAAGTCGTTCCTTAGAACGTAACGTATGTCTTGCAGGTTCATTGAGCGTTGTTTGGGTCTGGATTCCAGGCCCGTCTTCACAATGTCGTAATAAGGCTTGGGGAGCCTGGCGTCAGCTTCCAGCCACTGGCCTGAGACGATGCGATCTTTGATGGACAGACCGTCGAATCCCTCCCAAGGAACGGTGTCTGGAAAACACATATCCGGGAATGCACAGTGGGATGCGAAAAGGCACCAAAATTGAGACAAAATAAGGGCAGAATTTTTCAACCTCAGCTACTTGAAGAGGGCTGGACTTCAACTCCCAGAATTCCCCAGCCAGCGACTTTAATTTTGTGTCGCCCGGGCCCAGAATGGACTTCCGGAAGCAGCATCCACGCAGAGAACTGGTTGTTCACATATCTGAATCCCAGCACTGCATCTATGTCTGTCTGTCTGTCTGTCTGCAGTGGTGGGATTCAGCCAGTTCGCACCACTTCGGCAGAACCGGTAGTTAATTTTTTGTTGCCCAGGCCCAGAATGGACTTCCAGAAGCGGCATCCACACAGAGAACTGGTTGTTCACATATTTGAATCCCACTACTTCTTTACCCCTTCCTTCCTTCCTTCCTTCCTTCCTTCCCTTTCTTCCTTCCTTCCTTCCTTCCTTTCCCTTCCTTTCTGTGGTGGGATTCATCCAGTTCGCACCACTTCGGCAGAACCAGTAGTTATTTTTTTTCCTTTCTTCCTTCCTTCCTTCCTTCCTTCCTTCCTTCCTTCCTTCCTGTGGTGGGATTCATCCGGTTCGCACCACTTCGGCAGAACCGGTAGCTAATTTTTTGTTGCCCAGGCCCAGAATGGACTTCCGGAAGCGGCATCCACACAGAGAACTGGTTGTTCACATATTTGAATCCCACTACTCCTTTACCCCTACCTACCTTCCTTCCTTCCTTCCTTCCTTCCTTCCTTCCTTCCTGTGGTGGGATTCATCCGGTTCGCACCACTTCGGCAGAACCGCTAGCTAATTTTTTGTTGCCCAGGCCCAGAATGGACTTCCAGAAGCGGCATCCATCCAGAGAACCAGTTGTTCACTTATTTGAATCCCACCACTAAGCAGAGGTAGTGGGATTAAACACGTGTCCATCAGCTGACGACACAGTTAAAAATTAAAACATAAATTTAAAAAATAAATTAAGTAATTAAAAAGATAACCACAACCCACCCACCCACCCGAAAAAACCTCAAAGGGCAGACTTGATGGACTAAAAATATTTTTTTTAATTAAAAAATTAAAAATAATAACCAAGAAATATTAAGAAAACAAAAACAAAGCCCCCCTGAAAGGACAGACTCAATGGACCAAAAATAAAAAATAATTAAAAATAATAACAATTAAATAAATAAATGAAGGCGAAAACAAAGCAGAACAAAAGAAACCTCGAAGGACAGATTCAATGGACCAATAATCATAATAAATAACAATAATAATAAACAAAAATTACAAAGCTCAAAGGACAGACTTGATAGAACAACAATAATAATAAATAAAGAACAAAAAATAAAAAACCTCAAAGGACAGACTCGATGGACTAAGAATAATAATAATAAAGAAAGAAGAAAAAACAAACCTCAAAGGACAGGCTTGATGCACTAATGATAATAATTAATAAAGAACAAAAATTTAAAAAAACTTCAAAGGATTGATTTGATGGATTAGTAATAATTAATAATAATTAATTAATTAAGAACAAAAAATATAAAAAAATCTCAAAGGAGAGACTTGATGGACTAGTAATAATTAATAACAATAAATAAATAAAGAAAGAACAAAAAACACAAAAAACTCTCAAAGGACAGACTTGATGGACCACCAGGTCCTTTTGTGTTGTCACTTTTCTGCGTTTCTAAGACAACCTTTAGCCTTAAAACACCAAAGAAATGAAAAACCCAGGAGGATGAGAAATACATTCGACATGCTAGACTTTGCTGCACCTGTGAACGCTTCCTGCATGACGGCGCAAAAGCTGTAGACGTCCGACTTGAAAGTCGCCGTCCGGTCAAGGATGACCTCCGGGGCACACCACTTGTAGAGCTGGGGAGGGATCGGCACCCGGGTCAGGTCGCTGTGCTCCCCTCCGTCTTTGCTGTCGACAAGGGAAGAGGCTCAGGGTTGGGGGAGGACAGGTGCCCCCCCCTCTGGGCAGCCCACGGTCCTTTTGAGACCTCTCACATCCTGGGGGTTGGAGGTGGGTGACCACGTGGCGGTGTGAGGGAAAGACCTTGGGAAACCGAGTCGAGAGACGAGGCCAAAGGAACGTTCCGGTAAGAGACAGCCCAGCCCTCGGTTGCACCACGGACAGAGAGAAAGGAGACTGAGAAGGGACCTTTCCTGGTCCCTCAGGATGCAAAAGGGACGGTGGGAGATTTGTACTTTCAGACTTACAAGACTGAGGTTGGCGCCACACTGGGTGAACCACGTTGGAATCGCAACTGGATCGGCTAATTCTAGTTTATTGCAAAGCTACATTGTCGGAATCTGGGAGAGGAGAGAAGAGAGCGGGGAGGAGAGGGAGCGAGAGGAGAAAGGAGAAGGGAGGAGAGGGGAAAAGAGAGGGGAGGAGAGAGGGGAGGAGAGGGGAAAGAGGAGAGGGGAAGGAAAGGGAAAAAGAATGGAGGGAATAGAGGGGAGAGGAGAGGGGAGGAGAAGGGAGAGTGGAAAAGAAAAGAACGGGAGAGGAGGGGGAATAAGGGAGCAGAGGAGGGGAGGGGAAATGAGGGGAAGGGGGAGGAGGGGAAAAGAGAGGGGAGGGAATAGAGGGGAAAGGAGAGGGGAGTGGAAAGGAGGGGGAGAAGGGAGGAGAGGGGAAGGGAAGAGAGAGGAGAGAGGAAATGAGAGGGGAAAGGGGAGGAGAGGAGAGGGAAGGGGAAAGAGGAGAGGGAAATTGAAAGAGGATAGAAAAGGGAGGGAGGGAGGAGAGGAGGGGAGAGGGAAGGGGAGAAAAATTGAAAAATGATAGAAGGAAAGGGGAGGGGAAAGGGGAGGGGAGGGGAAAGGAGGGGAGAGGGGAGGGGGACATTGAAAAAGGACAGAAAAGGGAAGGGGAGGGAAAAGGAGATGGGGGAGAGGAGGGAATTTGAAAGGATAGAAAAGGAGAGGGAAGGGGGAGGGGAAAGGGGAGGGAAAAGTAGATGAGGGGAGGGGGAGAGGAGGGAAATTGAAAGAGGATAGAAAAGGAAGGGAGGGGAAAGGAGAGGAGAGGGGGGGAGGGCATTTGAAAGGATAGAAAAGGGAGGGGAAAGAGGGAGGGGAAAGGAAAGGGGAGAGGAGAGGGGGAGGAGAGGGAAAAGGAGAGGAAAGGGGAGGGGAAGGAAAAGGGGAGGGGAAAGGGGAGGGGAGAGGAAAGGGGAAGAGAGGAGAGAGGGAGAGGAGAGGGAAATTGAAAGAGGATAGAAAAGGAAAGGGGAAGGGAGAGAAAAGGAGGAGAGGGGAGGGGAGGAGAGGGAAAAGGAGAGGAAAGGGGAGGGGAAGGAGAGGGGAGGGGAAAAGGAGGGGAGAGGAGAGGGGGAGAGGGCATTTGAAAGGATAGAAAAGGGAGGGGAAAGAGGGAGGGGAAAGGAGAGGGGAGGGGGAGGAGAGGGAAAAGGAGAGGAAAGGGAAGGGGAGGGAGAGGGGAGGGGAGGGGAAAAGAGGGGAGGTAAGGAGAGGTGGATCTACCTTTCAATCATGTGCTCCAGGTTGGTCAGCTTCGCTTCCCCCGTGAGCACAATCACCACGGCGTAGGAGCTGAGGGTCCGGTGGATGAACCCGCGCAGGTGGAGGTATCGGAGGGCGTCGCTCACCTGGATCAGCAGGTGCACAATCGTTTCCATGTGCAACACCGGGAACTCGGAGCGCTACAGCGGCCGAAGGAAAAGGCCGAGAGGGAGGAAGGGAGAGAAAGGAAACGGCTGCCTCCAAGACTTCGGAACCCCACCCCCTCGAAAACTCCGGGGAGGGAGGGGGGAGGAGACAGCGCAGTTATGTAGCGAGTGCAAAGAGAAATGAATATAAAACGTTTTGCATTTTGTATTATTTTATTTACACCGTTTTATCTTTTTTAACACGGTTAGCCATCCGGCCTTACCCTGCGGTAAGATGGGTGACCAATAAACTTAATAAATAATGGTAATACAGGTAGTCCTCGAGTTACGAGTGTAACGTAGCCTGCACGTTCCATTTGTAACTGAAAAACTCATGAAGTGAATCTCGGTCGAATCCGGGCATCAGAAGCCTTTTCCAGGCCGTTGCTGCCCAGATCTGAGGCCAGGGAACGCTTCCGTGGCCCTCCGAAGGCCCATTTCCAGGCAACAGCAGCCTGGATGAAGCCTCCGATGCCCCGATCCAGCCTCCGGAGGCACGCGGAAGCGTCCCCCTGCTTCGATTCCGTTCTCTGTTGCAGGAAACAGAGGCCTAAAGTACCATGAGATCACACAAGATCAGTAGCATGAAATCTCGTCCCACTGATCTCACGTGATCTTGTCTTCCTTTAGGCCTCCGTTCTCTGCAAACGGCACCGAAGGCCTGGAGCAGCCAAGAAAGGGAAGGATCTCGATCTTCGCAGGGCGGGTACCGAAGGCCTGGGGCCTGGGGAGACCCGGGGTGGGGATGGGGAGGGAATAACCTGGGTGAACATTGCAGTGCCTCTGCGGTCGCTCGTAAGGGCAAACGACTGCCGTGGTGCCGGAATATTCGTAATTTTGGGACTTGCTCGTAAGCACTAGGGGGCGCTCATTGCGTAACTTCCAACGAGCATTAAGTGAACGCTCGCGACTCGGGGATTACCTGTACTAAAAACACCTATGTAAGGGACTCTCTTCTGCAGATAGAACCGGTCTGCAGTTCCTAATGTGGGCAGGAGAGGGTGCTGCCCTTCCGCTCACAGAATTCCCCAGCCAACAAGCTCTACCATGAGTGGACTTCAACTCCCAGAATTCTCCAGCCAGCATAGCTGGCTCACTTCAGCCAGCATAGCTGGCTCAGGAATTCTCGGAGTTGAAGTCCATAGGTCTTAAAGGGACCCTAGTTTCCCTCCCTGGTCTGGATACAGGCAGAAGCAACGCACCTTTAAATCTGGGCCCTGCCGTTTACCACACTGGCCTACCTTGCAAGGTTGTTCAAAGAGAGAGAAGGTGAGAGAGTGAGGAGAGGGAGAAAGAGAGGAAGAGGGAGAGAGGGAAAGAGAAAGAAAGAGAGGGAGGGGGAGGGGGAGAGAAAGAGGGAGGAGAGAAAAAGGGAGAGGGGAGAGAGAGGGAGGGAGGAGAGAGAGGGGGAGAGAGGAGAGGAAGAGGAGGGAGAGAGGGGGGAGGGAGGGGGAGAGAGAGGGAGGGGGGGAGAGATGAGAGGAAGAGAGGGAGAGAGAGGGAGAGAGGGAGGGAGGGGGAGAGAGAGGGAGAGAGGGGGGAGAGAGGGAGAGGAAGAGAGAGGGAGGGAGGGGGAGAGAGAGGGGGAGAGAGAGGGAGAGAGGGAGGGAGAGAGGGGGGAGAGAGGAGAGGAAGAGGGACAGAGAGAGAGGGGGGGAGAGAGGGAGAGGAAGAGAGAGGGAGGAGAGAGAGGGAGAGAGGGGGAGAGAGGAGAGGGAGGGAGGGGGGGAGAGAGGGAGAGGGGGAGAGAGAGGGAGGGAGAGAGAGAGGGGGAGAGAGCGGAGAGAGAGGGAGAGAGGGGGGAGAGAGGGAGAGGGGGAGAGAAAGAGAGAGGAAGAGAGGGGGGAGAGAGGGAGAGGGGGAGAGAGGGAGAGGAAGAGAGAGGGGAGAGAGAGAGGAGAGGGAGGGAGGGAGAGAGAGGGAGAGGGGGAGAGAGGGGGAGAGAGGAAGAGAGAGGGAGAGGGGGAGAGGAAGAGGGAGAGAAAGGGAGAGGAAGAGGGAGAGGGGGAGAGGAAGAGGGAGAGGGGGGAGAGAAAAGGAGAGAGAGGGAGAAAGGGAGAGAGAGGGAGAAAGGGAGAGAGAGGGAGGGATAGGGAGAGAGAGAGGGAAAAGGAGAGAGGGAGAGAAAGGGGGAGAGAAGGAGAGAGGGAGAGGGAGGGGGCATTTTCAGCTCAGCAGCCTCCCGAGGTAGAAAGACGCAAGAGAGACCCCCGAAAGAGTCTTCTTCAGAAGACACAAACTTTATACCCTCTCGTGAAGGATGCTGTAGAGAGATCCAAAATTCACCCTCTCGAACACCAGCCGGGTCCTCTCCAAGTCGCTGGACAGACAGACCGCCATCAGCAGCAGCAAGTGAGGGTGGTGGAGCTGGCTGCAAAGCAGAAGGGAGGACCGCCTTTGCAGAGGACCCACAACCGAAAGGGGAACAACTCGGGTCCATTTCTAACTCCCTTTTGATGCCCTGCAAACCCCACACTCTGAATGCACAATACTTTATTTTCTATTTATTACTAACGCTACGATATCTTACACTATATCTACGGTTAATATCGAGGTCTAGAGCCATTTTGAGAGGAGTGGACTTTGATTCCCAGAATTCCCCAGCTGCCATGCTTTAAGACGGGTGGACTCCCACTCCCAGAATTCCCCAGCCGGCATGCTTTAAGAGGGGTGGACTTCATTTCCCAGAATTCCCCAGCCAGCATTCTTTAAGAGGGGTGGGTTTCCAGTCCCAGAATTCCCCAGCCAGCTTGCTTTAAGATGGGTGGCCTTACACACACACACACACACACACAGTGCACACCTGCTGTACTCCTGCTCAGCCAAGAGGAGGTCGGAGAGCCGCAGTTTGCTTGAATGCTGGTGAGGCTGCATGTTCAGCTCCTTCACCGTCACGCGGCTGCCTCCCCACATCAGGCTGTGGGGAGAAAAGGGGGGGGAGGTCTGGTCGGTTTGCCCCCCCCCAGTCCCTTGCCCCACAGGTGCCGGGGACGCCTCACGGGAGGGAGAAGTGGCAGAGTGGGCTACGGTGGAAGAAACTGGGTTAGATTAGGACGGGGGGGGGTAGCACAACGACAATCCTGCGAGGTAGGGAGGTAGACTGGACGGTGAGTGGAGGCTGGGTCTTGCTGGGCACAGGCCAGCGCGGACGAGGAAGGCGCCAGGCCCTCGCCTGGTATGAGGGCCAGGGCAAATCCCTGCTCCGAAGGTCACGTGACCGGCATCCTCCGAGACACTTACTTGGTCATGTTCATGTAGGGCCCGGTGGAGAACGAGACGGTGGGCTCGTCATCGGCCTGGACCACTTCTCTGTCCGCGATGATGGGGAGGGAAGCCAGGTAGCCCAGCTGCCTCTTACTGGTGAGAAAAAACTGGAGGGAGGGAGGGAGGGAGAAGGAAGGAAGGGAAAAGAGAGTGAGAAAGGGAAGGAGGAAAGGAAAGAAGCGGGTGGAGGAAGGGAAGGAAACGAAAGGGGAAGGAAAGGAAAGGAAGAGGGAAAGGAAAGGAGAGGAGAGGAGAGAGAAGGACAGGACAGGACAGGACAGGACAGGAAAGGAAGAGGGAAGGGAAGGAAAGGAAAGGGAAAGGAAAGGAAGAGAGAAGGGAAGAGGGAAGGGAAGGAAATGGGAAAGGGGAAGGGAAGGATTAGGAAAGGGAAAGGAAAGGGGAAAGAGGAAGGGTTAGGGAAGGGAAGGAAACGGGAAAGGTAGAGAAGGGAAGGGTAAGGAAAAGGAAGAGGGAAATGAAGAGGGAAGGGAAGGGAAAGAGAAGGAAAAAAGGAGGGAGGGAGGATAAAAGGGAAAAAGAAGAAAGGATAAAAGAGGGAGGGAAGGGAAGGAAAAGTGAATGGATGGATGAAACAAAAAGGTAGGAGAATGGAGAAAGGTAGGAAGGAGAGTGAGGGATGAAAGGAAGGAAAGAAACAAAATCGAGAAAGGAAGAGAGAAGGAAGGAGAGTGAGAAAAGTGGGGAAGGAAGGATGAGAAAGGGATAGAAGAGGGAGAAGAAGAGAAGAGAGGAAGAAAAAGAAAGAAAGAAAGAAAGAAAGAAAGAAAGAAAGAAAGAAAGAAAGAAAGAGACAATGAGGGAGGGAGGGAAGGAGAGAGGGAGGGAGGGAGGAAGGAAGGAAGGAAGGAAGGAAGGAAGGAAGGAAGGAAGGAAGGAAGGAAGGAAGGAAGGAAGGAAGGAAGGAAGGAAAGCAAAGAGGGAAAGAAGGAAGATTAGAGAAAAACTGGAAGTAGCATCCAGCATCCAGAGATGGGTTTTAACAGCCCTCAAGAGTCCCAAAGGTTTCATATGGAGGAATATGAATATCTATACAAGAAGTCCTCAACTTAGCGCCACAATTGAGACCAAAGCTTCTGTCACTAACCAAGACACTAAGAGAATTGAACGTGATTTTATGACCCTTTTTGCTGCAGTCGTTATTTTCATTGAGCATGTTTTAGTTTTTAAAATGATTTTCTTAGGAGACGCCCAGAGTTGTCCTAAAACAGTGGTTCTCAACCTTTTTAATGCCGTGACCCCCAACCGGTTGTAAGTCGAGGACTACTCAACCGGTCGTAAGTCAAGGACTACTCAACTGGTGCAGCACCATTTGCAGAATGGGACTTTTGGCGGGCTCAACAGGGCAGAGACAGCTTTTGAAAGCCAATAGAATTAGACTCTATTCAAGAGAGTCTATTCCATTGATTTTCAAAAGCCAATAGAATAAAAGGGAGTAGCACAGCTAAGGAAAAGGGGGAAAAAATGGCGGACTGCGTTGTTTGGCGACCCCCGTGAAATGGTCGTTCGACCCCAAATGGGGTCCCGACCCACAGGTTGAGAACCACTGTCCTAAAGACACATGGCTATATAAAATGTTATAAATAAAAAAAAATAGGAAAAGATTTCAGCGGTCATCACAGGAACATCTGACCTGTTACCAGATAGCCTCTCTGCGAAGACCTCCCCAAAAAAACCCTCAAAAAATGTGCCGCTTCACATCATGTGGCAGTCTGTTCCACTGGCTAACAGCTTGTAATTTCAGGAGATTCTCTTTTGAGAGCCACCAAAACCCACTTCCTGGGACTTTCACAGCCACCCATCGTCTTGGGCGGTCTCCCCAGAACCCGCATGGGACATCTGACCCTGTGTGTTTGTATGTTGTGCGTACACACTCTGGACGAACAGGGAGAGCTTCCAGGCTCTCCGCCATCTTAAACCTGACATCTTACCTTCCCAAAACCGAAACTGAAGATGCTTTGCGACATGCTGCTCCCACGTTTCATGAACCGCCCTAAAGGGCTATCAGCAGCCCTGAAGCACAAGATGGAGAATTTTCAGGGGGATTTTGGGAAATGAGATGGAGCAGCAACGAACGAGACAGTTTTGTGTTTCCCTAGCAAAATTATTATTTCTAAAAAATAGACGAACATACTTATTTTCTATCTATTACTAACCTTATGATATCTTACACTATATCTATGCTAACGTCTATGTCTAGAGCCATCTTAAGGTGGGTGGACTTCCACTCCCAGAATCCCCCAGCCAGCATGTTTTAAGATGGGTGGACTTCCACTCCCAGAATCCCCCAGCCAGCCTGCTTTAAGATGGATGGACTTCCACTCCCAGAATTCCCCAGCCTGCATGCTTTAAGAGGGGTGGACTTCCACTCCCAGAATTCCCCAGCCAGAAGGTTTTAAGATGAATAGACTTCCACTCCCGGAATTCCCCGGCCAAAAGACTTTAAGATGGACTTCCACTCCCAGAATTCCCCAGCCAGCATGCTTTAAAGTGGCTGGACCTCAATTCCCAGAATCCCCTAGCCAGCATAGGCATTTTCCCCACCAGAGAAGCAGCCTGCAGGAAGGCAGGGCTTGGAAATCTCCTCCACCAAGGACTGCTGGCTTATTATGGGATAGCGCAAGCACAGACGTCCTCTGACTTACCCTTGGGTGAACCCCCCAAACTTGGAGGGGCTGTGGACCAGGGCTCGGGGGGAGTCCACTTTCCTCAGTAAATCCAAGGACTGATTCTGCAGGATGACTTGCATGTGCGTTGTGCAGCGCTGGATAAATTCGAGCATCTGAAATCAAGCCCGCAGCCCAACAGGTAAAGCTATGGGTCCCTTGCAAAGTCGAAAGGGGTTTTCCTCAGAAAAAGAGACAGGAGGAAAGGACCACTTTTAAAAACATAGAAGGGGGGGGGGTAAAAATGCTCTGTGGGGTGTTGTTGTTTTTTTTTAAAAAAGCAAGGTTATTCAAGCTTGGTAACTTTACGATTTGTGGACTTCAACTCCCAGAATTCTGCTGAACTCCGAGAAACATGGAACGGCTTGCCACCAGAAGAGACTGGGCAGCCATCTTGTCTGAAATGGTCTAGGGTCTCCTGCTTGAGCACGGGTTGGACTAGATGACCTCCAAGGTCCCTTTCCAGCTCTATACTCTGTATTCAAAATGGACAGCGATTAATATTTATATGTTATTTATGTGTAAGGGTACAAGTTTATACATATGTTGTGTATAACATGTTTAAATGTGTTATGTATTTGTACACTTTGAGAGAAAGGAACTAAATTTCATTTTTAATGTGTGTCAGTGTGCCCACAGTAAAAAAATGACAATAAGGTTATCTATCTATCTATCCATCCATCCACCTACCTTCCTACATCTATGTCTGTCTATCCATCCATTCCCCACATCTCTCTACCCAACTCTCCGTATCCATCCATCCATCCATCTTGTCTCTATTAATCTCTTCATATCTATCTCTCTATCCATCTTCATATCTATCCATCTCTTCTCTATTCATCTCTCCATATCTATCCATCCATCTTCCTACATCTATCTGTCTGTCCTATCTATCTATCTATCTATATCTGCCTACCTACCTACCTACCTACATCTATCTATCTATCTATCTATCTATCTATCTATCTATCTATCTATCTATCTATCCATCCATCTTCCTACATCTATCTGTCTCTCTCTCTATATATATATATCTGTCTACCTACCTACATCTAACTATGTATCTATCTATATCTATCTACCTTCATCCATCCATCCATCCATCCACTATCTATCTATCTATCCATCCATCCATCCATCCATCCATCCATCTATCTATCTATCTCTGCCTACCTACCTACATCTATCTATATCTGTATCTACCTACCTCCATCCATCTATCTACCTATCCACCTACCTACCTACAAATCTCTCTCTCTCCCTACCTACCTATCTTCTGACTGAATTCTGGGAAGTCCACAAATCTTAAAGTTGCCAAGCGTGGACACCCTTGCTTTAACGATTTTTTTCAGCTTCATTACAGAAAAGTCGAGGCGATCAAACTATCCATGAGGTTGGGTTGTTTCAAGGCCAGTTTGGCGAGAGGAGGATGGTCTTGGGGATAGAAAAATCCAGGTTTTAGGGTTGCATTTTTTTTTTTTTTTTAGTTTCAGAGTGTCAGCAAAGCACCCAATTTAGCACTCTGAAAAACTTAACATTTAATTAATTTTTCTTTGAGATTAATATTTAGGCTAAAAAGGAGAACCTGTTCAGGTAGCCCTTGACTTACGTCCACAATTGGGAGCAAAATTTTCACTGCTGAGCCAGGCGGTTACTAAGCGAGTTACACCCGATTGTACGACCTTTATTTATTTATTTATTTTGGCCAGAGCTAAGCAAATCTCTGCAGTTGTTAAGTGAATCACGTGGTCGTTAAGTGAATCTGGCTTCTCCCGTGGACTTTGCTTGTTGGAAACAGGCTGGGAAATTGCAAGTGGCAATCACGTGACCCTGGGACGCTGTGACCGTCATAAATACACGCCCAGTTGCCAAGCGCCCAAATTTTAATCATGTAACTGTGTAGACACTGCAATGGTCGTAAGTGCGAGTAGTAATGTTTTTCAGTGCTGCTGTAACAATCAATAAATAAATAGTTGTAAGTCAAGGACTACCTATATTTTGTGACACCCCCCCCCCGGTATTTATGACCTCAAGGAGCATCTTCTTTCTAGGACTGAGAAGATGGCATTGCCCCCCAAATTTCCCAGCTGGGTTCGTGCCTAAACCACGATTCGAACTCGCGGCTTCTTAGTCTGGCACCTTTAACAAAACAGCCTCCCTGAAGGTATTAACAGAAGGCCGTTAAAGATCAGCAAATGGGGTGAGAAATGTGGAGAAATGGCCAATATTTCATCCTATTTTGAATAAGGGCCAGGTTTTCTCACTCATCATTCGCCCATGACTTTCTGGAACTATTATCTGTGCCAAGAAAAAATCCAAGTTGAGTGGGGTTATTTTCTTTTATTTATAGATTCAAAGCACTTGGGGTGTGGGTGATTAGCTGGAGAGTTCCCAGAGCACCTAAATCAGAGGTCTTCCAACTTGGTCCTTTTATGACTTGTGGACATCAACTCCCAGAATTCCTGAGCCAGCATGGGGAAACTATAGCCCCTTCATGACTTGTGGACTTCAACTCCCAGAATTCCTCAGCCAGCATGGGGGGGACTATGGCCCCTTCATGACTTGTGGACTTCAACTCCCAGAATTCCTCAGCCAGCATGGGGGGACTATGGCCTCCTTCATGACTGGTGGACTTCAACTCCCAGAATTCCTGAGCCAGCATGCGGGAACTATGGCCCCTTCATGACTTGGGGACTTCAACTCCCAGAATTCCTCAGCCAGCATGGGGAAACAATGGCCCCTTCATGACTTGTGGACTGCAACTCCCAGAATTCCTCCGCCAAAATGGGGGAACTATGGCCCCTTCATGACTTATAGACTTCAACTCCCAGAATTCCTCAGCTAGGCATACTGGCTGAGGAATTCTGGGAGTTGAAGTCCACAAGTCCTAAAAGGGCCACGTTTGAAGACCCCTGGCTTAAGTGATCAATAAAAATGGATGGTTCTCTCGTGTCGGGTGGCACAGCACAAAAGGAAAAAAGGGCTGAGGAGGGAAGAGGAAAACAAAGCCACCCAAATAGCTACCTCCCATTTTCTAACTCAGAATCTTGAACCACCACAGCTGACTGGGCCTCCGTGTTGCCTCAGTTCCTCCCACATACGACAACTTAAAACACACAAGCTTCACGCCCGCAAGGTGACACACCTGCGCGCTGCTTTCCTTCCCTGCCGTCACAGCCCAGCTTTGTGGGGTCCTCCCATCCTTGTCGTGGAATCGCAGATCCCCGCCTGCGTCGAGCAGTTTGCTAAGGATGGACTGGCTTCCCGAGAAGGCCGCGGCATGGACTGGGGTGCTCCCATCGTAACAACGGCTGAAATAACAACCGCAACAATCAAGCCGTGGCTTCGCACGTGGTTTTGTGACTTCCTCCAACTCTCTAAAGCAGGAGTCTTCAAACGTGTCCCTTTTAGGACTTGTGGACTTCAACTATGGTTTTTTTTATTATGTGGTGGATTTTGAAATGTCGTAGAGCCACACATAATTGCTTATTTGTGAGTTGGGCAGCCTTATAAATCTGTTTAATAAAAGCATAATACATCAATAAATCTATCAACAAATCAATAAAAATCTAGATGGAGTACCGAGTGCCGCATCTGTTGACTAAATCATGGCTCTGACCTGCCAGTCAAGATCTCCACCATGACATATTTGCCCCTCCCCGTTGTGATAAAGGTAGTCCTCGATTTACGACCACAATTCAGCCTAAAATTTCCCTTAGAGACACTTGTTGAGTTTTGCCCCATTTTACGACCTTTCTTCCCTCAGTTGTTAAGTGAAACACTGCAGTTAAGTTAGTAGCCCGGTTGTTAAGTGAATCTGACTTCCCCCATTGACTTCGCTTGTCAGATGGCCGCAAAAGGAGATCAGGTCACCCTGGGACGCTGCAATCGTCATAAATATGAACCCATTGCCAAGCATCTGAATTTTGATCATGTGACCAGAGGGATGCTACAAAGGTCGCACGCTGCTTTTTTTCAGTGCCGTTGTAACTTCGAACGGTCGCTAAATGAACCGTTGTAAGTCGAGGACTGCCTGTACTGCAAATTCTCCTTCGGAGATGCCCTGCTCTGCCCTGACAGAGGAGCAAAGAGTGGGTTTTTTCTCGTACTTTCCTCAGAAAATCAAAATAATTTTGTTCAAAAAAAAAAAAATTTTTTTTTTTTTTTAACCTGAATCCCGATTCTCACCCATTGATGTCTCGTACTTACTGGTTTGGGTCTGACCCGTAATCTAAGAGAATGTCCACCAGTTTCGCTAGTCCGAGCAAGGCGGCTGTGAACAGCGGACTTTGTCCTAAGGAGTTGACCGACTGGGTGGAGATTCCTACAAAATGAGAGGAGAAAAAAAGCTCCACATTTATTTTATTAACGTATTCAATTTTATGCTGCCCATCTTCCCTACGAGGCGGGAGCTTCGCGTCGGGAGTCTTGCTAGGGCAGTGGTTCTCAACCTTTTTAATGCCGTGACCCCCAACCGGTCGTAAGTCGAGGACTATTCAACGGGTGCAGCACCATTTGCAGAATGGGACTTTTGGCGGGCTCAGCGGGGCAGAGACAGCCTGGACAATTCCTATTGGCTTTTGAAAGCCAATAGAATTAGAGTCTATTCAAGAGAGTCTATTCTATTGGCTTTCAAAAGCCAATAGAATAAAAGAGAGTAGCACAGCTAAAGAAAAGGGGGGGGGGAAATGGCAGACTGCATTGTTTGGCGACCCCCGTGAAATGGTCGTTCGACCCCAAATGGGGTCCCGACCCACAGGTTGAGAATCACTGTGCTAGGGAAATACAGAGTACCATACAGATTAACAGAGTGGGGAGGGACCTTAGATGTCTTCTAGTCCAGCCCCCTGCAGAAGCAGGGAAACGTATACCATTTTCATCAAGATTTTCTTTGGACGTCAGCTCCCATCATCCACTGCCCACCCAGCCCGTCATGTCTCCCCTGATTGGAACACAGAGTGAAGTACACAGGCCAGTCCTCGACTTACGACAACTTGCTTAGTGACCATTCAAAGTTCCGACAGACCCCGCCAAAAACGTACTTATGATCCGGATTCAAAATTCCAACGGCCAGCACCCCTTTCTGCGGTCACATGATTTCATTTGGGGTGCTCAGCATCTAAGACCATCCTGAGGTCATGGGAATATGATTTATTATGTTTTTGACATATTTTTTAACCTATTATACATATCAGCCAGTTTGATTAGCCTTGGGTAAGAAACCAGGCTAGAAAGCCAAAGACTGTGAGTTCTAGTCCTGCCTCAGGCATGAAAGCCAGCTGGGTGATCATCAGGAGACTGTGAATTCTAGTCCCGTGTTAATCATGAAAGTTAGCTGAGTGACTTTGAGCCAGTCACCAGGAGACTGTGAGTTCTAGTCCCGCCTCAGGCACAAAAGTCAGATGAGTGACTTTGAGCCAATCACCAGGAGACTGTGAGTTCTACTCCCGCCTCAGGCACGAAAACAAGCTGGGTGCCTTTGGGCCAATCATCAGGAGAATGTGAATTCTAGTCCCGCCTCAGGCACAAAAGTCAGATGAGTGACTTTGAGCCAGTCACCAGGAGACTGTGAGTTCTAGTCCCGCCTCAGGCACAAAAGTCAGATGAGTGACTTTGAGCCAATCACCAGGAGACTGTGAGTTCTACTCCCGCCTCAGGCACGAAAACAAGCTGGGTGCCTTTGGGCCAATCATCAGGAGAATGTGAATTCTAGTCCCGCCTCAGGCACAAAAGTCAGATGAGTGACTTTGAGCCAGTCACCAGGAGACTGTGAGTTCTAGTCCCGCCTCAGCACGAAAGCCAGCTGGGTGCCTTTGGGCCAACCTTCAGGAGACTGTGAATTCTAGTCCCGCCTCAGGCACAAAAGTCAGACGAGTGACTTTGAGCCAGTCACCAGGAGACTGTGAGTTCTAGTCTTGCCTCAGGCACGGAAACAAGCTGGGTGCCTTTGGGCCAATCTTCAGGAGACTGTGAATTCTAGTCCCGCCTCAGGCACAAAAGTCAGACGAGTGACTTTGAGCCAGTCACCAGGAGACTGTGAGTTCTAGTCCCGCCTCAGGCACAATAGTCAAAAGTGATTTGAGCCTATCACCAGGAGACTGTGAGTTCTAGTCCCGCCTCAGGCACGAAAGCCAGCTGGGTGCCTTTGGGCCAACCTTCAGGAGACAGTGAGTTCTAGTGCCGCCTCAGGCACCAAAGTGACTTTGAGCCAGTCACCAGGAGACTGTGAGTTCTAGTTTTGCCTCAGGCACCAAAACAAGCTGGGTGCCTTTGGGCCAACCTTCAGGAGACTGTGAATTCTAGTCCCGCCTCAGGCAGAAAAGTCAGACGAGTGACTTTGAGCCAATCACCAGGAGACTGTGAGTTCTAGTCCCGCCTCAGGCACGAAAGCCAGCTGGGTGCCTTTGGGTCAACCTTCAGGAGACAGTGAGTTCTAGTGCCACCTTAAGCATGAAAGTCAGCTGGGTGATTTCAGTGAGTTCTAGTCTGCCTCAGGCATGAAAGCCAGCTGAGTGACTTCGAGCCAGTCACCATGAGATTGTGAGTTCTAGTCCTGCCTTAGGCATGAAAGCTGACTCGGTGTCTTTGGGCCAGTCACTCTCAGTCCAACCCATGCCATGAGGTCATTGTTGTGAGAAAAAGAGGAGGAAGGTATATGTTGGATATGTTCACCACCTTGAATTATTTGTTAAAAAATTAAAGGTGGGATACACACAAACAAATAATAGAACAGGGTCCCCTTCTTTCCCAAATCAAAAATACTATTTGGTCAAAGATTGGTATTTGTCAGGAGCAAACTACCAGGTCCAGAGGTGAAGGTCTATTTTGTTCCTATAATAGTTAGCACCTGGTTAGAGTTAGATAAGGGTTAGCGGAATTCAAGGGAATTGAAGCAAGTTTGCTTGTGGCCGTGTAAGGATTCTAGACTGATTCCTCTTTTGACTCCGCCACCAGGTTGTGCCACTCCTTCTCCTCCTTTATCTTATTTAGGGAGGGAGACAGAAGCACACTCAAATCCTTTGCTACAGTTCACACACCTCCATTTGCTGGGATCGATTCACCAAACCGGTGTAAAAGACATGAATTGTTCCTGCCAATCCTTGCTTTTCCCTTCCATAATCTGAAATCAGTTTTTTCTTGAAATCCTATACATCCGGTTTCAGAAAAGTCCTTTCCAAACAGGATGCTCTCTCTTATGTATTATGAACAAAAAGAAGGGGAAAATCATCTGCAACAGCCAAGGAATTGAATATTTGTCTTCTGGAGTGTGTCTGTGTCAAGGGGGAGGGGGGAATAATTTAATAAATGAAACAGACTGAAGCCCCCAGGAATGGAAATGAACTTAGTTCATCCTTTGCAATGAACTAAGCCAAATAACAGGAGGAAAGGAATCAAGAAACCAGACACAAAATTGGGAATTAGAAAAATAGCTTAGATAGCCAGAATTAGCATTGGGGGGGGAATAATAAATTGCTATGTAGATTAAATTTATTTATTTATTTATGAGACTTATATACCGCTTTAAGTGCAAGCACTCTCTAAGCGGTGTACACCAGTAAGCAATGTATATATATATTTACATTGCCCCCAACAATCTGGATCCTCATTTTACCTACCTCAGAAGAATGGAAGGCTGAGTCAACCCTGAGCCGGTGAGATTTGAACCGCTGACCTGCTGAACACAGTCAGTACTGCACTCTAACTGCTGCGCCACCTCGGCTCTTAATAGTAAATAATTTACTATTAAGAGAAATGATTCAGAAACCAGCAAGCTGAACACATTGCAAGGACGACAAAGATCGCATATCTAACCATACTTGAAACTCAGCATTCTGTGAATACAACATGCTGAACCAAATTTATTTCTACCCTGAATTTTATTGTTGTTTATAAATATCTCAAGGTGGCAAACGCATCCAACACTCCTTCCTCCTCCTATTTTCCCCACAACAACCCTGTGAGGTGAGTTGAGCTGAGAGACAAGAACTGGCCCCAAAGTGACCCAGCTGGCTTTCATAGCTAAGGCGGGACTAGAACTCACAAGCTCTTGGTGACTGGCCCAAAGTCACCCACCTGTCTTTCATGCCTAAGGCAGGACTAGAATTCACAGACACCTGATTGGCCCAAAGTCACCCAGCCAGCTTTCATGCCTAAGGCAGGACTAGAACTCACAGACACCTGATGATTGGCTCAAGGTCACCCAGCCAGCTTTCATGCCTAAGACAGGACTAGAACTCACAGACACCTGATGATTGGCTCAAAGTCAGCCAGCCAGCTTTCATGCCTAAGACAGGACTAGAGCTCAGTCTCCTGATGATTGACCCAAAATCATGAGCTGTAATGGCTATAGTGGTACTAGAACTCTCTCACCTTTCACAACTCTATCGCTGATTGGCTCCAAATTACCCAATCACCTTTCAAGTCTAAAATGGGACTAAAGTTATCAGACTAGAGATTGGGCCACAGTTAATCATGGAGGTTTTCTAGAAAGAGATAACTAATACAGTTTACCACTCTTTTCAAAACAACAAACTTTAAAGATTTTCTATTATTTAATCTGCTTAAAAAAAGGGGTGGGGAAGCGAGCGAACCACTCAGACTGCGTTCTCTCCCTCCAACCTCTTCGCATTGAAGAGGCGGAACGGTCATCAATAGCAGATGGCAGCTACGCGAAGTAGCACCGTCTGCCCGCTTCGCGCTCAGAAGAGAACACTACGCCTCCTCCTCGTGGCTCGCTCAGCCGATCACTTTCGAGTGCATTTCTCTAGTTGGATACTATAGAAATGATCCCTGAAAGTATAGTCTTAACGGATCCTTCCGCGACTCCACGGCCTCACCCGCAGCCACCCCACTTCAGGTCACAGCGACCGCCTCCCTAAACACGAACAGGGCTTCGCGGTGTTCGTTCCTTCCACAGCCAGTAATACAATTTCGAACAACCCGATTAATTTATTTACAAAACCACTGTTCCAAAGCACATATTGTTATCGAAACGACAGATCCCATAAGGCCCCTGGTTTTAGCTTTGCATCGGAGAACGGGACAACCAATCACGCATCACCTGGAGAAGGAGGAGCTTCTTTACTCGGGGGCTCAAAGATACACGTCCGGAAAAGGCGGGTCCTGCAAGGCGTCACTCTCTTGATAGGGCGCTGTTAACTATGTCACTGCCAAAGGATTGCAGGTGACAAAGAATTCCTTTCAAATGAGAGCTGCTTCTGTTTCCTTACATAAAACAAGCTGCTATCCGCTTCATTTGCTAAATGCTCGTCCTATGAACGTGTTTATCAGAATAATCGCTCCTTAACTTGTCACACAGGGTTGCAAAGGGCTGGAAGGAGGGAGAATGTAGTGCAATTTCGACCTAAGTCAACGTTTAGATCAGGGGTCTTCAAACTTGGCCCTTTTAACTTGTGGACTTCAACTCCCAGAATTCCTCAGCCAGCGTGCCTGGCTGTGGAATTCTGGGAGTTGAAGTCCACAAGTCATAAAAAGGCCAAGGTTTGAAGACCCCTGGTTTAGATATTTATGATTTATTTTTTACATTGTAAACTGCCTTAGAGTCACTTTGAATAGTGAGATGTGCAGCATATAAATTTAATAAATAAACAGATATCCTATGATCACAAAGCCAACTTTTTTTTTTTTTTTTTGCAAACATACTAGATCTTAATTCCCAAAACCCTTAAAACCCTCATTGGGTTTGATCTTTATTTAGCATTATGGGTTCTGAACAGGGTGTGTACCTTAATGCAACATGTGGATCTGGCAAATTGTGGCTTCTTCAAAAAAAGAAAGATGCTCTGAGAGTTTTTGAAAGACACCAAAGCACTTCCACATCACTACCGCTAACACAGCTTATCCCACTATCACAGTGTTTCTCAAACTTGGGAACTTTAAGGACGTATAGACTTCAGTTCCCAGAATTCCCCAGCCAATAAGGGTTAAAGTCCACACTTCTTAAAAGTTGCCGCAGTTGAGAAACAGTGCCTTAAGCCAAGGGTCCCCAACCTGTGGGCCGTGGCCCACGGCCACTACCAGGTCGTGGCCTGCTGACCACCAGGCCGCGGGACAGGCTGGCCAGTGTAATACTCATCCCCACTTTTGCTAGCCCCACGGCTGCATGGCCTAAACGAGGCTCCGTGTGGCTGTGCGGCCTAAACGAGGCTCCATGCGGCCTAAATGGGGCTCCGCATGGCCTAAACGAAGCCGTGCGGCCTAAACGAGGCTCCGCGTGGCCTAAACGGGGCTCTGGGCGGCCTAAACAGGACTCCAGGTGGCCTAAACGGGGCTCCGCGTGGCCTAAACGGGGCTCCATGCAGCCTCCATGTGGCCTAAATGGCACCATGTGGCGAAAACAGGGCAGCACTAGTACCCATGTGGCGAAAACGGGGCAGGGCTAGCGAGCGTTATGTAGGCACTAGCACCGCCCCGTTTGCTTCACACGTGCATAGGTCTGGGCAAAAAAACCAGGAAGCAAAAAAACCAGGACTCTTGTAGCCCTTTTCCCAGTTAACTCAGGGGTAGGCAACCTTGGCTCTTTTATGACTCGTGGACCAAAATTCCTGAGCCAGCATGGCTCAGCATGGAAACCTCTCCCTTTCCCCTCAGCATGGCTGGCTCAGGAATTCTGGGAGTTGAAGTCCACGAGTCATAAAAGAGCCAAGGTTGCCTATCCCTGAGCTAACTGATACTATTGGTAGTTCTTGACTTACAGCCATTTCTTTAGTGACAGTTCAAAGTTACAACACTGAAAAAAAGTGACTTATGACCATTTTCCCCACTTACGACTCTTGCAGTATCCCTGTGGACATGTGATCAAAATCTGGACGCTTGGCAATTGGCCTGTGTTTATGACGATGGCTGTGTCCCTAGGGGTCACGTGATCCCCTTTTACGACCTTCTGACAAGCAAAGTCAATGGGGGAAGCCCGATTCATTTAACAACCGTGTTACTAGCTTAAGAATTGCAGTGAGTCTCTTAACAGCTGTGGCAATACAGGGCATAGAATGGAACAAAACTCATTCAACTGTCTTGCTTAGCAGCAGAAATTTTGGGCTCAATTGTAGTCGTATGTCAAGGACTACCTAAATTAAAAAGCAGACCCTTTCTGGTGGATTAAACCAACTACTAGATAGTAAATAAAAAGGGGTTACCTAGAAAAGGAATACAGACACTAAATCCTTGCAGGCTGCAACCACCAAGGAAGACAGGAAATAAAAAAAAAAAAAAACTTTCTTTTACAGAGCGTCTTTGATTTATGGCTTTAATTGGGCCCAGAATTTATACTGCTAAGCGAGATGCAGCTGTTCATTGTTCAGTTCATAAGATGCAGCTGTTCATTGTTCAGTTCATAACACGATTCTTAAGCAGATCAGGCTTCCCCATTGACTTTGCTGGTCAAAAGGTCACAAAAACAAATATCAGTCAGTTGTCAAGCAACTGAATTTTGATCACAGGAATGCTGCAATGGTTGTAAATGTGGTGTAAGTTTGAATGTGAACTGTTGCAAGTTAAGGACTATCTGTATTTCACAATAATTAAAAAAATAAAAGGGTGAGGAAGTGAGCAAACCACTCAGACTGCATCTTCTTTGCATTGAAGAAGCAGAACAGTCATCAATAGCAAAAGGCAGCTACTCAAAGTAGTAACACCACCTTCCAGCTTCATGCCCAGGAGACACCTCATGGTTCACTCAACCAATTACTTTTGAGTGCATCTCTCTAGTTGGACACTATAGAAACAATCTCCAAAAATATAGTCTTAATGGATCCATCTGGGACTCCATGGCCTCACCCACAGCCATCCCTCTTCAGGTCACAAGGACCGTCTCCCTAACCACAAACAGGGCTTTGCGGCCTTATTTCCTTCCATAGCCAGTCATAAATTTCGGAAATCCCGGAGAATTTATTTAGAAAAATGCTGCTCCATAGCATATATTGTTAGCAATCCGTGCAAGACCATAATCCCCCTGGTTTTTAATTTGCATCAGGGAAGGGAGGAGCTGTTTGCACACTTGGTGCGTCCCCTAATGCAGGGGGTCTTCCCACTTGGCCCTTTTATGACTTGTGGACTTCAACTCCCAGAATTCCTCAGCCAGTGTACCTGGCTGAAGAATTATGGGAGTTGAAGTCCACAAGTCATAAAAGGGCCAGGTTTGAAGACCCCTGATGTAACTATTTCCCAAACTCAGCAACTGTAATACATGTGGACTTCAACTCCCAGAATCCTACAGTCAGCTTTTTGACTTGAGGAATTCTGGAACTGGAAATCCCAACCTCTTAAAAGTTGCAGAGATTAAAAGTATTCTGTGAAACTTCGTTTCCCCTGAATTAATGTACTGGCCTGTGCAGATTACACAATAAAATAAAGGAATTGCTAAAAAAGGAAGAGGAATAATAACCCTCGCAGAAAATTCTTTAGAAATGTAAATTCTTAAGAATTCTTAATTCTTAAAATTCTTAACCTGGACTATGAATTCAATTCTTACATTCTTTAAGAATTCTTAATTCTTAAAATAATCTTAAAACCTGGACTGTGGTTGTGTCAGACAGGGATCATGAGCAGAACCCGGAAGCACATTTATTTATTTATTTATTTATTTATTTATTTATGAGACTTATATACCGCTTTAAGTGCAAGCACTCTCTAAGTGGTGTACACCAGTAAGCAATGTATATATATATTTACATTGCCCCCAACAATCTGGGTCCTCATTTTACCTACCTCGGAAGGATGGAAGGCTGAGTTAACCTTGAGCCCTGAGATTTGAACCGCTGATCTGCTGAACACAGTCAGCTAAAGGGGCCTGCAGTACTGCACTCTAACTGCTGCGCCATCTCGGCACATGTAACAGCTTCTCGACTTCTGAACTGTTAACACACGGGGACTTCAACTCCCAGAATCCTCTACGTCAGCATACAGGATGTAGAAGTCCCAGTGCCTTAAAAATTGCGGGGATTAAAAATATCTGGTGAAAAGTGAATTTTTCTCTTTAATTATTGCACAGGTCTGTGCACAGATTTACTACAATAAACCGACAAGTAAAGCTTGATGCTCAACGCTCGCAAATCCGCTTCTTCTCCATCAGAATAAAAGGGAATTCGGAAAGTGGGAACGCAACCGCGAGAAAACTATACACGGGACATGACTCAAGAAAACTTTTCTTCCATTTCACTTAGTTAATAAAAGGGGTGGGGAAGCGAGCGAACCACTCAGACTGCGTTCTCTCCCTCCAACCTCTTCGCATTGAAGAGGCGGAACGGTCATCAATGGCAGACGGCAGCTACGCGAAGTAGCACCGTCTGCTCGCTTCACGCTCAGAAGAGAACACTACGCCTCCTCCTCGTGGCTCGCTCAGCCGATCACTTTCGAGTGCATTTCTCTAGTTGGATACTATAGAAATGATCCCTGAAAGTATAGTCTTAATGAATCCTTCCGCGACTCCACGACCTCACCCGCAGCCACCCCTCTTCAGGTCACAGCGACCGCCTACCTAACCACGAACACGGCTTCGCGGCTTTGTTTCCTTCCACAGCCAATCATAAATTCCTAATATTCCCAAGGAAATTATTTGAAAAAATACTGTTCCAGGACGTATATTGATAGCAATCCGAGCGAGCCCATAAGCCCTCTGGGTTTCGTTTTTTTTTTTTAATTTACATCGGGGAAACGGACAACCAATCACGCTCCACCTGGAGGAGGGGCTTTACTCGTTTCAATTGCCAAGCTTTCCTCCTATGCCCGCGTCTATGGTTAATGGACGCTCCTGAACTTTAATAATAATAATAAGATAAAAGATAACCTTTATTGTCATTTTTTTTACTGTGGGCACAACGGCACACATCAAAAAATGAAATATAGTTGCCCGCTCTGAAAGTGAAACATACATGACACACACCTAAAACATACTATATACACAACATATAGACCCACGTAACAAATATTAAATACTGTCCATCTTGAATATAGAACGGAAGGAGGAAGCTTGAGAGTTCACAACGTTAATGCTGTATGGAATGAAGCTATAGCTGAAATAATAATAAAGTTGGCAGGGACCTTGGAGGTCATCTAGTCCAACCCCCTGCTCAGGGAAGAAGCCCTATACCAGTGGTTCTCAACCTGTGGGTCGGGACCCCATTTGGGATCGAACGACCATTTCACGGGGGTCGTCAAACAACGCAGTCCGCCATTTTTTCCCCCTTTTCCTTAGCTGTGCTACTCCCTTTTATTCTATTGGCTTTTGAAAGCCAATAGAATAGACTCTCTTGAATAGAGTCTAATTCTATTGGCTTTCAAAAGCCAATAGGAATTGTCCAGGCTGTCTCTGCCCTGCTGAGCCCGCCAAAAGTCCCATTCTGCAAACGGCGCTGCACCAGTTGAGTAGTCCTCGACTTACGACCGGTTGAGTAGTCCTCGACTTACGACCGGTTGGGGGTCGCAGCATTAAAAAGGTTGAGAACCACTGCCCTATACATTTCAGACAAATGGCTGCAACTTGTAGTATTGCAAAGCGTTGCAAGCAAAGCCAAGGAGGCAGAATTCGGATTAGCAACGGGGAATTAGGAAAGTCAACCATTCAGACAGCTTTTTCTGCACCTGGATTCATACAAAAGTACCGTACTTCTGACCTCAGCTGGGTAACTATCCCCAAAGACATATTAAAAAGGAGGGGGGGAATTACGTTATAGTTGGAGATTGTCAACCTATCGCCATCCTCCGTTCGCACGACGTTTGATCACCCCTGGGTGCATCCTATATTAAGCGATGACGGGTGTAAATCTCGGCCCAGGACGGTGTCTGGTTTACAGTCTGCGGACTCCGCGTCCTTGCAATCCTTCCAACCCCCTTTTTTTTCTTCTAGCCTTCGCTGTAACTCGGGTCTTACGCGTTCAAATGCAAAATAAAATAAAATAAAATAAAGGAAAATGCCCCAGCAGATTCTAACTGGGGCCCGGGCAAAGGCGGGGGGGGGAGGTCCGGAGGATGCATCCAGCGCCGGCTTCGGGAAGTGGGAAGGGAAGCGATGGGCCGTGCAAATCTTTGCATCGGTCCCGAACCGGGCCGCGCGCCAAAACGCTCCGCCGAAATCCACCTTGCAACTTTGCAGCGGGAAAGCCTGCAAGCCCCGCGCGCCAGGCCACCTCCGCTTCCACGAGCTGGTTAATAAAAAAAAAAAACAACCCACGATGCACCCGTGTCTGAGTGCATTTCACGCGTCTTTCCCAGACAAAAGAAGAAACAGGCGCCAGGGGCCGATTGAGACCCGTTAAAGTTTGCAAGACGAAACCTCCTTTGCAAGAAAACAAGCGCAAAGCGCACACGCGCCCCCCCTTTTTGCACGCGCGAATTACCTTTCTTGAGCAGCTTCTTCACTTTGACGTAGTTGCCCTGCTTGACGTAGTCGTGCAGACGAGCTTCGGGGCTCTCGAGTTTCACCGTCCCGAGTTTGACCGGGCAAGGAATGGGAAGGGTATGGGCCATGCTCCCTGCGGGAAAAAGACGTTAAGAAGGGGTTCCCCCTCCCCAGACTTCCGTCCCTGCGGGGGGGGGGAGGGAGACCATGTCACTTGCTCTTCTAAACCCATCCCTTTTGCGAGCTTCCACGTCGCCACGGTCCTCTAGGTCGTGTGAACCCATCGAACCCGAGTCTGCGCGCGCGCCCCCGCGCGACTATCCATTCCTACCCTTAAGGACGACTGAAGAGGGGGGAGTTCCCAGGGACGCGCCGGGGGTCTCTTGGGTCGTATGGATGAAACCATTTTTTTCCCTCACGAGGGGTTTAGAGTGCACGTGTAGACGTGGGAAGGGAAAGAGGGGCGGGGGCGGGGCGGGACTCAAACTATCCTTCTGAAAGACCAAGGAAATAAATTAAGAGAAAATTATAAAAGAATTGCTGTCGCGGGCAAAAAAAAAAAAAAAAAAAAGCAGCCTAGAATGAGGGTTTGGCTACAATCGCTAGATTAATGAGCTATCCCAGTACATCCTTATAAAATGTCCAGAGTGTTAATCTAGAGGGTTTATCTATTTAATTCAAAGATCGAGGCTTTCCTGATTTTATGCCTTTTAATGAAATCGTGAAATTTAATTCAATAAATTAAGAAAGTTTAGCCTTCTAATAAAAGGAATTGGTGTATCCATCTCCAATCATCCATGCATATATAGTCTCTCTCTACCCCCCATCCACATCTCTCTCTCACTTCACATCTATCATCTATAACCTATCCATCCACATCTCTCTATCCAACTCTCCATATCTCTTCTCTATTCATATTTCCATATCTATCTATCTATCTATCTATCTATCTATCCATCCATCACCCACATCTATCCTTCCATCCATCTTCTCTATTAATCTCTTCATATCTATCTATCCATCTTCATATCCATCCATCCATCTCTTCTCTATTCATCTCTATCTATCTATCTATCTCTCTCTATCCATCCATCCATCACCCACATCTCTCTATCCATCTTTCCGTATCCATCCATCCATCCATCTTGTTTCTATTAATCATATCTATCTCTCTATCCATCTCCATATCCATCCATCTCTATTCATCTCACCCTCTGTCTGTCTGTCTATCTATGTATCTATCTATCCATCCATCACCCACATCTCTCTATCCATCTCTCTGTATCCATCCATCCATCCATCTTGTCTCTATTAATCTCTTCATATCTATCTCTCTATCCATCTTCATATCCATCCATTCTTCTCTATTCATCTCTCCATATCTATCTATCTATTTATCTATCTATCTATCTATCTATCTATCTATCTATCTATCTATCATCTATCTATCCATCATCCACATCTCTCTATCCATCTCTCCGTATCTATCCATCCATTTTGTCTCTCTTCATCTCTATCTCTCTATCTATCTCTCTCCCAATCAATCAATCACATTTATACCCGCCCATCTATCTCACTATCCCAAACGACTCTGGGCTCAGTTATTCCGCTGATCAGGAGAGAGATGAAAATGTCTATTTGGAGAAATTTATTACGGATGGCGGCCCCCTCTCCACCTTCATCATTTCGGATGTTTCCTCTCTAGGGCTGTTCACTTCCCGGACTTGGGTTCAAAGCTAGGGGTTCCGCGTACGCTGAAAGCCGCCGACAGCCCCCCTCCTCTCTCTCCTCCCCCTCCCCACCGCAGACCTCGGCTCGATCTGCGCCCCCACTTGCCCCCCCCCTCGTCCCCCGCCCAACGACCCCCGTTGCCGCAGAGAAACCTCATTTGCCCCGCGACCCCCGTTCGTCCCTCCGCCCGGCACACACCAACCCACCTCGGCGGCCGACTTTTGCTTTTTTCAACTGCCGAGGAATTCAGTTGAGGCCGGCGGATGCCGTCACCGCGTTCTCCCCACTGCGTTAAATGCAGAGGAGGGGGGGCGGGAAGGAGGAGGGAACAGCGCAAAATGGGGGGGGCGCTTCCACGCACCCGTCCCCTCCCCTCCGGAGAGCTTGCAAGAATTGCATCCTCCGGGTTTGTGTTTGCCGCCTGTCTCATCCTGGGCGGGGAGGGGGGCTACTCTCTCTAGGCGGCTTACAGTCATGAAAAGGAAAAAAAAGAGAGAAAGTGGAAACGGAAAGGAAGCAAAATAGTAAAAACGAAACTAAACAAGAACATGAAAAAGAAAAAAAATGTGATTTTTTTTTCTCTCTCTTTGGGCTTTTGTGTTTTAATTTTCTTGAATTAAAAAATGAAGTAAAATAATGAAAAAGAACACGATGAGAACACGTCGATAATAAAACGTCAACGATCACATTTTTATTTATTCAATTTATATCCTAATCTTACTAAGTCAGTGGTTCTCAACCTTTTTAATGCCGCGACCCCCAACCAGTCGTAACTCGAGGACTACTCAACTGGTGCAGCACCGTTTGCAGAATGGGACTTTTGGCGTGCTCAGGAGGGCAGAAACAGCCTGGACAATTCCTATTGGCTTTTGAAAGCCAATAGAATTAGACTCTATTCAAGAGAGTCTATTCTATTGGCTTTCAAAAGCCAATAGAATAAAAGGGAGTAGCACAGCTAAGGAAAAGGGGGGAAAAAAGGGCGGACTGCGTTGTTTGGCGACCCCCGTGAAATGGTCGTTCGACCCCAAATGGGGTCCCGACCCACAGGTTGAGAACCACTGTACTAAGTCAACAGATTCTTGGGTGGTTTATAATTTTCAAGATGAGCACCATGGCTTTGGATGCTCAGAACTGGATAAATTGTTGAATTATGGTGATGAAGATTGTAACCTGGTGGGTTTTAATTTAGCGAGCCTCAGTGGTCAGGAGCAGTATATCCCCTGGGATAGAGAATTCCCTATGCTAGGGAATTAGACCCATGTGTGTGAGAGAGACTGAGGCTAAAGTTGTTGTTGTTGTTGTTAATTGCGAAGTCGTGTACGACCCATCGCGACCCCATGGACAACGTTCCTCCAGGTCTTCCTGTCCTCTACCATCTTCTGGAGTCCATTTAAGTTCACACCTACTGCTTCAGTGACTCCATCCAGCCATCTCATTCTCTGTCGTCCCATTCTTCTATTGCCCTCAATCTTTCCCAGCATTAGGCCCTTCTCCAGTGAGTCCTTCCTTCTTATTAGGTGGCCAAAGTATTTGAGTTTCAACTTCAGGATCTGGCCTTCTAAAGAGCAGTCAGGGTTGATCTCCTCCAGGACTGACCGGTTGGATCGCCTTGCAGTCCAGGGGACTCGCAGGAGTCTTCTCCAGCACCATAGTTCAAAGGCCTCCATTCTTTGGCGCTCAGCCTTTCTTATGGTCCAACTTTCACAGCCATACATTGCAACTGGGAAAACCATGGCCTGGACTATACGCACTTTTGTTGGCAGAGAGATGTCTCTGCTTTTTAGTATGCTGTCTAGATTTGCCATAGCTTTCCTCCCCAGGAGCAAGCGTCTTTTAATTTCTTGGCTGCAGTCCCCATCTGAGGTGATCTTGGAGCCCAGAAAAATAAAATCTGTCACTACCTCCATTTCTTCCCCATCTATTTGCCAGGAATTGAGAGGGCCGGATGCCATGATTTTGGTTTTCTTAATGTTGAGGCTAAAGTAGAGCTTCCATATTCAGCCCAGTTCTATCTTTGAATGCCAAGTATGGGCCAGGCGAGAATGTTTGGGAGAGGACACTTTAAAATCATGGGTTATCAAGTCCAGTTGAATCAGAGAAGGTGGAAAGGACACAGAATCTTGCTTTTTTTTTTTTTTTTTTTGCATGAATGGAGCAAGCTTGTGGAAGCCACAAGGATTTTCTCTAAGGGGAAGAGTTCAGTCAGATTTGAAGTCTTGCATATTTTATGGCTTTTTGCTTTCACTGTTACCTGGACTGTTCCTCATCCAGGTGCCAATCCAATTTAGCACCTTGTTAATAATAATAATAATAATAAACTTGGAAGGGACCTTGGAGGTCATCTAGTCCAACCCCCTGCTCAGGCAGGAAACCCTATACCAGGGGTGTCAAACTGCCGGCCTGTGGGGCGGATGCATCACATGGAAGCCACGCCCACCCCATTGCCGGCAATGGCAAAACCAGCCTGATACGTTGTGCGACATCATGTGATGTTGCAAGTTTGACATGCCTGCCCTATACCATTTCAGATAAATGGCTATCCAGTCTCTTCTTAAAAACCTCCAGTGTTGGAGCATTCACAGTTTCTGGAGGCAGGTTGTTCCACTGGTTAATTGTTCTCACTGTCAGGAAGTTTCTCCTTAGTTCTAGGTTGCTTCTCTCTTTTATTAGTTTCCATCCATTGCTCCTTATCCTGCCTTCAGGTGCCTTGGAGAATAGCTTGACTCCCTCTTCTTTGGGGCAGCCTCTGAGATATTGGAACACTGCTATCATGTCTGTCCTCGTCCTTCTCTTCGTTAAACTAGACCAGTGGTTCTCAACCTTTTTAATGCCGTGACCCCCAACCGGTCGTAAGTCGAGGACTACTCAACCGGTCGTAAGTCGAGGACTACTCAACTGGTGCAGCACCGTTTGCAGAATGGGACTTTTGGCGGGTTCAGCAGGGCAGAGACAGCCTGGACAATTCCTATTGGCTTTTGAAAGCCAATAGCGTTGTTTGGCGACCCCCGTGAAATGGTCATTCGACCCCAAATGGGGTCCCGACCCACAGGTTGAGAACCACTGAACTAGACATCCCCAATTCCAACAACCGTTCCTTGTATGTTTTAGCCTCCAGTCCCCTGATCATCTTTGTTGCTCTTCTCTGCACTCTTTCTAGAGTCTCAACTTCTTCTTTACATCGTGGTGACCAAAACTGGATGCCGTTATTCCAAGTGTGGCCTTACCAAGGCATTGTAAAATGGCATTAATACTTCATTTGATCTTGATTCTATCCCTCTGTTAATGCAGCCCAGCACTGTGTTGGCTTTTTGGCAGCTGCAGCACACGGCTGGCTCATATTTAAGTGATTGTCCACTAAGACGTTGGATGACAGTTAGTCAGCTATTTTGTTTTTTGCACCTGCACAAAGTACTGGTAAATCCTCGAGTTATGACCACAATTGAGTTCAAAATTTCCATTGCTAAGCCACAGTTGTTAAGTGAATTTTGCCCCATTTTACAACCTTTCTTGCCACAGTTGTTAAGTGAATCACTGCAGTTGTTAAGTTAGTAACACGGTCGTTAAGCGAATCTGGCTTCCCCATTGACTTTACTTTTCGGAACCCTGCAAAAAAGTGATCACATGACCCCCAGGACACTGCAACTGTCATAAGTACAAGTCAGTTGCAATGCATCTGAATTTTGATCACAAGTACCTTGGGTCTGCTGCAACAGTCATAAGTGTGAAAAATGCTGATCAGTCACTTTTTTTCAGTGCCACTGTAACTTAGTCACTAAGCCAGGGGTCTTCAAACTTGGCCCTTTTATGACTCATGGACTTCAACTCCCATAATTGACTCAGTGACTTCAACTCCCAGAATTCCTCAGCCAGCATGCCTGGCTGAGGAATTCTGGGAGTTGAGGTCCATGAGTCATAAAAGGGCCTAGTTTGAAGATCCCTGCACTAAGCAAATGGTGAGCCTGCCTATAGCTTGACCAACTCCCAGAATCCTCTCCAGCACCGTCAAGTGTCTGGACTTCAACTCCCAGAATCCTCTCGAGTGAGCCTGTCGAGAAGCTGTCCCCTTCCGCAAGGGATTGAACTTCAACTCCCAGAATCCTCCCCAGCCGGCGCATGCTCGTTCCAGCCGTCCCAAAGCGAAAGCTCTCCGCCCCCGCAAGTGGCTGGATTGTAACCCCGCCCCCTGAATTCTTTCTTCGGCGCAGGCGCGCTATCCGCGAGGCTTCTTGGGAGTTGAAGTCCATCGCCTCAGGAAGGCGGGGAAGCATGGACGGTGCTCGCTGTTTTCCCTCATGGAGCTCAGGGATCTGGGCACCTTCCCCTTGGCGCCGGCTTGGCGGGCGAAGCTAACGGCCGCCGGTTTCCAGACGGCCCAAGAGGTGCTGGAGGTCGGGCCTTGCCAGCTGAGCAAAGGTATCGCGGCCGGCTGAGGGAAACCGGTTTTCCCGCCCAAAGAAAAAAACTTCGCCAATTTGGGCCGAGCTGAGTTTTGCTTTTCGGTTCTTTCCTCACGACCATCTCCTGGGGGAGGTTTAATGGTCGTCTTCTTGCCCTCCGTCGTTTGGGGCGTTTGGTGTCTTTTTCGGGGAAAAGTTTTGAACTCGGATGGGTTTCTGGGCCTCGATAAACCGAAATCGTCTTTTCTTGACAGGATTTAACAATCCCACATCTTGTCGGCCGGAGCTTTGTGTGGTGGAGGAGGAGAGATAGATATATATTTGTATCCCTTAAAATGGGGGGGGGTCATATATATATATATATATATATATATATATATATATATATATATATATATATATAATATATATATATATATATATATATGTTTTCTGAGGTTTTCGCGGGTATTTGTATGTAGGTCTTTGGTTGTTCGGGTTTTCTCCCACGTAAAATTGGAAGTGTCTTGGCGACGTTTCGACGAAGTCCCATTCGTCATCTTCAGGCTGGTGCTTGAAGAAACAGCTAAGACCACACATTGCTGCTCAAAGCACGAAGCTGAAAGCACCAGCCTGAAGATGACGAATGGGACTTCGTCGAAACGTCGCCAAGACACTTCCAATTTTACGTGGGAGAAAACCCGAACAACCAAAGACCTACATATATATATATATATATATATATATGTATATGTATATGTATATGTATATGTATATGTATATGTATCCCTTAAAATGGGGGGGGTGTCAAGGGCGGGGTCAGACTCACAACTAGTGCTCATCTATTGACTTTGTTTTATTTATTACATCTCTGCCGTCCATCTCCCCTAGAATAGAGGTCCCCAACCTTGACAATGTTAAGACTTGTGGACTTCAACTCCCAGAATTCCTCAGCCAGTTTGGCTGGCTGAGGAATTCTGGGAGTTGAAGTCCACAAGTCTTAAAGTTACCAAGGTTGGAGACCCCTGCCCTAGAAGATGGCTAGCTAAACATATATCCCGGGTCAGTATTAAAAACAATAACTACTAGGCATTTTGACATGCATAACTTTATATAACATTCTCCCTAAAATTCTCTTGTATTCCCTAATAAGTAGAACTCCATGTGTATTGTGTATTATAGAATAGTGAGATGGGCAGTGTATAACTTTGATTGACTTGACAGATTACATCCCAGAGTTCTGAAGGAGCTGGCAGATGTTATCTCAGAACCATTACATCACATCTTTCAAAAATCCTGGAGCACCAGGGAAAGTACCTGAGGATTGGAAAAGGGCTGATATGGTTCCCATCTTCAAGAAAGGGAAAAAAACAGACCCAGGAAACTACAGACCAATCAGTCTAACATCAATACCTGGGAAGATCCTGGAAAAGATAATCAAAAAAACAGATCTGTGAAAAACTAGAAGCAAACTAAGTTATATAACTGGTAGCCAGCACGGGTTTGTTAAAAACAGATCATGCCAAACCAATCTTATTTCATTCTTTGATAAAGTGACCAAATTAGTAGACCAGTGAAATGCTGTAGACATAGTATACTTAGATTTCAGTAAGGCATTTGACAAACTAGACCATAGTCTGCTGCTTGGTAAGTTAGAAAAAGGTGGAATAGATAACATCACCACCAGATATATTTGTAGCTGGCTGATATACCGTGCTCAATGAGAAGTCCTCAATCATACTATATCCACATGGAGATAAGTAAGCAGTGGGGTACCACAAGGCTCCATCTTAGGCCCAGGAATCTTCAATATCTTTCATTAATGACTTAAATGAGGGAATAGAAGGGGAACTCATCAGATTTGCAGATGACACTAAACGCAGGAATAGCCAACACCCCAGAAGACAAGCTCAGGATCCAAAAAGATCTTGACAAACTCGAACAATGGGCCCTATCCAACAAAATGAGTTTTAATGTGGAGAAAAGCAAAGCTTTACATTTAGGCAGAAAAAATAAAAAACAGAAGTATAGGCAAGACCTGGCTCAAAAACAGTTACTGTAAGAGGGACCTTGGAGTCGTAGTGGACGATCACTTGACTATGAGCCAGCCATGTGCAGCAGCAGCCAAAAAAGCTAATATAATTCTGGGTTGTATAAACAGAAGCATAGAATCAAGATCATGTGAAGTATTAGTACCGCTTTATAAAACGCTAGTGAGACCACACCTGTAATACTGCAACCAATTTTGATCACCATACTACAAAAACGATGCTGAGACCTTGGAAAAAATTCAGAGAAGAGCAACTAAGATGATCAAAGGCCTGGAGATTAAAACATATGAAACTCATCAAGGAGAGAATCAATTTGGAATTAAGGGGAAAGTTCCTAACAGTGAGGACAATTATTTAGTGGAACAGCTTGCCTCCAAAAATCGTGGGCGCTCCATCACTGGAGATTTTTAAGAAAAGACTAGACAGTCACTTGTCTGAAATGTTACAGGTTTTCCTGTTTGAGCAGGGGGCGGGACTAGAAAACCTCCAAGGTCCCTTCCAGATTCTAGTCTATTCCTATTGTATTCTATTCTATTCTATTGTATTCTATTCTATTCTAATAAATGTGTGTGTATCTATATCAACACACTATTTTATTATTATTACCAACTCGTGTGTGTGTATGTGTATGTATATGTGTACGTATACATATATGATATATATATATATGTATACACATACACACACAAACTTCTATACCTTCTGACTCTGGGTGGCTCATAATAATATAAGAAGTAATAAAAATAAAACAGTATATATACACACATTAAATATATATACACTATATAATACATATTGAGGGTCAATACTATGGAAGGAAATAAGGATAAAGGGGTGGTGGAGGAGATGAATGTTAGTAATGGAATGGTGGGAGGAATGATCCGGAAGAACGATAGAAGGAAGCGCAAGGAGAGTAATAAAAAAACATCTGGAACACTAACCCGCCGGGACCGGTGACGCGGTCCATGAGCCGGGTGCAAATGTCTGCCAAACCCATTTAAATCATCATTGTTTACTGGCTCCTTAGCCCTGATGATGTTTGGAGTTTCCAAACGAAAGCTTGGCAGCTTTTAGTAAAGTATATTTTTTATATTTATATTCTCCTGGTGTTTGTATTTTATTTGTACCATAGACATGCCCCAGGAGTCGTATTTTTATGCAAATTTTCCTATATATATATATATACATATACATATATATATATATATATACACATATAGAATACTATATATAGTATGTATATATGTCTGTGTGCTTGTGCGCCTGCACTTCAAATACTCCCACCATGGGGCATCTCCTGGCCATCTGTTAAAACACTTTTTTTTCCTGTGTTCTACATGAATCTGAAGCAAAATGCCTCTGTTGTTGATTCATAACATGAGTTCAAAGAATCTTGTGTCACTTTCTGGATATTTATGGCATTTTATAAACTGTAATGTAAGATACATTAATTTCTAAGGTAGTAAAATAAATTGGAGAATACACTCAGTGGGTTTTGCTTTTCAGTGGACAGTAGGAATGCACTGTTATCTTAGTTGACCACAAGGTGATGCTATCATACCATGCTTTAGTTTTCATAAAAAAAGGTGGGTTTAAAGAAGCAGAAATAAAATGAGGAATAAAAGGGATTTTTAGATATATCAAACCCCTAAGAAAATATATGGCATTTAATTTTAGGAAAGCTTCATATTTTTCCTTCATACCAGCTGTTTATTCCTGCTCTGCCCTTCTCTACCGCAATTTATCAATGTATAAAAAGAACAGTTAATAACAAACAGTTTGAAACATTTCTAGTAATTAAAAAGCAATTGCCCAGTAGCAGCTGCAGCAAAACAAAAAAAAAACTTTTAAAAGTTTCAATTCTCTGTAGGTATTCCCTAAAGAAGGATACCTCTTTATGTGGCTATTGGTTAACTAGATGTGCCTCTTTTTTAATTATCATATTAATATATTGGGTGTTTTGATTTTCCAGAGATTGGCCTTTCTAAAGAGGATGCTCTAGAAATTTTAAAGGTGATCAAACGGGAACAGCAAAGCGATGGAGCAAAGACTTCTGACGAAGCAGAAGCCGTTAAGAAGAGTACAGCCCTGGAACTGTTGGAAAAAGAGCAGACTCAAGGATTCATCGTCACCTTTTGCTCTGCCCTGGATGACATCCTGGGTGGAGGTGTGCAGCTCACCAAAATCACGGAGATCTGCGGAGTGCCAGGTGTCGGAAAAACACAATTGTGGTAAAACACACTACTAAAGCTCGCATTTCTGTAATTTGCCCTTGTTTATCATTCTCTTTGAAAAAATCTTGCTGACTTTATTAACTGTTAGCAAGAAAACTTAGACTTATCTATCGCTTCACAATGCTTTACAGCCCTCTCTGGGCAGTTTGCAGAGTCAGCCTCTTTGCCCCCAACAATCTGGGTCCTCATTTTACCCACCTCGGAAGGACGGAAGGCTGAGTCAACCTTGAGCTGGTCAGGATCGAACTCCTGGCAGTGGACAGAGCTAGCCTGCAATACTGTATTCTAACCATTGCGCCACCCTAGCTCTTCAAGCTGATACCATCAAATCTTGATGAATTGAAATCACAACTCAATGTTTAGTCTCATTTCCCAATGCTTGGCATCCAGAAGCTCATTCCCAATACAGGCTAAATAGATCAAGTGGCTGGTGAAAGAAACTTCTCTCTGAGAGGTTGGTCTAGTGCAGTGATGGCGAACCTTTTAGAGATCGAATGTCCAAAAACTGCCCTGCCCCCTGCCTGCCCCCCGCCCGCCCGCAGGGCCACTCACCACCTCCCCGGTCCGCTACAGATTGCCCAGGCAGCACAGCAGTGCCATGGTGACTACGCCTTCTGCACTCCACGAATCATCTGTGTGCGACGGCGTGAGGGTGAAGTCTTGCTGCCATATACTTGGCTGTGCTGCACCACGTTGTCCACGCCCAGGGACAACTCTCCTCCAGGGCGGATGCTGGTGAGGAGGTGGCTGTGGGGGGGAGGCGGGTCTGGGGTGATAGCGGGCATGCCCACAGAGAAGGCTCTAAGTGCCGCCTCTGGCACGTGTGCCATAGGTTCGCCACCACTGGTCTAGTGCAATGTTAAGACTTATGGACTTCAAATTCCAGAATTCCCTAGCTAGCATAGCTGGCTGAAGAATTCTGGGAGTTGGAAGTCCATAAATCTTAAAACAGGGTTGTTGTGGGAAAAATAGGAGGAAGGAGAAATATATATGTTCACTGCTTTATCTATAAAGATAATGAAGGTGGGATGAAAATCTAATAAAGTATATGGAAAGCTACTACCAGCCAGAGCAAATAACTGGGAAAGAGTCAAAACTGGCTAGATAGTGTTCTGTCCCAGCCTATGTGAGTCCTCGTTAATTCACAAGGACAAGCCCCTCTTTTAACAAGTAGGCTGGAAATGCAGGAAAAACAAACCCTTTTTATTAATTAGGTACAGTCCTACAAAATGTCCCCAAAGCAAAGGCAAACAAAACACAATGCAAAAGGAGAATTGTTCAAGGCAAACAGAACGCAATTCCAACAGAGAATTGTTCACAAGCAAGGCAAACAAAGAGGATTCCATGAAACTGGAGTCCTTTGCAAACGGTTGCCTTCAGCAACCAGCACCGCCCACACCTTCCCTTTTTATTATGCAGCCCCCAGGCATGGCTTCTCAATGCCTTCTCCTCCTCCCTTGGAGCCGCCCCATTGCCTCCCTCTGTCCTGCTCTTGTTGCCTGTCTGCATTTGCCAGCGTCTATCATGTCTTCCAGCTGTGAATCCTCAGAATCAGACTCAGCTTCCCAGCACAGCTGGGTCTCAGCCTGAGCATGAGTGGAGGGGCCAGGCTCTTCATCAGATTGTAAGTCCTGGAGCTCATCAGAGTCTTCCTCCGACTCTGATGGCTCTCCAGGCCCCTCCCCCTCCTCTTCTGATTCCTTGGACTCAGCTCCAGGTCCACTGGCTGGCATGGACTCACAACAGATAGGAACAGTCAGACCTTAAAAAACGACCGCTTAACACTCAGCATGTGTACTACTAGCATTTCTGTTAATGAACTCCTACAGCAGGGGGTCTTCAAACTTGGCCCTTTTATGACTTGTGGACTTCAACTCCCAGAATTCCTCAGCCAGGCATGCGTGCCTTCCCTACAGACTGAAAAAAATCTCTTGATCAGCTTTTGATCCTGAATGTACCGGCTGGCTTTCAGCAAATTCATTTCAGCCAGTGTGCCGCTTTTGATGTGGGTTATAAAACTGGCATCTATCTTTAAAAAGATCTAAGAATTCCTATTATGGATATAATGGCTGGATTTCTACACCTGATTGAAGCCGTGTTTTGTTTGGCTTTGGCGTAGCTTAACCAAACGGTCCTATTTAATAAGTATTTGAATTGAATACATAGAGCCTTTTGCCACTGGGATAGTGTAATACCTAGGAAATGACAGTAAGAGCTCATCTTCCTCAGGTTTTCCTTCCTGTTCATAGAACTAATGAACCAGGCATTTTTTCCATTCGAAGAGAAGCCAGATACAAAATCAGGAGTTTGGGCGCGGTGCCATCTCACTATTACATATAGTCCTCGCTTCTAAACCACAGTGGAGCCCAAAATGTCTGTTGCTAAGCAAGTCAGTTGTTAGGTGAGTTTGCCCCATTTTATGAACTTTCCTGCCATGGTTGTTAAGTGAATCACTGCAGTTGTTAAGTTAGCAACACAGTTGTTAGTTGAAGCTGGCTTCCCCCATTAACTGTACTTGTCGGAGGGTTGCAAAAGCTGATCACATGACATCGGGTCACAGCAACCGTCATAAGCGCGTGCCAGTGGCCAAGCCCCCGAATTTTGATCACATGACCACAAGTGATCAACGTGTCATACGTGTGGGAAACAGTCATAAGTCGTTTTTTAAGGCCCATTGTAAAGATCTGCCGTCTCTTTACTTTCCCTTTAGTTCTGTCAAATTCATCACTTGTGGTGTCTTTTGAAAGACTCGCCTCACTCTCAGTTCTGCCTTTTTTGACAGATCCCACAATTTCTGGAGGTAACTTTTCTAGTCGTTCTTTCTATTCCCCTCCTTTCATTTCCCATGTGTGATTCTTTTACTCTTCTTCAGTATTTTAGAGAATTCTGCACATACCCACCTTGGCCTCTTTTGATTTCTCTCTCTCTCTTTTTTTTTTTTTTTTCCCTCACGGGGATTGTTTGCGAGTGTACTTTCAGTGTGTCATTTTGCAGGACTTCCTACCAGTCCTGTACAATTTTCTTTGTTGGGATCCCAGGGCCATTGGAACTGACCTTTCCTTCCTTAGAGAGTTCATCAAAATCTGCTCTCTTTCTCCTTTCTCTTTCTCCAGATATCATTAATTCAAGGCTAACGTGTTCACTCCCCCACTCCCCCAAGATACCTGTCATTTTCAATTGTTTAAACCAGTGGTTCTCAACCTTTCTAATGCCGCGACCCCATAATACAGTTCCCCATGTTGTGGTGACCCCCAACCACTTATACATCACCGGGTGCCAGGGGCGTGGCCAAAGAAAAGGGGGAAAAATGGCGGACAGCCTTGTTTGGCGACCCCCATGAAATGGTCGTTCGACCCCAAATGGGGTCCCGACCCAGAGGTTGAGAACCACTGGTTTAAACTCTGATGGTGAGAATTAGATCCGGGATGGCAAATCCCCTTCTTTTTTTTTTTTTTATATCTTCCAAGAAATGAAGTCGGCAAGAGAGAACAAGAATTTGTTTGACCTTTGACGCTTGGCCGATTCCCAGCAGATGTCAAGATAATTGAAATTTTCCATTATCAATATTGCCTGCCTCTTTGAAAGACTGGTCATCTAATGCAAATAGATCAATAGCCATTAACCTTGGTGGCTGTGTGACAGCCACTGAAGGCCATCCGCTGGGAGACTAGTGGGCTTTCTTGTGTGCATGGCTGGCCACTGTGAGAACAGACTGCTGGACTAGATGGGCCATAATTATGTTCCTATGACCTCATGACCCCATCTTTATCTTCTGCCTGTCCAAACGGTCAGTAATAAACTCTCATAATCCTATCTGGTTTTTGTTTCTCTCTGTATTCTTAGAGATAATATTCTTTTAACAATGTAAGCCAGGGGTGTCAAACTCAATTTCATTGAGGGCCGCATCAGCATTGCAGTTGCCCTCCGGGGGGGGCCGGGTGGGTGTGGCCAGGGTGGGTGCAGCCTACTGGGTGGGCGTGGATGGAGTGGGTGTGGCCTACTGGGTGGGTGTGGCCAGCTGTACATCGTTCGCGTCAAGGGTGCCTGTGGGGGCTTGGGCAGGAGTGGGAAAGATCTGAGGATCCCTGGCAGAAGGGGGTGGGACCGGGGCAAGGGCCAAGGCATGGTCCACTGGAGGAGCCTCACTGTTCCTCTCAGGCCATGTGGGGGGGGGCTTATGGAGCTAAGATTGAATGCGTTTCAGCATAGATGGCCACCACAAAATTGTACATTGGCTCCCGGCCGGCCTGGGCCAGGGCCAAGGCAGCGGGGGCCGTTCCCTCACTGTTTCCAGGATGGCTTCGTGGGCCACATGAAACCACTTTGCGGGCCGCATCCGGCCCCCAGGCCTTGTATTTGACATGTCTGATGTAAGCCGTCCAGAGACACCTCGTGGCGAGATAGGCGGCAAATACATTTAATCAATCAATAAATAATATATTTTCAATACATATCTTATACAGGGTTTCCACGCTCTTTCCTCAATTTCTGAACAAGCCTATTTTGTTCTCTACATTTAATTCAACACTCCCACACCCTTTCTGTTACATTTGTTCCGTCTGAATAAATTGCTACTTTGCACTGCTATACATGCCAGTGTTAAGTATCTTCCCACCAACTTTCAACAATGTACCCATAGAGGAGTATATTTGCAGCTCAGGGTTGAACTGTGGGGTCCTTGGTGCTCTCTGAGCTTGGCTGCCTTTTTGCAGACTTTTCAGGAATATTCACCTAAGCTCATTTAGTAATAGTAATAGTAGTAAAGTTGGAAGGGACCTTGGAGGTCATCTAGTCCAACCCCCTGCTCGGGCAGGAAACCCTACACCATTTCGGACAAATGGCTGTCCAGTCTCTTCTTAAAAACTCCCAGTGTTGGAGCATTCACCGCTTCTGGAGGCAGGCTGTTCCACGGGTTAATTGTTCTCACTGTCAGGAAGTTTCTCCTTAGTTCTAGGTTGCTTCTCTCCTTGATTAGTTTCCACCCGTTGCTTCTTGTCCTGCCTTCAGGGGCTTTGGAGAATAGCTTGACTCCCTCTTCTTTATGGCAGCCCCTGAGATATTGGAACACTGCTATCATGTATTTGTTTTCCTGATTTAGGATTTCCCTGTTTCTTTTTTGCACTCTGCGCATTGGTGTAAAAACTTCAGAAGTTTAGAATTCTACCTATTGATCTCTCTGTTGTAATGTCCTGCAAAATTCCTCATCCTCGTTACTGCTGCTGCACTGTGTTCAGTTTTCTTGGCCCCAATCTTTGGCTGCATATTGGGGAGAATCCCGTTTCTTTCCAGGAGTCATTCATGAGGGTAAGATAAGTCACAAAATTCTTGCGATGTAAACAGATTCTTATAACAGAATGACAGAGTTGAAAGGGATCTTGAAGATCTTCCAGTCCAACCCTTTGCTCAAGCAGGAGACCCCATTTCAGAGAAATAGCTGTCCAAGCTCTCCTTAAAAATTTCCAGTGTTGGAGCACCCACAACTTCTGGAGGCAAGTTGTTCCAGTGATTGTTCTCACTGTCAAGAAATTTCTCCTTAGTTCTAGGTTGCTTCTCTCTTTGATTAGTTTCCACCCATTGCTTCTTGTTCTGCCTTTAGGTGCTTTGGAGAATAGCTTGACTCCTTCTTCTTTGTGGCAGCCCCTCAAATATTGGAGCACTGCTATCATGTCACCCCTGGTCCCTCTCTCTGTTAGACTAGACCAATAGTGGCGAACCTCTGGCACGCATGCCAGAGTCGGCACTTAGAGCCCGATTCTAAGTGGGTTTTGAGTTGCAGTTTGGGCACTGGGTCTCTAAAAGGTTCGCCATCACTGAACTAGACATACCCAATTCCTGCAACCGTTCTACATATGTTTTAATCTCCAGTCTCCTGATCATCTTTATTGCTCTTCTCTGCACTCTTTCTGAAATCTCAACATCAAATGTAAGACTGAGAGTGTAGAACAGCTTCCCAAGGAAAGTGTCTGTTCTAATTATGTAACGACGCTTTTTATAAAAATCCTGTTCCATTTTTCCCCCGTTATATAATTACTTTGTGAGTCCCGAATCCATGGGATCGAAATCGTTCTAATCAACAATATAAATGTTTGCAATAAACATTACACAACATCCTCTCTGCTGGCTTTTTCTAGCTTTGTTGCTAAATGTTTTTAACAGCTGCGCCGAGGTCCTCCAGATGATTTTACTGCTTGTCCCAGTAAAATATGTCAGAAACACTCTCCCATCTTCCTCCTCTGTGCAGCAGCCGAGGGAAATTTGGTAACCCCCATTTTCATTTTTACAGAACCTGGTACGGTACATTTATTCTTAACCAGGGTTTGTGTCACGTTCCATACTGCAGTCTTGTTTCGTGAAAGTGTAGCTTAGGATCACTCTCCATTTAAGATTCAGATGTAAGACTAAATTGCTTAATTGAAACAGAAGGAAAGGCTTCTGTTCTTATAGCTGGGCCAGAATGAGAGAGGGAGGTGTTGAAATCTGGAATGAGGCTTGTTCCCATCACAATAAATTTATGCATCTGAGCCCTGCTATTATGAATATATTGGATTGCATAAAATGCCGAACAATAAGACTTCGGAAATAATGCAGAAAAGGTAGCACTTGTAAGCAATTCCTTAAAGCAGGAGGCAATTGCAGAATCTCAGGAAAGACACTCCTACCCACTCCGGGGCACCTTTTCTGAATTATTTCCAAAGCTCTGCACAACCCCACTGTGTACCGTAGGAGTATTTTGTATGATGAAACTGTTCTGGAAAGAAATAAACCCAAGTACAGTAGATTACTTAAAATGCATTGCAATCTTGTTCGTTTGCAAAATGGCAAGGTTCATCTCAAGCCATAAAATGGATGGAGTAACTTTTTCCTAGTTCGGGGTGTGTTAAACCAAGTCCTATTAAACAAACCACGTGTCTGTGAATGATGCATATGCTTTGGGGACTTGGTTGTGTTGATTTTAATGCTCACTGTTTATAGACACTGCTCCAGGCTTATTCATACGTCCTGACATTGAGGTCTTGTTGTAAGTAATGGGATTTCCAAATACAGTCTTAACCAATAAAGGAAAATATTTGTATGTCAGGGTTGAAATGAGGGGATAGCTCACAGTTGAAATAATGGACTAGCACTGATGATGTTACCTAGTTTGGGTTATGAAACGTCTGCAAGAAAACAACCAAGCTCAGAAAGCACCAAGCATCCCATACAGTCTTTAATTTTTATGGTATAATGGTGCAAGGCACCTGGATAAAAACTGGATGACTGAGTTTTAGTCCTGCCTTAGGCATAAAGCCAGCTGGATGACTTTGAGCTGCTCATTCTCTGCTGTAAGAACAGGGGTCTTCAAACTTGGCCCTTTCATGACTTGTGGACTTCAACTCCCAGAATTCCTCAGCCAGCGTGCCTGTCTGAGGAATTCTGGGAGTTGAAGTCCACAAGTTGTAAAAGGGCCAGGTTTGAAGACCCCTGTATAAGAAGAAGGCTAGGACAAACCAATTCCCAAAAATGTTGCCAAGACAACTGCAGGGACTTATCCAGGTAGTCACCAAGAGTAAAGTCTAACTAGTTCTCACCCTTCAGACTACAAATCTTAAAAGGTCTTCACCACAGACATTGGAGTGGTATTTTTCCCCATTCAATATGCTCTTTGAAAGATAAAAGATTGATTTCTTTGGTTAAGGATTGATTGCTTATGTACCATCAACTTGACTCTTAGTAACCGCATAGATTTTTTTCCCCCATGACGATCTGTCTTTCAGATCTTCAAACAATGTACTTCTCACCACTGTAACCGAGTCTTATAATAATAATAATGATGATAAAGTTTCCTGCTCAGACAGGAAACCCTATACCATTTCAGACAAATGGCTGTCCAGTTTCTTCTTAAAAACTTCCAGTGTTGGCGCATTCACCGCTTTTGGAGGCAGGTTGTTCCACTGGTTAATTGTTCTAACTGTCAGGAAGTTTCTCCTTAGTTCTAGGTTGCTTCTCTTTTTGGTTAGTTTCCACCCATTGCTCCTTGCCCTGCCTTCAGGCGCTTTGGAAAATAGCTTGACTCCCTCTTCTTTGTGGTAGCCCCTGAGATATTGGAAGGCTGCTATCCTGTCCCCCCTCGTCCTTCTTTTTGTTAAACTAGACATACCCAATTCCAGCAACCGTTCCTTATATGTTTTAGCCTCCAGTCCCCTAATCATCTTTTTTTGCTCTTCTCTGTACTCTTTCTGGAGTCTCAACATCTTTTTTACATCGTGATGACCAAAACTGGATGCAGTATTCCAAGTGTGGCCTTACCAAGGCCTTGCAAAGTGGTATTCCTGCCAGCTTGGTGTCGTCCCTCACCCTTGCTGCTGGTCATCTTCTTCTCTTTCTTTTCACCTTTCCCAACATTAGAGGCTTCTCCACTACTTTTCCTGTACTGCTTCAAAGTTCAACTTCACTATCCACAGAGTCAAGCATGGCCATACCATAGCTTGCAAAATTCTGCTCTTTGTAGAAATACACACATCATGGTTTTCCAAGGCCTTCATGGCTGTTCTTCCAAGTTCTAGTCTACACCATAATTTTTGACTGCTTGTTCTTTTATTATTATTATTCAGTTGCTAAGTCATGTCCGGACTCTTTGCAGCCCCATGGACTACAGCAGAGGTCCCGAACCTTTTGGGCACCAGGGGCCGGTTCCGTGGAGAAAGGTTTTTCCACGGACCGGAGAGTGCGTGGTTTTGTGTGCTGCCTGCATCCCGCAGATGAGGCTTTGCTTGTTTTGTGGACCGGTTGCTGGCATGCCGTGGCCCAGTACCGGTCCACGGACTGGGGGTTGGGGACCACTGAACTACAGCATGCCAGGTTGATGGTTGCTTTTAAAAGGAAAACAGTAACACTTTGACATCTTGGTTGTCAATCCTAAGGCTGGTTGTTGTACCTGTTGTCATTAATTTGGTGGTCTTTATATTTAGCATACAGAATAGCAGAGTTGGAAGGGACCTTGGAGGTCTTCTAGTCCAGGGCTTTTCAACCTTTTCACCCATTGTACCACTTTTAGGATATGGCAACATCCGAGTACCACCAGTCGCCTAGCAAGGTGTCAAAAACTTGATGACCAAAAAAATAAAAAAGGAAAAAAGTGATAAAATACAGATAGTCCTCGACTTACAACAGTTCACTCAGTGACTGTTTGAAGTTACAATGGCACTGAAAAAAGTGTCCCCCAAGCCATAGCCAAGCAAGACACCTGCCTGCCCACCCGGCAATACTCTTCCTCCTGTCCGAGGTTTTCATTGTTGTGAGCATTTCTGTTGAGGATTGGCAGCGGGGGTGGGGTGGGGGGGGATGCTTGGTTTTTATTCCCCCCATCTGCTGGGTGGTTGCAGCAGGTTTTGGTCACTTCACATGACCCTGGGACACTGTGACCGTCATAAATATGAATCAGTTGCCAAGCATCTGAATGTAAGTCACAAGACCTTGGAGATGCTGCAACATTCCAGCTGATCGGCGCTTCTTCTGGGCTCAGCAGAAGCGCCAGGATCAGCACCAAGCTCCAGCTGGAGCCTGGCGCTAATCCTGGCGCTTCCGCTGAGCCCTGACAGCCCTGAAGAAGCGCCGATCAGCTGGAAAGCGGCACTGATCCTGGCGCTTCCGCTGAGCCCTGACAGCCCTGCAGCTCCAGCCGTCTCTCGCTCAGGCTTGTGCAGTGCTGCCACTGGTTCAGCTCATTCACCTCCCCCGCTACCACTTTTCTAGGATGGTCGTGTACCACCTGCCAGGTGCCAATGTACCACAGGTGGTACCCGTACCACTGGTTGAAAAGCCCTGCTCTAGTCCAATCCCCTGCTCAAGCAGGAGACCTTATACCAGGGGTCTTCAAACTTGGCCGTTTTATGACTTGTGGACTTCAACTCCCAGAATTCCTGAGCCAGTGTGCCTGGCTGAGGAATTCTGAGAGCTGAAATCCACAAGTCATACAAGGGCCAAGTTTGAAGACCCCTGCCTTATACCATTCTGGACAATTGCCTGTCTGATCTCTTCTTTAAAACCTCCAGTGATGGAGCACCACAATTTTTCGAGTCAAGTTGCTCCATTGATTGTTGTTACTGTGAGGAAATTTCTCCTTAGTTTTAGGTAGATTCTCTCTTCTACCTGTTACTGGAATACTGCATCCAGTTTTGGTCACCACGATGTAAAAAAGATGTTGAGACTCTAGAAAGAGTACAGAGAAGAGCAACAAAGATGATTAGGGGACTGGAGGCTAAAACATATAAGGAACCGCTGCTAGAATTGGGTATGTCTAGTTTAATGAAGAGAAGGACGAGGGGGGACATGATAGCAGCCTTCCAGTATCTCAGGGGCTGCCACAAAGAAGAGGGAGTCAAGCTATTCTCCAAAGCACCTGAAGGCAGAACAAGAAGCAATAGATGGAAACTAATCAAGGAGAGAAGCAACCTGGAACTAAGGAGAAACTTCCTGACAGTTAGAACAATTAATCAGTGGAACAACCTGCCTCCAGAAGTGGTGAATGCTCCAACACTGGAGGTTTTTAAGAAGAGACTGGACAGCCATTTGTTCGAAATGGTATAGGGTTTCCTGCCTGAGCAGGGGGTTGGACTAGATGTCCTCCAAGGTCCCTTCCAACTTTATTATTATTATTATTCGTATTATTTGTATTATTAGTATTATTATTAGTATTATTATTTGTCCTGCCTTCAGATGCTATGGTGAATAGGTTGATCCCCCCCCTTCTTTGTGCCAGCCCCTCAAATATTGGAAAGCTCCTATCATGTCACCCCAGTCGTTTCTTAGGTTAGACCTACCCAGTTCCTGCAACTGATCATCGTTGCAGCCCCATGTTTCTCACTGCGCTTGCTATCTTTTATTCCAAGATCTTGCAGACCCTTTGCATTTTCAGCCATCAGAGTAGTAAAACGTTGAGTTGATCCTTAATAACTTTTCTACGCTGATGTTTTATTATCATTCTCCTTCTCTCCCTCTTTCCTTCCAGCATGCAACTAGTGGTGGACGTGCAGATTCCAGAATGCTTTGGTGGACTTGCTGCAGAAGCTATATTCATCGATACGGAGGGGAGCTTTATGGTTGATCGAGTTGTGGATATAGCAGAAGCCTGCATTTGTCACTGTCAGCTTATTGCTGAAGTGCACCCAGAAGAAGGTTAATTGCCAAACTCTATTTGCCTTCGTGCAAAGTATGCTTTTTTTTTCCCTGGCTACGTATCCGAACGGTTCCGTTTATTTCTTTACTGTCATAGATCCATTCAATATTTACTCAAATATAGGAAGTAACTGTATGCAAAGCTGAGTCGGAAGGTTTTATTCATACAGAATTAGGTTGTAGTAATCAGTGTTTCCTCATAGTTGGCTATTTGAAGATAAGTGGACTTCAGCTCCCAGAATTCTCCAGCCGGCTCTGCCAGCTAAGTGACCAAGATTGAAAAACATTGACAGTAATAAACCAGTGGACATCCCCAAATTTGGAATAAGAGAAAGGCCATTGGGCACCGAAGCGTAGACATGTCTAGTTTAATGAAAAGAAGGACTAGGGGTGACATGATAACAGTGTTCCAAAATCTAAGGAATTGCCCCAAAGAAGAGGGAGTCAAGCTATTCTCCAAAGCACTGAAGGCAGGACAAGAAGTAACAGATGGAAACTAATCAAGAAGAGAACCAAGGTAGAACTAAGGAGAAATTTCCTGATAGTTAGAACAATTAATCAGTGGAACCACCTGCCTCCAGAAGCGGTGAATGCTCCAACACTGGAAATTTTTAAGAAGAGACTGGAATGGTATAAGGCCTGCTTGAACAGGGGGTTGGACTAGATGACCTCCAAGGTCCCTTCCAACTCTGTCATTCTGTATTCTGTATTTCCTATGCCCACCCAAAGCATATAAGATGATGAAAGCACATAAAGGAAAAAGGCTCAGAAGCACATTCTTTAGCTCTTCATTCTTTGTCAGATTTTGCAAGAACTGCTTGGAGAGTGCTGAATTTCAAGGCTTGCTTTTTAAGTACCCTTCCGAAAGGACAGGTTCTTAAGGTGGGTGAAAATAATATACATACAGTCCTAATAGGAAAGTAACATTAGAAAACTGGTGGAAATGCTTAGTCTAGTGGTTATGGCACCAGGCTAGAAAGCAAGAGAATCAAAGTCTCAGCCATGAAAACTTAACTGGGTGACCTTGGGCCAGTCTTTCTCAGCCCAACCCACCTCACAGGGTTGCTGTTGTGGGGAAAATAGGAGTAGGAAGGCGTATCGGGAATGTTCACCACCTTGAATTATATGTGAAAATATGCGCTGTCTCGCTCACTCACACACACATACACACGCACATATCTGTGGTTTAGTGGGTTGTTGTAGTTCCGGCTAATGAAACATTCCAAAGAACTTCCAGGCATTGATTTTCCTAAAAGTCTTTTATTGTTACAAAATGTTGGCACAGGCACAACGGAGGGATGCTAGGATCTAAGTTCTCTTCCTCTTTCTTTCCCAGGCTTTGCCCCCAACGCCCCTTCTGCTCTTTATTAACCCCATATTTACCAGACAATTCTGCATATTGTCAAAAGCAAGAATATACAATATTTGCAGCGTTGACATGGGTTTATTAATATTCTCCTCAACTCCCTTCGCCCAAAACCCAGAAGTGTCCCAATTAAGTCCAGCCACAAGCAGACCAATGCTCGTCCACAGCAATGGCCAACGAGCCCACAAGGCATTTGAAAGTTTCCCAATCAAAATAAACCCACCAGGCAAAATCAAAACCACAATCGGAAGAGGATTCACGAGGCAAGAAAAGTCCAGGGTTCACCCAGGCACAATCCAAGTCAAGGCACGATGTCAATCCAAAGCAGGGGTCTTCAAACTTGGCCCTTTTATGCTGGCTGAGGAATTCTGAGAGTTGACGTCCACAAGTCCAAAGGGCCAAGCTTGAAGACCCCTGATCCAAAGCAAGGCAAGAATCACGACAACCAGAAAACATACAGCTAGGAAATGAAGACTTTGTTCCCAGCATTGCTTCCATCTGTCTGCTGTGGCAGCCGTCTTCTGGTGCAGCCCATCAAGAAGGGCGAGGTTTTCTCCTCGCAAGTAATCTGGCTGACCTTCTCCGCTCCTGCCTTTTCTTTACCCTGCCTATTCTTGGAACAGGTGCAGAAGGCAGTTCCTTTTCCTCATCACTGGCTGGCTGCAGCTGCGTGCTTTCCCCACCTGAAGCCTCAGGGCTGTCCTGCTGCAGCTGTGCTTCAGCCAAAAATCCCTCTCAAGCGGCTGCTTGGAGCCATTGGCCAACTCTCTTCCAGAAGTGCTACTAATTCATCTTCCTCCCAGCTGACATCTGGAGAGAGATCTGGGGAAGTGTCCAGGGGAGTCATCACCAAATAATAAAGGCGGGATGTAAATAAATGAAAAGAAATAAATAAAAATTCCCCAGAATATCTTCTGACCTGAGGCAGCAGTCCTTGAGAAACTGGATTACATGGATTGGTTTCATTCCACGGGCAGAATTCATTAGAAATTTCACAACAATCTCCCTTGAACTAAGACCCAAATTTCTTGGAAGCGTTCAAGGTATTTGACAAAATTCTGAGGGAAAATGTATGCAATGCGGCAGTACAGAAAATTTGGGGTTTGTCAGGGTTTGGGGCAAGCATTTTCTTCGAGTCCCAACACCTAATAGATGTTTTAAGATGCAACAAGACATTCTTAATATTTATGTATTATACTGATATATAATAATATGTCAGTTACATATGCCAATCTAGAGACGTTTATCATTTGATCGTACTAGATAAGTATATAATAAGAAGAAGAAGAGGAAGAAGAAGAAGAAGTAGTAGTAGTAGTTGGAAGAGATCTTGGAGGTCATCTAGTCCAACCCCCTGCTCAGGCAGGAAACCCTATTCCATTTTAGACAAATGGCTGTCCAGTCTCTTCTTAAAAAATTCCAGTGTTGGAGCATTCACCGCTTCTGGAGGCAGGTTGTTCCACTGGTTAATTGTTCTTACTGTCAGGAAGTTTCTCCTTAGTTCCAGGTTGCTTCTCTCCTTGATTAGTTTCCACCCGTTGCTTCTTGTCCTGCCTTCAGGCGCTTTGGAGAAGAGCTTGACTCCCTCTTCTTTGGGGCAGCCCCTGAGATATTGGAATGCTACTATCATGTCCCCCCTCGTTCTTCTCTTCGTTAAACTAGACATACCCAATTCCAGCAACCGTTCTGTATATGCTTTAGCCTCCAGTCCCCTAATCATCTTTGTTGCTCTTCTCTGCACTCTTTCTAGAGTCTCAACATCTTTTTTACATCGTGGTGATTGTATGATTGTATTGTATGATTGATCATATGACTATGTGATTTATTATTACAAAAGACTACCACAAGCTATCTCTGAAAGGAGGTGATTATTCCCCCATACCTTGCTCTGTCAACTGCCTCTGTCTCAAGCCAGGAATGAGGAATAAACAGTAAATTCAATATAGGTTTTTATTGGGTTTTTTTCCCCCTCCCCTTTTTTCTTCAGATCATCAAATAGCCCTGGAGACTTTCTCTCTTGAAAATATTCTTTCCCATATTTATTACTTCCGTTGCCATGACTATATGGAGCTGCTGGCACAGGTTTACCTCCTCCCAGATTTCCTCTCTGAACACTCAAAGGTAAGGGCCAAAAAGAAGTGTACCTCGCAGGGGGAAGAGAATGTATTCAGAGTTGCAGGGCAGATAGTCCTCGACTTTACGACCCACAATTAAGACCAAAATTTTTATTGCTAAGCGAGACCGCTGTGAAAGTGAGTTTTGCCCAACTTAACAACCTTGCCACAATTCCGTGAAACATTGCAGCTGTTAAACTAGCCACATGATTGTTTGCTGAATCTGGCTTCCTCGTTGACTTTGCTCGTCAGACGGGCGCAAAAGTGGATCACGTGACCCTGGGACACTGTCATAAATATGAGTCAGTGGTGGAGCATCCAAATTTCTATCTCATGACCGCAGGGATGCTGTAATGGTTGCAAGTGCGAAAAGTGGTCGCAAGTCCCTTTTTTTAGCGCCTCTAAATTTCGAATGGTCACTGGTTGTAAGTCAAGGACTGCCTGTAGTGCATAAACAATACGTAGTTTTTCTCACCTTCAAATTTACATAGTCTCATTTTTTTCCCTCATTTAAAAATACGTAAGTAAGGTCTGGTTTCCTTTCTAGTATTAGGTACAATTTGTAAGAATATACAGATAGTCCTCACTTGATAACCGTTTAGAATTTGTTGTTAGTTGCGAAGTCGTATCTGACTCATCGCGACTCCATGGACAACGTTCCTCCAGCTCTTCCTGTCCTCTACCATCTTCTGGAGTCCATTGAACCTCACGCCTACTGCTTCAGGGACTCCATCCAGCCACCTCGTTCTCTGTCGTCCCATTCTTCTCTTTCCCTCCATCTTTCCCAGCATTAGGCTCTTCTCCAGTGAGTCCTTCCTTCTCATTAGGTGGCCAAAATACTTGAGTTTCAACTTCAGGATCTAGCCTTCTAAAGAGCAGTCAGGATTGATTCCTCTCGGACTGACCGGTTGGATCGCCTTGCAGTCCAGGGGACTCGCAGGAGTCTTCTCCAGCACCAAAGTTCAAAGGCCTCCATTCTTTGGCGCTCAGCCTTTCTTATGGTCCAACTTTCACAGCCATACATTGCAACTGGGAAAACCAAAGCCTTGACTATACGCACTTTTGTTGGCCGGGTGATGTCTCTGCTTTTTAGTATGTTGTCTCGATTTGCCATTGCTTTCCTCCCCAGCAGCAAGATTTTAGAATGCCTGCCCCTAAAAAGTGCCGTTGTAAAACATGATGTTACATGATTCCCTCCCTTAGCAATGACAATTCAGGCAGTCCCCAATTTTAATCGTTAAGCAAGGACCTTAACTTAACCAGAGCTTTTGACTTCCCACCAGCTTCCCCATTGACTTGATTGTGGGAAACCAGTAGGGAGGTTGCTGATCGCAATCCCATGACAGTAGGATGTTGCGAAGGTTGGAAATCCAGGCTGGTTGCTGAGCATCACGGTTGCGATCGTGTGATCAGAGGGACGCTTCAACTGCCAGAGCTTTGAGGATTGGTCCTAAGTGTCTCTATTATTATTATTATTATTATTATTATTATTATTATTATTATTATTATTATTATTATTATTATACCTTGGAGGTCATCTAGTCCAATCCCTTGCTCAAGCAGGAAACCCTATACCATTTCAATGGCTGTCCAGTCTCTTCTTAAACCTTCCAGTGCTGGAGCATTCACAGCTTCTGGAGGCAGGTTGTTCCACTGATTAATTGTTATAACTGTCAGGAAGTTTCTCCTCAGTTCTAGGTTGCTTCTCTCCTTGATTAGTTTCCATCCATTGCTTCTTCTCCTGCCTTCAGCTGCTTTGGAGAATTGCTTGACTCCCTCTTCTTTGGGGCAGCCCCTGAGATATTGGAAGACTGCTATCATATCCCCCCTCGTCCTTCTCTTCATTAGACTAGACAGGCCCAATTCCAGCAACCGTTCCTTATATGTTTTAGCCTCCAGTCCTCTGATCATCCTTGTTCCTCTTCTCTGCACTCTTTCTAGAGTCTCAACATTTTTTTTACATTGTGGTGACCAAAACTGGATGCCGTATTCCAAGTGTGGCCTTGTAAAGTGGCATTAACATTTCACGTGATCTTGATTCTATCCCTCTGTTAATGCTCTTGTTCAGCACCATCGTAAGTTTGATTAGTCTCTTAATGAAGCATTGTTAAGTGAGGACTACCTGTTTATCACAGATCTTTCTGACAAGAACGTTCCTGAAAAGATAATTCTTGGTTTAGTACCCAGCTCAAAAGAGAGATTCCCCCTCTAGCCCTTGTGGGTCCAGATGGAAAAAACATTTGTTCTCTTGGAAACTGCAGGCACTTCTGTTGGGGCTGTGGGGGAAGATGTAAGAATTTGTCTGATGAAGTCGAGCAGGGGGAGGAAAGGGAGAACTAGTGTAAGGTTCCTCTTTGGAATTTGTAGGAAGAAAGATTTTTCCAAATAACAATCTGGCACAGAGGTAATGTTCGTTCCAACCATCCCCTGCTGGGTAGTAACTGCCCTGAGTTTTACAACATACAGGGGGGGAAAAGGGGAGGGTGCCAAGCAAAAGCATCCCCTTTTGGTGGCAGCAAAAATTATCTTGCCGTGACATGTAGGAGGCAGAGCTGGGGCGTATATATTTCAAAAACATTTTTGAGACAGGAGTTTTGAGGCTCCTATCCTTTCGCCCTTTCGGCTAGACCATGCCACTTCAAGAAATAGAAATAATAGACTATTTTCTCTTGACTAAATGTTTTTGGGTGTTTTGACTTCTAGTTATATGGCTGTCAGTTATCTCTGTTTTCTGGAAACTGGCCATAGTTTATATACTTCCTCGCTCTCTGCCCCACCCACCATCAGTCACTTACCTGTCTGCATGCTTGGAACAGGATAGGATAGAATAGGAATGGAATGGAATGGAATGGAATGGAATAGAATAGAATAGAATAGAATAGAATAGAATAGAATAGAATAAGAATTACAGAATAGAATAGAATAGAATAAGAATTATAGAATAGAGTAGAGTAGAATAGAATAAGAATTACAGAATAGAATGGAATTGGAATAGAATAGAATAGAATAGAATAGAAAATATGGAATGGAATAGAATAGGAATGGAATGGAATAGAATAGAACAGAAAAGAATAAGAAATAGAAGAAAAGAACAGAACAGAACAGAATAGAATAACAGAGTTGGGAGGGATCTTGGAGGTCTTCTAGTCTAACCCTCTGCTCAGGCAGGAAGCCCTATACCATTTCAGATAAATGCCTGTCCAATCTCTTAAAAACTTCCAGTGTTGGGGCATTCACAACTTCTGGAGGCAAGTTGTTCCACTGGTCAATTGTTCTAACTGTCAGGAAGGAAGTTAGATTGAAATAGATTGAGGGGTCACTATAAACTCCTCATTACTTCAGGTGTTTATTATGGGAACTCAGAACTAAACACTGGGTGATAACAGCTGGAATAGTTTTTTTAAAAAAGCTTTTCTTTATAATCAGTAATGTGACTGATTATTTTTTCCCTGCAAACTAAACATTTTCTGAAACAAATCAACTTTTTGCATAAAGGTTGTGGTTTTTTGTTGGTTTTTTGGGGGGGGAGGGGAAATTCTCCAATTTGAAATGATCTAATAACTAACATCAGTATCTCTTCTGAGCTAATACCTGACCTCTTCTCCATGTAAAGGTCATTCTAATAGCTAAGCACAATAACAGTCAGAACATCTGAGAATCGTGGGAGGCTTGTTTAAGATGCTACTGTTCTTGGATTGTTTTTTTTTTTTTTAAACATCTGATGGAGGAAAAAACTGCAGCCGTTTCCTGGGAGCTTCGTCGTGGTTTTATAACTTGAAATTCTGTAAATAGAATAACAACTCAAACGAGGCAAAGGGTTAATCCCATTCAGATGAATCTATACTTAATTTCCCTCAACCATAAAATGTCAAGTAGCCCTTTGATTCATAATGAGGGATCCCTGAGAGAGAGGGAGAGAGAGAGAGAGAGAGAGAGAGAGAGAGAGAATATTTATAGACATCCCAGCTTTTCTGAGACGGATTTCCGTGGAAATGAAGCTCTCTCTGTTTTATATCTGTTCCTTAGGTGCAGTTGATTGTGATTGATGGAATTGCCTTTCCTTTCCGCCATGACTTCGAAGATCTCTCGCTGCGAACAAGGCTTTTGAACGGCCTGGCCCAGCAGTTGATATGCATCGCAAATGACCGTACCTTAGCTGTAAGTCTGAGGAAGAATGGAGATATGTGGCTAAGTCGATAAATGGTCCTCGGTTGATGGCCACAATTGAGCCGTAACATTTCCATTGTTAAGTGAAACATTCATTTCGTGAAGTTTGACCCGTTTTGTGACCTTTCTTGCCACAGTTGTTAAGTGCATCACTGCATTTGTTAAATTAGTCAGACGGTTGTTAAGTGAATCTGGCTTCCCCATTGCAAAGGTCACAAAAGGGGAATCACATGACCCTGGGACGCTACACTGGTCATAAATAGGAGTCAGATGCCAAGTGTCTGAATTTTGATCACATGACCCTGGGGGACCCTGCAGTGGTTGCAGGTGCAAAAAACAGTCATAAATCGCTTTTTTCAGTGCTGCTGTAACTTCAAACGGTCACTAACCAAACTGGTAAGTCGAGGACTATCTATATAACTTTGCGACACTCGAAGTAATGAACTATACATTGGGCAGAAAATGTAACGCAACACTGTGGTGTATTTTTTGACATGTTCAATAAATATGTCAATTGTGGTTAAACCATAATTTCTAGCTTGATATACTATCTAAAATCAGTTATTTATTCAACAGAGTATGATTCAACAAAGGCTAGCTTGACATGAGAATCCAGCTATTCCTTTGTTCTTATAAATCTCATCTTGTGGGTTAAGTGGGTTTAAGTGCGCTTTAAGTGGGTTAAGGATTTCCTGCCTTTAGATCAGTGGTTCTCAACCTGTGGGTCGGGACCCCATTTGGGGTTGAACAACCATTTCACGGGGGTCGCCAAACAACGCAGTCCGCCATTTTTTCCCCTTTTCCTTAGCTGTGCTACTCCCTTTTATTCTATTGGCTTTTGAAAGCCAATAGAATAGACTCTCTTGAATAGAGTCTAATTCTATTGGCTTTCAAAAGCCAATAGGAATTGTCCAGGCTGTCTCTGCCCTGCTGAGCCCACCAAAAGTCGCATTCTGCAAACGGTGCTGCACCAGTTGAGTAGTCTTCGACTTAACGACTGGTTGAGTAGTCCTTGACTTACGACCGGTTGGGGGGTCGCGGCATTAAAAAGGTTGAGAACCACTGCTTTAGATTGTCATTGTATTTTTTTATAAATATAAATGCCAGTTTGGTCTAGTGCAGGGGTAAGCAACCTTGGCTCTTTTATGACTTTCAACTCCCAGAATTCCTAAGCCAGCATGGCTCAGCTTGGAAACCTGTCCCTTTCCCCTCAGCACGGCTGGCTCAGGAATTCTGGGAGCTGAAGTCCATGAGTCATAAAAGAGCCAAGGTTGCCTACCCCCTGATCAAGTGGTTAAAGCACCAGGCTAGAAGCCAGGATATAGTAAGTTCTAGTCCCACCTTAGGCATGAAAGCCAGCTGGGTGACTTTGGGCCAATCACCAGGAGATGGTGAGTTCTAGTCCCACCTTTGGCGTGAAAGCTGGCGGGTGACTTTGGGCCAATCACCAGGAGACTGAGAGTTCTAGAAGAGCCATGGAGACGTCGTGGTAAGAATGCGGTATTGTAGGCCAACTCTCCCCACAGCCAGGAATTCGATCCTGACCGGCTCAAGGTTGACTCAGCCATCCACCCTTCCGAGGTGGGTAAAATGAGGACCCAGATTGTTGGGGGGCAAGATGCTGACTCTGTAAACCGCTTAGAGCTGTAAAGCACTAATAAGTGGTATACAAGTCTAAATGCTATTGACTGGGACAGTCACACACTCTCAGCCCAACCCAACTCACCAGGTTGTTGTTGTGGGGAAAATAGGAGGAAGAGGAGGAGTATTGTGTGTATATATACACCTATCTAGCCTAAAACGGCTAGATAGGTCGATAGAACTGAAGAAGCTTCTTGGATGAGAAGAGAAGCATCTTCAAGGAAAAATAAAGTCCAGCTGCCTTTTGGAAAAGCACCTTTGAGATAGACAGACAGACAGATAATAGACAGACAGACAGACAGACAGAATCCTGTAAAGAGAAAACAAGTCTTGCTGAGAGACACTATGGAAGAAATTCCTTCCTAAACTGTCTTTCCTCGCCTTTGTTGTTGCATCCTTTGACCTCTGCCTGGAGGTGCTGCAGTCCTAGCTGGCTTCCTGCCAACGGGTGACAGGCTTGAGCTACAGCTATTTATAGGTGGGCTTTTTTCAGCCTACCCAGGTTCCAGAATGAAGCTTAGGCACGTTCGGGAATGTTACTTATTTCCTGTTTCCAGGTAACATAGTTCCTCTTTAAGCCGTGATTCTATATGTGCACTGGGATTTCTTTTTTATTGCTGGGCTGCTAAAAATAAGCCTATCCATGTGTTTTTACTCAGATAATGTTAGAAGACAACAGAGAACAGCCCTAGTGGATCAGTCTGTGAGCCTAAAATCTTACTTCCAAAGCTGGCTAAACAAAATACCAATGAGAAGCCTCACGTGGTACATTACAGCACTACCCCCAGCTAAAAATACTCAGAGGCACCCCAGTTTAACACATTCCAGTATTTGAGGGTCTGCCACAAAGAGGAGGGACTCAATTCATTTTCCAAAGCACCCAAAGGCAGGACAAGAAGCAATGGATGGAAACTGATCAAGGAGAGAAGCAACCTAGAATTAAGGAGAAAATTCTGACAGTGAGGACAATTAACCAGTGGAACAGCTTGCCTTCAGAAGCTGTGGGTGCTTCATCACTGCTTTTAAGAAGAGACTGGACAATCATTTGTCTGAAATAGTATAGGGTTTACTGCCTGAGCAGGGAGTTGGACTAGAAGACCTCCAAGGTCCCTTCCAATTCTGTTATTCTGCACTGGATGTTGACATTGGATTCTTTAGATAATGTGCTGGATGAACAAATCCTTCATAGTTCCTGTTTTGAGTTATTGACTCAGGTAGACCAACATAGGGGGCTTGATGGGCACATTTTGTACTGCTAAGATAACTCAAAAATGGCAGTCTTTTGGTACAAGGACGGAGGAGGTCTGTTTGCTAAATGTTGGCAATGATGAACAAGTCAAGATTCAAATGATAAATGTCTCAGACAGAAAACTAGTGGGATTGTTCCCACAACCTCCTTTAACCCCTAGAATTATCTCCACCAGTGGGGTTTTTTTTTTTGTTTTTTTTTTTTTTTTTTGGTATTGCACCCAAGGCACCTACTACTAGTGGCACTGCCTTTGCTCTCTTTTGCCACAGTGGCTCTATTTCTGCTTGCGGGTCTTTGCATTTTGTTATCTGCTCCAGTTCTTTCTCTTCTACTAGCCTGTCTCCAGGTCCACTATCCAGACTTTTTGTCTTTCTTAATGACAGTTGTTAAGTCTGGGGGTGGCGCAGGAGTTAGAGTGCAGTATTGCCGGCTAATTCAGCTCCTGACTGGCTCAAGATTGAGTCAGCCTTTCATCCTTCTCAGGTCGGTAAAATTGTTGGGGGTAAAATGCTGATTCTGTAAACTGCTTAGAGAGGGGTGTAGAGCACCATGAAGCGGTATATAAGTCTCAAGCGCTGTTGCTATTGTTATTATTAGGGAAAGTGGCCTACTTGTGGCAGAAGTGGGGAAGTTGTGGCTCTCCAAAAGTTATAATAATAATACAGTGGACCACCTGGTAAGCTGTTGCAAGAAGATTGCACAGACTGCCTACAAGCAGCGGCATGACAAAGTAGCAACAATGGTGCATTGGAAGATCTGCAAAAAATATCATTCGCCTGTAAGTGAAAACTGGTGGGATCATAAAATAGAGAAAGTCATAGAAAATGATAAAATTAAACTGCTCTGGGACTTCAGAATTCCAACAGACAAGCACCTGCAACATAACACTCCAGACTTAACCATTGTCGATAAGAAAGACAAAAAAGTCTGGGTATTGGACGTGGCAGTGCCTGGAGACAGCAGAATAGACGAGAAAGAACTAGAGAAGATAACAAAATACAAAGACCTACAAATAGGAATAGAAAGACTGTGGCAAAAGCAAGCAAGGGTAGTACCAATAGTGATAGGCTCCTTGGGTGCAATCCCAAAACAACTGGAGCACCACTTGAACACCATTGGCATTGACAAATTTGCTATTAGTCAATTGCAAAAGGCGACCTTACTAGGAACTGCTTCCATCCTGTGACGATATCTGTAATACCATCAAACATCCACATCTGCCTACCCCAGGTCCTGGGTAAGGACTCGATAGGTAGACAAAATGCCAAATCCAGTCTGAACATCTGGCTGACTGTGCGATGATCCATAATAATAATAAAGTTGGAAGGGACCTTGGAGGTCATCTACTCCAACCCCCTGCTCAGGCAGGAAACCCTATACCATTTCAGACAAATGGCTGTCCAGTCTCTTCTTAAAAACTTCCAGTGTTGGAGCATTCACCGCTTTTGGAGGCAGATTGTTCCACTGATTAATTGTTATAACTGTCAGGAAACTTCTCCTTAGTTCTGGGTTGCTTCTCTCCTTGATTTATTTCCATCCATTGCTTCTCCTGCCTTCAGGCACTTTGGAGAATAGCTTGACTCCCTCTTCTTTGTGGCAGCCCCTGAGATATTGGAACATGGCTATTATGTCCCCCCTCGTCCTTCTCTTCATTGAACTAGGCAGACCCAATTCCAACAACCGTTTCTTATATGGGATCCAACTTCATAAGCCTCAGCATGACCAGTAATCAGTGACAAGGGCTATTATAGTCTAAGCTAGTGTTTCTCATCCTGTGGACCTCAACTCCCATGCTGGCTGGGGAATCCTGGGAGTTGAGGCCGGTTGTTAAGTTGAATCACTGCAGTTGTTCAGTGAATAACACGCTTATTAAGTGAATCTTGGCTTCCCCATTGGCTTTGCTTGTCAGAAAGTCACAAAAGCTGATCACGTGACCCCAGGAGGGTAAAACAGTCATAAATATGAGTTGTCAAGCATCTACATTTTTACCATGTGACCATGAAGATACAATGGTTGTAAAATGTGAAAAACTCATAAGTCACTTTTTTTGGTGCCATTGTAACTCTGAACGGTCACTAAATAAATGGTTGTGTAAGTTTGGGACTACCTATATTTGATGTAAATTCTCTCCTTTTTTTTTTTTTTTTGCTTCTTTCAGGTCGTGTTGACCAATCAGATGACCACACGCTTTGAACAAAGTCGTTCCTCTTTGGTACCTGCCTTAGGTAAGCATTTTTACTTCCTGTTAGAGGAGATTATTTTTCTCTCCTCTACTTACATTTCACTTTCTTTCTTGGGAACAAAAAGTACAGTGATGGTCAGTCTTGTTTTCCAAAGAATTCTCTCTGAAGATCTATTCATACTGAGAACATTTTATCGGGACGAGGGAGTCCCATGCTTATCACTCTGTTTTGCCGTGACCTTAGCTGTGATTGCATCTACTGCCTGTAGTCCATTCTGTCAAGACTGCTAACATCGTATGTTCTTGCTTGCCATATATGAAGAAGCAAACCTGTTTTATTTAGCCGAGTAGCATTTCTAGAGTTAAGACAGATAGCAGTAGGTTAAGGGGTGGGAAAGTATGCAAGTTAACCATAACAATGTCTGGGCACAGTGTGGCCAAGGTCAGCTCAGCTGCAACGGGAGGGGCACCTCACGGTTCACATTAATTGGAGAATGTGATTGATGACTGTAAAATGAAGGAGTGAGTTATGCTTTGTTACAGATGCTTGGGGGAGGGAGGATTCAGTTTCTGGCTTAACTTTGTTAGTGCCGAAGCTATGCAGAATAATAAAAGATTCTTTTAGAGGAAAAAGCCTCAAAATTCTTTGAAAATCTGCTTTCTTTCGGAACCATGTCACATTCGTTGTTTTCATTGTTTCTTGTTTTGCCTTCTGGTGCTTTGGAAAACAGGTTGACCCCTACAAAAAAGAGGGGGTCAGCCTATTTTCCAAAGCACCAGAAGGCAAGACAAAAAGCAATGGATGGAAACTAATCCAGGCGAGAAGCAACGTGGAATTAAGGAGAAACTTCCTAAAAGTGAGGACAATTAATCAGTGGAGCAAGTTGCCTTCAGACATTGTGGGTGCTCCATCACTGGAGGTTTTCAAGAAGAGACTGGGCAGTCACTTATCTGAAATGATATGGGGTCTCCTGTTTGATCAGGGAGTTGGACTAGAAGACCTCCAAGATCCCTTCCATCTCTGTTATTTTAGTCCTTAAAAGCTGATGTAATAATATATTGGCTCGTTTTAAGTTGTCCCAAGACTCTTAGCTATTTTTGTAGCCAAAGACAAAGAGAATTTCAGAAATTGTTGTCATTGCAGGAACTACAGAATATCAATTTTAACTGTGGAGCTGCTAACTTAATATGGGGCATTCTTGATACGAAAACATCTGGAGAAATACTGAAGGGGCAACTTAGAAAGACCAAATTGACCGGTGTCAGAGATCTCCAAGAAATAAATTGCAATTCCTTCGCCTTTAAATGATAAGAGCAATCATTGATTTTCTCTTCCCCTCGTTTCCCAAGGTCCTCCACCCATTCCATGACAGATGTACTCTGATTAAATATTCTTTATTTCTTCCTTAAATTTATATGCCGCCCATCTCCCCCGTAGGAGAGGTAAAGATACCAAAAGTAATAAAATAACAAAGAATTTTCTGTGCTGAAATGAGATCTCCTGAATCAAAATTTGGCGTTAAAGAGCCGGGGAAGCCAAACAGAGCCCAAATAAAAGATTTACAGAAAGCACTTCTTTTTTTTTTTTCTCCCCCCACTGCTTCCTGCCAAGCAAATCTCTTTTTATTTTTAAGTAAAGCGTCCTTTGAGGTGAACTTGACTGCTGGGGACTTCCTGAACACATCCATTTAATTTTCTTGGCAGCTCTTCGGGTGGTTTTTCCATTGCTTTATTTCAGGTTGTTTGGGATTTGTTTCGCTTATAGCCTGCGATTCCCTGATGCGCTTCCATCCCAGTTCTAGCCAGATCCGACACGGTTTAGTTTTCTGAGAACAGCCCGTACCGCAGCAGATCTTCAAATGCAAATGTGTTTGAAGTTGTGGACAGATAATCTTTGTTTTTGCATCGGCCGATCATCTCAAAATGATGATTTGGGTGACATTCGTGTTACAACTCTTCGTTCGTTTTTTTTCTTCCTCATCTCTCCCCTCAGCCTTTGAGAGCCATTCTTACGTGTCTTGACTGCTTTTCTCTGTTACGTGACATTGCTGGAATATATACAGGTAGTCCTCAACTTACAACCACAATTTATGACCACCATAAATTTATGTCGCCAAGTGAGAAATGTGTTAAGTGAGTTTTGCCTCCTTTGATGACTTCTACGCTAAGTGAATCACTGCCGTTCTTAAATGAGCCACACGGTTGTTAAGTGAATCTGGTTTCCCCATTAACTTTGCTTGTCAGAAGGTTGCAAAAGGGAATCGCATGACCTCGGGACGCTTGCAGCCGTTGTATATGTGAGTCAGTTGTCAAGCATCCCGATGTAAATGCCGTGACCCTGAGGATGCTGCAATGGTCATTAGTGTGAAAAATGTCACTTTTTTTCAGTGCCGTTGTAACTTTGAACTGTCACTAAACGAACTTTTGTAAGTCGAGGGATTCTTGTTGTTAGTTGCGAAGTCGTGTCCGACCCACCGTGACCCCAGGGACAACGTTCCTCCAGGCCTTCCTGTCCTCTACCATCTTCTGGAGTCCATTTAAGCTCACGTCTACTGCTTTAGTGACTCCATCCAGCCACCTCATTATTCTCTGTCGTCCCCTTCTTCTATTGCCTTCCATCTTTCCCAGCATCAGGCTCTTCTCCAGTGAGTCCTTCCTTCTCGTTAGGTGTCCAAAGTACTTGAGTTTCCACTTCAGGATCTGGCCTTCTAAAGAGCAGTCAGGGTTGATCTCCTCCAGGACTGACCGGTTGGATCGCCTTGCAGTCCAGGGGACTTGCAGGAGTCTTCTCCAGCACCAGGACTACCTGTGTTGTATTTAAACACTTGAGTTTACAGCAACCTGAGCTTTTATCATCAGAGATTCTGCTTTTCTGGCCATTTTAAAAGGGGCGCCTTCACTTTGATTAGAAGAGGTCCAGATTCATTCTTTCTCGCCTCCCCCAAAGAGGGCAAAGATCTGGGTTAAAGCCGCCTTACGAGGATGACCGAAGAGCGATGCTTTTAAAATAGCTCCCTGCATTCCTTCTGCCTCTGAATCACATAACGGTTCCCTTGATGGTTGGGGCAGGGGCAGCCGTGCAAGGGCGCAGCGCCCTTAATGTGTGTTCAGCAGTTCATCCGCTTGGCAGAGACGTGAGATAAATTGAACAGAATCAAAAGCGCGGTCCTTGGAGGACGCCGGATTGGAAGTGCGCAGGCAGATAAATAATAATAATAATAAAAAAAATACCTTGCTTTCGAACGCTGACCTATTGTCTCCTGCCCTGCCTTTCCCCTGCGGTCTACATGGGTTTTTGGCAGACAATCAGACTACAAAGCAAATGAAAGCTAATGGATTTAAGGGTCGGCAACTGGCGATCCGTAGGCTGGGTCCAGCTCCCCGAGGGTTGCCATCTGCTCCCTCAGCTGCCAGTCAGTATTTTCCTCTCTGTTCTTGGAACAGTTGAGGGAAAGACAATAATCTGCAGCAAGCAGCAGAGAATTCCTCTAGGTTGGAGTCTCTCCCTCTCTCCCTCCCTCTCCACCTCTCCCTCTCCCCCTCTCATCTGTTTATCATCTCTATCATTCTCTCATCTCTATCCATCTATCCGTCCATCTGTCTGTCCATGCATCCCTCCTCCTCCTTCTTTTCTCTCCCTCTCTCTCTCCCTCTCTCCCCCTCATTTATCATCTCTATCATTCTCTCATCTCTCATCTCTATCCATCTATCCGTCCATCTGTCTGTCCATGCATCCCCCCTCCTCCTCCTCCTCCTTCTTTTCTCTCCCTCTCTCTCTCTCTCTCTCTCTCCCCCTCATTTATCATCTCTATCATTCTCTCATCTCTATCCATCTATCCGTCCATCTGTCTGTCCATGCATCTCCCCTCCTCCTCCTCCTTCTTTTCTCTCCCTCTCTCTCTCCCTCTCTCTCCCCCTCATTTATCATCTCTATCATTCTCTCATCTCTATCCATCTATCCGTCCATCTGTCTGTCCATGCATCCCCCCCTCCTCCTTCTCCTCCTCCTTTTCTCTCCCTCCCTCTCTCTCTCTCTCCCTCTCTCTCCCCCTCATTTATCATCTCTATCATTCTCTCATCTCTCATCTCTATCCATCTATCCGTCCATCTGTCTGTCCATGCATCCCTCCTCCTCCTTCTTTTCTCTCCCTCTCTCTCTCTCCCTCTCTCCCCCTCATTTATCATCTCTATCATTCTCTCATCTCTCATCTCTATCCATCTATCCATCCATCTGTCTGTCCATGCATCCCCCCTCCTCCTTCTCCTCCTCCTTTTCTCTCCCTCCCTCTCTCTCTCTCTCCCTCTCTCTCCCCCTCATTTATCATCTCTAACATTCTCTCATCTCTATCCATCTATCCGTCCATCTGTCTGTCCATGCATCTCCCCTCCTCCTCCTCCTCCTCCTCCTTCTTTTCTCTCCCTCTCTCTCTCCCTCTCTCTCCCCCTCATTTATCATCTCTATCATTCTCTCATCTCTATCCGTCCATCTGTCTGTCCATGCATCCCCCCTCCTCCTTTTCTCTCCCTCTCTCTCTCCCTCTCTCTCCCCCTCATTTATCATCTCTATCGTTCTCTCATCTCTATCCATCTATCCGTCCATCTGTCTGCCCATCCATCCCCCTCCTTCTTTTCTCTCCCTCCCTCTCCATTTCTCTCTCCCCCCTCCCTCTCTCTCTCTCTCTCATTTCTCATCTCTATCATTCTCTCATTTCTCATCTCTATCCATCTGTCTGTCCATCCATCCATTTCCCCCCCCCCCATCCTCCTCCTTCTTGCTCTTCTTCTTTTCTCTCCCTCTCTCTCATTTGCCCTGTTTGGACTCTGGGTGACGAAGTGCAAGTGCCCTTGGATTCCAACTATTATCCAACTGTCTCCTTTCTTAAAGCTGAGCGGGAGGCCACCAATAGTCCTTGATTTATCACCACAATGGAGGCCAAAATTTCCGTTGCTAAGTGAAACATTTGTCAAGTGAGTTTTGTCCCATTCTATGACCTTTCCTGCCACGGTGGTTGAGTACAGCAGTTAAGTTAGTAGTACAGCTGTTAAGTGAATCTGGCTTCCCCATTGACTTTGCAAATCGTGGTTCCTCAAAATCTCTTTGAAGTTGAGGCCGGTCAATTTCAGCCATCAAGATTGAAGAGGATTGTGGGAAATACAGCCTAGAATGTTTGGTGGGCACCACCCCCACCCCCCCAAAAAAAAGACTTAGGAGCTTGTAGGATGTATTATCTCATTTTCTTGGATTGCTTTAAGGCCTGTAAAATGCTTTGAAAGTACCATGATCAAATTGGGAATAAATGTTGTTCCGCCAATTTTGTAGCTTGCTTGCTTTATTTATTAGATTTTAATCCCACCTTTATTACTTTATAAGTAACTCAAAGCAGCGAGTACACCTAATACATTTCTCCTCCTGTTTTTCCCACCACAACGACCATGTGAGGTGGGCTGGGCTGAGACTGAACAACTGGCTCAAAATCCCGGAGTTGGCTTTCATGCCTAAGACGGGACTAGAGCTCGCAGTTTCCTGGTGATTGGCCCAGTCACCCAGCCAGCTTTCAGGGCTAAGGCGGGGCTAGAATTCACTGTCACCTGATTTCTAGTACCTTAACCACTACAGCTGTGGCAACTGTGAGAGGGATCTCGGAGTCCTAGTGGACAATCACTTAGATATGAGCCAGCCGTGTGCTGCAGCTGCCAAAAAAGCCAACACAGTGCTGGGCTGCATTAACAGAGAGATAGAATCAAGATCACATGAAGTGTTAATACCACTTTACAATGCCTTGGTAAGGCCACACTTGGAATACTGCATCCAGTTTTGGTCACCACGATGTAAAAAAGATGTTGAGACTCTAGAAAGAGTGCAGAGAAGACTGAGGCTAAAACATATAAGGAATGGTTGCAGGAATTGGGCACATCTAGTTTAATGAAGAGAAGGATGAGGGGGGACACGATAGCAGTGTTCCAGTATCTCAGGGGCTGCCCCAAAGAAGAGGGAGTCAAGCTATTCTCCAAAGCACCTGAAGGCAGGACAAGAAGCAACGGATGGAAACTCATCAAGGAGAGAAGCAACCTAGAACTAAGGAGAAACTTCCTGACAGTGAGAACAATTAACCAGTGAAACCACCTGCCTCCAGAAGCAGTGAATGCTCTAACACTGGAAGTTTTTAAGAAGAGACTGGACAGCCATTTGTTTGAAATGGTCTAGGGCAGGGGTAGTCAACGTTGGCTCTTTTATGACTCGTGGACTTCAACTCCCAGAATTCCTGAGCCAGCCATGCTGAGGAAAAAGGGAGAGGTTTCCAAGCTGAGCCATGCCGGCTCAGGAATTCTGGGAGTTGAAGTCCACGAGTCATAAAAGAGCCGAGGTTGCCTAACCCTGATCTAGGGTTTCCTGCCTGAGCAGGGGGTTGGACTAGATGACCTCCAATGTCCCTTCCAGCTTTATTATTATTGTTACCAAACGGGCTCTCCACTTTCACAGCATTCCAATTATTAATAAATATTTCTGATATTTTTAGATGCAAGGCTTTTAGGACGGTCCAAAAGAAGTTGTACATTAAAAGGAACCTGGTTTTGCTTTCTCTCACATCATCTCTTTTTCAAATTACTTCCAAGTAGGGCAGATTTTGTTATCAGTGGCAGCATAAACAAATCCATTAGTGAACACCACTGTTTCCTCTCCTCCTTCCATTTTATTTTATTTGTGAAAAGGTCTTTAGAAATCATTTATTCCCTAAAAGGGACCGAAGAGCATAGTGATTATTTTAGCGTGTTTGTTTTTGTGTTTTCATTTTGCTTTATGCGTTCCTTTAGAAAGCCCTACAGGTAAAAGCAGAGGGGAATCTACCAAGAGTTATAAGAATTAGGTTAAGGGCTTTGTTAACAAATCTGTCTTTAATAAAGCCGAACTCCCGAGTTGGCTTATCCTGGAGAAGGCTTTTACTTGATGTTTCTTTGTAATGAGATCAGATATTAATCTCCCAGGATCGTTTAGAAGCCCTGCATTTTGCCACGGAGTATCAAACAGTTTCCCCTCCACCGGCTGGTTTGAAAATGGAAACGGTATTCATAATTCGCACGCTAATCTCAGCTTGCAAATGTTAAATCTCATGCCAGCCTGGTGATGAGACCTGGCAACGTGCCACCGGAGTCTAGACATTTAATTTTGAGAATTCTCCCATTAGAATGATAACGCTTCTCCCTCTGCGTGTGATCATGAAGAAGTGGGTAGAGTTTGCGGTGTACTTGCTAGAGGCCAGCAGATGCCCAATTTTATTCTTTTGGAGCGGCTTTGAGACCAATCGGGGTGAGCTAGCTCTCGGCATTTCCCTTAAATGGCTGCTTTAAAACCCAATCCATTTTCTGCCTACACAGCAGCCGTGTCTAGAACCGGTTGAAGAGACAGGCTCGATAAATCTGTCTGGAAGTGAAATGACATGGTCAGACCTCAGCAAGAATAATTTAAGTTTCTTTCCTTCAAAAGCCACCCCAGTTTCTTCAGGAGAGCAGGGTTCTTCAGGAGCTGCGTCCCATTTTGTCTGTACCTTTATTGTTCTTTTGGCACCCCAGCTCTGTTCTTTTGGCACCCCAGTTCTTTTGGCTTTTAAATCATTGCATTCAAGCCCTTTCACAGGAAAGTACTGTATTACAGAGAGGGAGGGAGGGAGGAAAGAAACAGGAAGAAGCCTGACGAGATTGCTAAGATCTGCTCCACTTTCCTAAGTAATTAAACATTTCGAAGGCAAAGCACATAGAAGGATTTAGTCCTCTTTGGAAAGAGGAATCAGTGGAGAATTTGGTTAGGCTGGGATTTCTCTGTTGGGCTTTTTTTTTTTTTAATAAATTTTTTTTTATTTTCCATTTATCCAACATAGTTATATAACAAAATTCACTTTACAAAATAACATAAATTCATAATCATAACCATAACCATAGGTGCCGCTTGCTCCTTCCCCCCAAGCTGCATCCACCCTCCCTAATACCTTCCTCACTTCCCTCCTCTTTCTCTCCTCCCCTCACTACTCTCTTCCCCTCCCCTTCTCCTCTTACCATCCTACTTCCTCCCTTCACCTTCCTCCCCTCTCATCCCTCTCAAATACAGGAATACAGCATAGGGGAAACGCCCAAGTAGCACCTCTCTCATAAATTATAGAAGAACAATTTAACCGAGAAACAGAACCAAGCCCTTGCTTCCATATGAGGTCTTTTAAATAAGGAGCCCTGGTGCACCCCTTCCCCATATTAACTTAGAAGCAGGTTTGTTCAAGATCACGTGAAGTGTTAATACCACTTTATAAAGCCTTGGTAAGGCCACGCTTCGAATCCTGTATCCAGTTTTGGTCACCACGATGTAAAAAAGATGTTGAGACTCTAGAAAGAATGCAGAGAAGAGTAACAAAGATGATCAGGGGACTGGAGGCTAAAACATACAAGGAACGGTTGCTGGAATTGGGCATGTCTAGTTTGATGAAGAGAAGGACGAGGGGGGACATGATAGCAAGTCTTCCAATATTTGAGGGGCTGCCCCAAAGAAGAGGGGGAGTCAAGCTGTTCTCCAAAGCACCCGAAGGCAGGACAAGAAGCCACGGATGGAAACTCACCAAGGAGAGAAGCAACCTGGAATTAAGGAGAAACTTCCTGACAGTGGGAACAATTAAACAGTGGAACAACCTGCCTCCAGAAGCTGTTTTTAAGTTTTTAAGAAGAGACTGGACAACTATTCGTCTGAAATGGTTTAGGGTCTCCTGCTTAAGCTGAGGGTTGGACTGGAAGACCTCCAAGGTCCCTTCCCACTCCTTTATTCTGTTTTTGAAATATTGATCAGTTGATTGATTGATTGCATTTCTGTACCGCCTGTCTTCCTCCGTGAGGGACTCTGGGCAGTGCATGATAAAATGTTAAAATACAAAACAGTATATGGAAGTTGAAAAGAATTAGGAGGCAAGAGATTAAAATTAGTTAAAAAGCAAAGGGGGAGCTTTCAGAGGGAATAACCAGCCCCATGGCTTCATGCTCCCTGCATGAGGCTGTAGAGTCCTGTCTTTTAACTCCTTTTCAGAAGGCCAGGAAAGGGGATCTCCCTCACCTCCACGGGGAGAGCGTTCCACAGGGTAGGAGCAACGGAAGAGAAGTCAGACTTCCTGGACCCCACCAGTCGGAATTCTTTAATATGCTGTCTATTTCACTGTCAAGCAACTGGGCAGCTTACAAGCATCGTAAAAAACAGGTTTTATGCATTTACCACCGTCACCCCCATAGCATAATCTTGAACAGAGTAGAGAGGGATCATTGAAAAAAACAAAACAAAACCCCATCATCTCCTTTTTTCATTCTTTCATTCATTTAATTATATTTTTATCCCATCTTTAATCATTTTAGCATGATACAGATATGCAACTGTTGCTTCCCATGGACTTCTGAGAAGAGGTAAGCAGTACAATCTCTTGAGTCAGACTCAACCTTTAGTAACTTACAGGCATGTTCCTATAGCTTTTCTGGCCTTGGCCTGTCCCCTCAGACCTCCCATCTCTGCATGGAGCTAAGCACAAAGACAGAGTGAGCAAAGCTGGATATTTCTTCCAGTGACAAGGAAAGGAATAACGAAGGTGCTTGTGGAACATCTTGTGACAGTGTCAGATAATTTGGTCTAGTGGTTAAGGCACCTGGTTAAAAACCACGATAATGTGAGTTCTAGTTCTGCTTTAGCTATGAAAGGTGGTTTCGCTGACTTTGGACCAGTCACCAGGAGACTCAGAGTTGTTGTTGTTGTTGTTAGTTGCAAAGTCGTGTCCGACCCATCGCAACCCTATGGACAACGTTCCTCCAGGCCTTCCTATCCTCTACCATCTTCTGTAGTCCATTTACGCTCATGCCTCCTGCTTCAGTGACTCCATCCAGCCACCTCATTATTCTCTGTCGTCCCCTTCTTCTCTTGCCCTCCATCTTTCCCAGCATCAGGCCCTTCTCCAGGGAGTCCTTCCTTCTCATTAGGTGGCCAAAGTACTTGAGTTTCAACTTCAGGATCTGGCCTTCTAAAGAGCAGTCAGGGTTGATCTCCTCCAGGACTGACTGGTTGGATCACCTTGCAGTCCAGGGGACTCGCACGAGTCTTCTCCAGCACCAGAGTTCAAAGGCCTCCATTCTTTGTCGATCAGCCTTTCTTACGGTCCAACTTTCACAGCCATACATTGCAACTGGAAAAACCATGGCCTTGACTATACGCACTTTTGCTGGCAGGGTGACGTCTCTGCTTTTTAGTTTTGTTGGCAGGGCGCCTTAGACCTGAAAGCCAGCAGGATGACTTAGGGTCAATCACCAGGAGAGTCAGAGTTCTACTCCCACCTTAGACCTGAAAGCCAGGTCTTTGGGCCAATCATCAGGAGACACTGAGTTCTAAACCCACTTTTGCATGAAAGCTGGCTGGGTGACCTAAGGCCAGTCCCTCTCTCTCTCAGCCCAACTCCCATTACACGGATATTATGGAGAACATAGGAGGAGGAAGAAATATTAGGTACGTTCACCACCTTAAGTTATTTATAAAAATAATAAAGGTGGGGTATAAACAAATGAATAAGTAAAAAATAAAAAGCAAATTGCAGCATGGAAGTGCTGTTTGAGCATGGATCGTCAACAGTAGCAAAGAAACCTTGGGCTCCTTAAGCTGAAGCCTACTGTAGAAGAGAACCATTCCAGGAATGGCTGCATTATATTTCCAGATGCAGAGTCTGGAGAGTTGTAAAGATAAGGGAAAAGGGAAGACTAGTGAATAAAGGAGGACTGTACTGCTTGAAAGGAAGAAAAGTCTATCGGTAGCCTTGGCTGCCAGAGGTGTTGAATATAAATCACAGACGCCCCAGCCTCACTAGCACTTTGGCAGCGTTCGTTCCTTCTTTTAGACTGGGGAAGACGGTTTCTCTGTCCGAGGCAAGATTTGGTTTAGAGCTCGTGAACAAATGAAAAACTTGCTGTCAACACTGCTAACATCGGATGTTTTTGCTTTGACAACAGATGGAGATGCAACCCTTTTCTTCATATGTTTTACTCTTAGAGTCAGAGTTAGATGATGCTGGGGAGGGGGGGGATGTGCATGAGAGTTTAGCTCAGGGGTGTCAAACTCAATTTCACTGAGGGCCGCATCAGCATTGCGTTTGCCCTCAGGGGGGCGGGTGGGTGTGGCCAGGGTGGGTGCGGCCTACTGGGTGGGCGTGGATGGAGTGGGTGTAACCTACTGGGTGGGCGTGCCCAGTTCTACATCATTCGCGTCAAGGGTGCCTGTGGCGGCCTGAGCAGGAGTGGGACAGATCTGAGGGTCTCTGGCAGAAGGAGGTGGGACCAGGGCAAGGGCCAAGGCATGGTCCACCGCAAGTGTCAAGATGGCCACCACAAAATTGTACATTGGCTCCCAGCTGGCCTGGGCCAGGGGCCAAGGCAGCGGGGGCCGTTCCCTCACTGTTTCCAGGATGGCTTCGTGGGCCACATGAAACCACTTTGCGGGTTGCATCCGGCCCCCGGGCCTTGTGTTTGACATGTCTGGTTTAGCTAGACATAACAATACTGAACCTAGCGTGAGAACCAAGGGTATTGAAATAAGAGATGATAAGAATTGGGCTGGAGAACTGGACGGGAAGCCTGCATTTCAAACTAATTGGAGAGTGTGATTTATGACTGTTAATTGGAGGAGGGAATTGTGCTTTGATACTATGTGCTCGGGGGAGGGGAATCCAGTTTTTGGCTTCGATTGTGCCTATGCTATGCTTCCCAAATAAAGGTTCTTTAAGGTAAACAATGCCTCAAAGTTCTTTGAAGAGTTTCATCGGTCGGACCCATGACACTTTCAGGTATTGCCTTGAGATGGGTGGCTATAGATATTGAAAGAATGAATAAATAAATTGATAAAAATATTTGCACGACTGGGCTAAGCAGACCGTGTCTTTCATTCAGGAGTACCTTTTTTGTGAGGTGAAATCCTTGGTGCGTCCCCACCAAGACTGGCAGGGGAAGCAACTCTGTATAGACCAGGGGTTCTCAACCTTGGCAACTTTAAGACTTGTGGACTTCAACTCCCAGAATTCCTCAGCCAGCAAAGCTGGCTGAGGAATTCTGGGAGTTGAAGTCCACAAGTCTTAAAGTTGCCAAGGTTGAAAACCCCTGGTATAGACTAAGAGCAACCCCCCCCCCTCCCTTCCAGCATTGGTGATGTTAACTTAGTTGGGTGATGAAATGTCTGCAGGAATACATCCTAGTGATATGCAGGTTCTGAGGTTTTGCTGGTTAAAGAAATACAGGAAACCAGAAAGTGCCTTTAAGTTTTACGTTTTTATTCGGCTGAATAGAGACGGACTCCTCTAAATGAGGGGAGCAACAAATGACAAGAAATCCTTGTATTTATTCTATATAATTACATAAGCAACCCATCCTCAATGGAACCGCATCTCCATGGAGGGAAATGTGTAGTGGGGTGCCCCAGGGCTCTGTTCTGGGCCCAGTGCTCTTCAACATCTTCATCAACGATCTGGACGAGGGGATAGATGGGGAACTCATCAAATTTGCAGACGACACCAAGCTGGCAGGAATAGCCAACACTCCAGAAGACAGGCTTAGGATACAGGAGGACCTGGACAGACTTGAACACTGGGCGCTATCTAACAAAATGAAATTCAATGGTGAAAAAAGCAAGGTTCTACATTTAGGCAAGAAAAACCAAATGTACAGGTATAGTATAGGGGGTACCTTGCTCAATGGTAGTAACTGTGAGAGGGATCTCGGAGTCCTAGTGGACAATCATTTAAATATGAGCCAGCCGTGTGCTGCAGCTGCCAAAAAAGCCAAAACAGTGCTAGGCTGCATTAACAGAGGGATAGAATCAAGATCACGTGAAGCGTTAATACCACTTTACAATGCCTTAGTAAGGCCACACTTGGAATACGGCATCCAGTTTTGGTCACCACAATGTAAAAAAGATATTGAGACTCTAGAAAGAGTGCAGAGAAGAGCAACAAAGATGATTAGGGGACTGGAGGCTAAAGCATATAAGGAACGGCTGCTGGAACTGGATATGTCTAGTTTAATGAAGAGAAGGACGAGGGGGGACATGATAGCAGTATTCCAATATCTCAGGGGCTGCCACAAAGAAGAGGGAATCAAGCTATTTTCCAAAGCCCCTGAAGGCAGGACAAGAAGCAACGGGTGGAAACTAATCAAGGAGAGAAGCAACCTAGAACTAAGGAGAAACTTCCTGACAGTTAGAACAATTAACCCGTGGAACAGCCTGCCTCCAATGCACCAACACTGGAAGTTTTTAAGAAGAAACTGGACAGCCATTTGTCCAAAATGGTATAGGGTTTCCTGCCTGAGCACAGGGTTGGACTAGATGACGTCCAAGTTCCCTTCAACTTTATCATTATTATTATTATCATCCAGCAAAACTGACACACATAAGATAAAGATTGCACCCAGTTAAGTCTGGCAAACTGTAGATAAGAAGGGAGAAAGCAGAAGTAGCTAAACATGTTCCCATTTGAGTGTTCCTTAAAGATATTGTATGTTCTTGGGTGGGTTAGGACATTAGGTATTGTCCTTGCTGTCCTTTCCTGACCCTGCATCCAGGATTACAAGTGACCAAAGAGAGAGAAGCCATCTATATGTATTCACAATTAATATTGTCCCCTAATTCCTAGTCATCACTAGCTCAGAGAGCACCAAGAACTCCACAGTTGTCCTCCTTCTCCTCTCCTTTCCACTCCTCCCCTTCTCCAGAAATTCCACTTCCTTCTATTAATGTTGTTTCCTAGCTGGGTAGTGAAACATTTGCAGGAAAGCAATCCAGCTCAGGAAGCACCAAGGACTCCATACTCACATTCTCCTCTTCCCTTTTTTCCTCCTTCTCCTCCTCCTCCTCCATCATCTACAACAGACATGTCAAACACAAGGCCCAGGGGCTGGATGCGGCGCACGAAATGGTTTCATGTGGCCCGCGAAGCCATCCTGGAAACAGTGAGGGAACGGCCCCCACTGCCTTGGCCCTGGCCCAGGCTGGCCGGGAGCCAATGTACAATTTTGTGGTGGCCATCTATGCTGAAACGCATTCAGTCTTAGCTCCACAATGCCATCTGGAACCAGCGAGGAACCAGCCCCTACTGTTTTGGCCCCGCCCCCTGGGTGCATGCTGGGAGGTGTCACCCTTTGTGAGGAATGAAGAAATGGACCGTGCCTTGGCACTTGCCCCGGCCCCACCCCCTTCTGTCAGAGACCCTCAGATCTGTCCCACTCCTGCCCAGGCCCCCACAGGCACCCTTGACGCGAATGATGTAGAGCTGGCCACGCCCACATGGTAGGCCACACCCACTCCATCCATGCCCACCCAGTAGGCTGCACCCACCCTGGCCACACCCACCCAGACCCCTGAGGGCAACCACAATGCTGATGCGGCCCTCAATGAAATTGAGTTTGACACCCCTGATCTACAAGAAAACATCCAAGCTCAGAAAGCACCAAGGACTTCACATATATTTTCTTCTATATTTGTGAGGTTTTAAAAAAAATCCTGTTTTATTTATTCCCAAATATTTCTCGCTCAATTTTCTGAAAGCCTCCAAGAAAATTCATGTTAAATCATTAAACTGCAAGGCAGAAAGGGAGCAGGGATGTCCTAATGAATTGTTCTATCACAATTAATCATTCTGTCAAGTGCAAGTATTTAGTATCACGGTGCTCCCTTTTGCATAGGAAACCTGCTTACCTTCTCAAAAGCTTGGCAGGTTTATCTTAGCTCATAACTGTTAATTTTCCTATTATGAATTTATTTATTATTTCTTTGCAGCTGGCGCTTCCTGGCTGCAGTATGTACCAGCTGTGTACCTTTAAAATATGTTTGAAGAATAATTGGTAATACTTCTTTTTTCTTCCTCTGTCTTCCCTCTCTCTGTAGGGGAAAGCTGGGGTCATGCAGCTACCATACGTTTAATTTTGCACTGGAATAACAAGCAGAGGTGAGTTTAAAAAATGGACACCAATCAATAACATTAGCTATTGAGTTTGTAGCTAAAGCCAAGGATATTCTCAATTATCTTTTCTACTTCTCTTCCCATCCTCCCTGTAGCATACACCAGCTGTGGAATGAACATTCTGCCTTTAATTTAAATACTTATCTAAAAAACACCCTTCAACAGAGTTCTCAAAATTATTTCAAATTCCCCTCCCCCACCAAAAAAAAAGCCTATAAACAGCTAGACAGGAAAAAGCTGTAGTAGCTACATGAACTACGAACTAGCCAACTGCTAGCCTAGTATGTAGTAGTATGGAACAGCTTGTATGATTTGCTAATAATTCAGTGTATCCTGAAAGCCTGAAAACTTGAGTCAAGCATATCGTTTGAAATTTTCAAACCAGCTAGAAAAGGACTCCTGTTGCCATGACTCAACTTCCAGACGACTTCAGATATTCTAAAAATAAAACAGAAAAAAGGCACTTTTAGGAGACAAGTAGCAGAATCGGCCTACTTATGCCAGAACCAGGCAGTTCCTTAGTAATATTGAAGTTGTGGTGTACAGGTACCGTGGACAAAATACACAAAGATCAGATTTGGAGGCAGGAGAATGAATAGCATAGTCTTAAATACGAATGACAACTTTTCTTAACTCGAAGGCTTAAATCAGTTCTCGGAGAGACAGTTTCAGGACCTGTTCTGTCCCTTTAATGTAGCTTGCCATTTTGGGCAGCAGCCTTATCTAAAGCAGGTAGCTACAAAACCTATCCAAACATTCACATTTTAAAGAGAAAGAGGGAGAGACTGCAAGACAGCAGTGGGTTAGTAAAGGCAGCCTTTATTTTTATGCCAACGGGAAACCTGTGGAAAACCGGAGCTTTGCAATTAAGAAAATAAACCGAGTTAAGCTGTTCCTTTTGTACTGTGGTTTTCCCCAGGATGCTGCGGGGAGCTGGAACACAGTGTAACCTTAGCCATTATTCAGTTATTGTGTTAAAACCTAACATCCCTCTTCTCCCAGTGCTTTAAGTGTGTCACTTAATTTAGATGGTGGGGCGTCCCTTCCTTCAAACACAGATATCCATTGCATCCGAGGGGCACCTGGTGGAATTCTATTTGAGAGCCTCTTAGAAACATGACAGGGTATCTCACAATTAAGGCTATTTCTAATCAAGTACACCCACCAATTTAAATATTCTAAGGAATTCCCTGTGCAGCGAAATGTGGTGTGATAATCTTCCTTGGGCGGTAATTACTTGCTTTCTAATAGAATAGCACTGAGAGAAGAAAAGAAACCCAGAGCCCTAAAAATAAGTAACAGGAATCTTGGCAGCTTACCTCGGGGGAAGGCTGAGTATTTTCCTGGGGTATAGCAAGTTCGGGAGTCCTTCCTCCCTGTGGGTTTTAGCGAATTAGATTTCAGATTGAACCAAAAAAAAAAAAAAATTCAGTGCAGTAAATGAGAATATACCATCAGAGGAAGAAGTAATAAGAAAAATCCTGGATTGTGCTGAGATGGACAAATTAACAAAAGAGATAAAAGAAAAGGAAGACACAGTATTATATAGTATGGAACAAGTTGTATGTCTGGTTGGAGACTAGAAATAATAGAGAATAAATATGGAAAGGTCAAAAAAGTGAAAATATGTGTATAATAATGTATAATAATAATAATATGAATTATTCTTAGTAAGAAGTAGAACATGAAGGAAGAAAAATGTAAATAAGAAATAACGGGGCTATAAGGACAAATATTCTAAAGAAGAACAAGGGGGAAATGTAAATATTAGATTACCATTACGTAATTGCTGTAAAAAAAGGAGGAGTATATATATTGTATGTGTGTGTGTGTTATGTTTTGCTTTTTTCTGTTTTGTCTTGTTGGTCAAAAATAAAAAATTAAAAAAAAAATTCAGTGCAGTTGCAATGATTTCAAAGGCTTATTCCATCTCTTTGGTTTCTCAAAAATGCCAGCTGCGGTTAAGAAGTTCAAAACTGCGAACTTGAAATACGGCATCGCGTTAAGAACGCGGAATTGCAAAGCAGGCCAGGTTTCTACGATCATTTCCCTTTTTCAAACACAGCCACTATATTCTGTTCCTTACTGTTCGTGTCAGGCCATCCGTCACAAGCTGTGAAATGCCTGTGGTCCATATCTGTAGTCTTTTAAATTAAGACAGTAGGGCACTATTTTTCAGCTTCAGCAGCTTCAAGAGGGATGGACTTCCAATCCCAGAATTCCCCAGCATTGGAATTGAAGTCCATATATCTTAAAGTTGCTGAGGTTGGGCAGCAGTGCAATACGACAGTGATCACACCACCATATAAAAAAAGATGTTGAGACTTTAAATAGAGAGCAGAGAAGAGCAACAAAGATAATTAAGGGACTGGAGGCTAAAACATAAAGCACAGTTGCTGGAGTTGGGTCTGTCCAGTTTAATGAAGAGAAGGACGAGGGGGGACATGATAGCAGCCTTCCAATATCTCAGGGGCTGCCCCAAAGAAGAGGGAGTCAAGCTGTTCTCCAAAGCACCCGAAGGCAGGACAAGAGGCAACAGATGGAAACTCATCAAGGAGAGAAGCAACCTGGAACTTTGGATATGGCTAGTCTAGAGAAAAAAAGGACCAGGGGTGACAGGATAGCAACCTTCCAATATCTCAGGGGCTGCCACAAAGAAGAGAGGGTCAAGAAGCAACGGATGGAAACTAACCAAGGAGAGAAGCAACCTAGAACTAAGGAGAAATTTCCTGACAGTGAGAACAATTAACCAGTGGAACAACCTCCCTCCAGATGTTGTGGGGGCTCAAACACTGGAGATTTTCAAGAAGAGATTGGACAAGCATTTGTACAGAATGGTATAAGGTTGCCTGCTTGAGCAGGGTTGGGCTAGAAGACCTCCAAGGTCCCTTTCAACTCTATTATTGTTATCTTCCTCTGTACAAGCCTGTTAAAATGATTGGGAGCCATTTCAGTTGTCTAGATCAGTAATGGCGAACCTATGGCACGGGTACCAGAGGCAGCACTCGGAGCCCTCTCTGTGGGCACGTGCATCGTCGCCCCAGTCCTAGGCCTTCAGCTGGCTTTTATAAAACCTTTTCGCTTTAGGCTTCTGCCGCCGTGTGCAAAAAAAAAAAAAAAAGGTTCAATCACTCAGTCAGTTTCAACTTCTTGCAGGGAAAAAAAAAAGATCTTGCAAAGTTGGAATTCACTGATTGAACTTTTTAGTCCCACCCAGTCTGCCGTGACCACCGCAGGCACGCCCATCCAATGGGCCACACACCCAGCCAATGGGACACACCCACCCGGCACTTGACGATGCATACGTGGGTTTTGGATTGCAGTTTGGGCACTTGGTCTCTAAAAGGTTCGCCATCACTGGTCTAGATCATTGTTTACTGACCTCTCGTTCAGCGACCATTCAAACTTACAATAATGATGAATAAATGGTAGTCCCCACTGGGCCTCATGCCTGCCATTGTAGTTCCCATGATCGCAACTTGTGATCTTCCCACAAGCAAAGTCAATGGGGAAGCTGGCGGGAAGTCAAAAATTGAGATCTTCACTTAACGATTGTTGTTAGTTGCGAAGTCGTGTCCGACCCATCGCAACCCCATGGACAATGTTCCTCCAGGCCTTCCTGTCCTCTACCATCTTCCACTTAACGATAGTAACCAGGATAGCCAGAACTGGTTTTTCTGCATAAAAATGCTTCACTTTTACAATGGAGTTTTCTGTGCCACTTAGCATCTTTAAACAAGGACTGCCTATACTGATAAAAAGGCAGGATATAAAGAAAAAAGCTAAAATTAACAAACCATGTTTTTGACTTTACCATGCTTTCCTTCACTCACCGAATTGACTCTGTCCTTTCACTGACTTAATAGCAGTGATGTAATTCTTTGAATCTGTAATAATGAAAGAAGGAGATACAAACACAAATAATTGCCAGTGAAATGTGGCGAGCTTCATGTTGTTCAACTCTTTGTAAACGTTCCATCTAAACATTCCTCCGTGTCATTGAACTAATCATGATTGCTCGTTTATTGTTTATTTCCAGGTTGGCAACGTTGTACAAGTCTCCGAGTCAGAAGGAGTCAACTGTAGCCTTTTGCATTACGGTAAGTACAATTGTGGAAGAGACCAGAACTGGGAACAATAAAGTTGAGAATGAAACGCTAACCTTAGATCAGTGGTTCTCAACCTTTTCAATGCCGCGACCCCCAACCGGTCGTAAGTCGAGGACTACTCAACTGGTACAGCACCATTTGCAGAATGGGACTTTTGGCAGGCTCAGCAGGACAGAGACAGCCTGGACAATTCCTATTGGCTTTTGAAAGCCAATAGAATTAGACTCTATTTATTTATGAGACTTATATACCGCTTTTAAGTGCAAGCACTCTCTAAGCGGTGTACACCAGTAAGCAATGTATATATATATTTACATTGCCCCCAACAATCTGGGTCCTCATTTTACCTACCTCGAAAGGATGGAAGGCTGAGTCAACCTTGAGCCGGTGAGATTTGAACCGCTGACCTGCTGAACACAGTCAGCTAAAGTGGCCTGCAGTACTGCACTCTAACTGCTGCGCCACCTCTATTCAAGAGAGTCTATTCTATTGGCTTTCAAAAGCCAATAGAATAAAAGGGAGGAGCCCAGCTAAGGAAAAGGGGGAAAAAATGGCGGACGGCGTTGTTTGGCGACCCCCGTGAAATGGTCGTTCGACCCCAAATGGGGTCCCGACCCACAGGTTGAGAACCACTGCCTTAGATCAACCCTGGTCACACATCTTCACGATGAACCGGTGATAGTTTGTTTATTCGTGTCAGGAGCATCACAATTAAAATAAGTGAAATGACTTACGACTAGATGACCTCCAAGGTCCCTTGCAGCTCTGTTATTCTATTCTTAACCAGCTCAGCAGGGATTGAAAACCAGCAAAAGCTTCCTTAGGTCAACCTGTGATAGTAATGTCTATATTGATTTCTTTCAGATGCTGTGCACAGCATGAGTCTGTTAACTGCAGATTGATGTGGTCATCTAATAGCCTTCTTTTTTTTTTGGTCTCTCACAGCAAATCATGATTTGAGGCTACTGCTCTGTTTTCATTTTCCATCTGCTTAAAACCCCGTCTATGAGGCCAGAGTTTTAAATAAAACTAGACACCCGGCAACCTACTGGGTCAGCTTTTCAGAGATATTTCCTTTATAAATTCCCCAGTGTCTTCAACAATGGCAGAGATTCTAATTCAGGGACATATGCAGAGATGTGTCTGCCGTGAAAGTAGCCCCTGTTGAACTGTCAAACAATCAGGAGTTGACCACTGGCAATGGTTTATGACATTTGGCATTACGTCATAAAACGATTTACAATCATTTTTACGTCCTAAAATCTTGTATAAAATTCTGGATTTTTATTTATTTTATTTATTAAGCTTTTATGCTGCCCATTTCCCCTGCAAGGTGACTCTGGGTGGGGCTTACAGGTTATAAAATAGATAAAAATCAATAAAATGTGAAAATTACACAAATTTTGGATGTATTCTCTTGAGCCCATTTGAGGTATCTGGGTTCAAAAAGTGTTGCACCATTTTGCTCAGTTAAAAGTTACAAAAAGACAAACAGGAGAGTTTTAACAGAATGTAAATTTCAAGTATCAAACTAAGGATTAAACAAGTGATGTATTTGTGACCTACTTATCTGATTTGAAAGTCAACAGATAACATATGCCATGCAGACATAGGCCATACCCATTACTAGTTTCCTTAGCTACAGCCTGACTTTATACTCAAATTAAACAACTATACTCCCTTCATTCTGCATCCTGTCTCAGACCACTTCGATTATGATTTATAAATTTGGAAGAGAACGTTTAGGTCATCAGTGTCCTGCTCTTTGTTAGTCAAATCCTTCACTGAATGAGGAGGATGCTACCCATTCATTCTTGGTGATTCTGTGGGCCAGGCCTCTCTTTGTCTTCCAATCATGAACTATTTTTTTGAGTTTTTCTACGCTCTGGCTGGTGTCAACTTTGATAGTGCTTCACTGAATAGCTGATTTATTGATTCTTTTCCTTTTCCTTTAAACCTATTTGAAGTTGCCCTTCTTATTACTCCTAACTCCTTTTGACAAACTGAGTTTCTTCTGAGCTTTAACATTTTTAAAAATGTTTTATTAGGGTTTTTTGTTACATACACCATCAATATTTGGTAAACAGTATGTTGTCTGGGTTTGTATTTACAAGTTTATATAGTTCCATATTCCCCCTAGTAACTTTCCTTGATTTTATCTTCTTCCAATAATGTTCTCTTTTATCAACCTTAAATTAGTACATTTCTTGGTAATTTTAAAAGGTAACAAGTAAATATCTACAAATATCCTCCACCTCATTATTAAGCTTCTTTTCTAATTAATCATCTTGTTCTTGTTAGTTACAAAGTTGTGTCAACCCATCGCGACCCCATGGACAATGTTCCTCCAGGCCTTCCTGTCTAAATTAATCATCTAGAGCAGCGGTTCTCAACCTGTGGGTCGGGACCCCATTTGGGGTTGAACGACCATTTCACAGGGGTCGCCAAACAACGCAGTCTGTCATTTTTTTCCCCCTTTTCCTTAGCTGTGCTACTCCTTTTTATTCTATTAGCTTTTGAAAGCCAATAGAATAGACTCTCTTAAATAGAGTCTAATTCTATTGGCTTTCAAAAGCCAATAGGAATTGTCCAGGCTGCCTCTGCCCTGCTGAGCCCGCCAAAAGTCCCATTCTGCAAACGGTGCTGCACCAGTTGAGTAGTCCTCGACTTACGACCGGTTGTGTAGTCCTCGACTTACGACCAGTTGGGGATCGCGGCATTAAAAAGCTTGAGAACCACTGATCTAGATCACCTTATCATAGATCCTGTTTTTAGAGTTCTCGTTGAAATTTATTTCCCCCACAATATTCAATGCTTTAGCAGTCTTGACACCCTCACAGTAATTCCGGTTTGCCTGTCTATAACCATCTTTGATGTTTTGATCTTCTCTCCATCTTTTATTTGCTTTTTTTTCCCCTGACAAATTCGTTAAGGTAATTTTGTGCAGCTACATTGGCTTTTTATGCTGTCTTCAATATTTCCTGACTGGGATTTTTTTTTTTTTTGTAGTTGTGTTCTTTGTTAAATGAAAGGTCCTACTTCTTCTTCTTAGTTATTAAGTTAGTTTACAGGTGGCCCTTGCCTTACCACAGTTGGTTTCGTGACTGTTCAAAGTTACGATACTGGAAAAAATGACTTATGACAGTTTTTTCACACCTAACGGCTGATGCAGCATCCTGTGGTCACGTGATCAAAATTCAGACACTCGGAAACTGTCATGTATTTATGACAGTTGCAATGTCCTGGGGTCATGTGATCACTTTTTATAACCAGAGGGGACATGATAGCAGCGTTCCAGTATCTCAGGGGCTGCCCCAAAGAAGAGGGAGTCAAGCTATTCTCCAAAGCGCCTGAAGGCAGGACAAGAAGTAACGGATGGAAACTTATCAAGGAGAGAAGCAACCTGGAACTAAGGAGAAACTTCCTGACAGTGAGAACAATTAACCAGTGGAACAACCTGCCTCCAGAACTGGTGAATGCTCCAACACTGGAAGTTTTAAAGAAGAGACTGGACAGCCATTTGTCTGAAATGGTATAGGGTTTCCTGCCTGAGCAGGGGCTTGGACTAGATGACCTCCAAGGTCCCTTCCAACATCATCATCATCATATTATTATTATGGATCATCGCACAGTCAGCCAGATGTTCAGACTGGATTTGGCATTTTGTCTACCTATCGAGTCCTTACCCAGGACCTGGGATAGGCAGATGTGGATGTTTGATGGTATTACAGGTATCGTCGCAGGATGGAAGCAGTTCCTAGATGATGATGATGATGATGATGATGATGATTATTATTAACCTTGAGACAAGCAATGGGGGAACCAGATTGCCTTAACTGACTTAACGATTGCAGGGATTCACTTAACAACGGTGGCAAGAAAAGTTGTAAAGTGGGACAAAACTCACTTAACAAATTCCTCACTTAGCAACAGAAAATTTTGTTTCAATGGTGGTCGTAAGTTGAGGATGTACCTGTATAGGCAACCCTGGAATTGTCAGGTAGCACTGAATCATAATGCTCATTGGAATATGGCAGGTGTTAAGTGGACTGAATAGGATAAAGAAATGCAGAAGCTTTCCAGGTATTTTTTGATGGCATTTGAAATGTCTTGAGCATAATCCTGAAATAAACATCGTAACTAGCCATATTTCATGGGCACTTTCTCCAGCACAGGGAGCTGAGCCAAAACGATTTAAAACTGCTCTTCAAATGTCAAAAGCGCACAAGCGTACCAAACTATAAGCACTTCCTTGCCTGGAAACATGTTGCCATAGCATTTCCTATGGATTTTTAGAACTGTCTTTTTAAGTTCTGAATGTGTTTTAGGATCAAAGTAGAACTATGAATGTTGCGATGATGGGGGGGGGAAATAAATTCAAAAAAAAAGAAGAGAATGTTTGTAGGTCAGGGTTGAACTATGGGGTCCTTGGTGCTCTCTGAGCTTGATGGTTTTTTTGCAGATTTCATTACCCAACTAGGTAACATCATCAATCCTAAACTGGAATAGGTTTTGCTCTTATTTTTATACTAGTAACTTGCCCTCTCTGTGTTGGTGGGAGCGTTCTTGGTTCCTTGATTAGGCTGTTGTTTACTGTTTGTCTGTGTTGGTAGTTCCTTGATTGGGATATTGTTTACGTCTTCATTGTTGCTGTAGCGTTAATCTTGTTATTTAATTTCGGCTCATCTGGGTGTTGATTGTGTCATGGTTCTGACAGATGAAACTCTTCAAAAGAACTTCGAGGCATTGTTTATCTTAAAGAATCTTTTATTCAAGTAGCATAATTTCGGCACTACATAATCAAAGCCAAAAACTGAATTCCCCTTCCCTGGGCACCTAGTATCAAAGCACAATTCCCTCCTCCAATTAACAGTCATAAATCACATCCGCCAATTAGCTTGTAGTGCGGGCTTCCTCTCCAGTTCTCCAGCCGGCCAATTCTTTATCACCTCTGGGCTCAATAACCTTGATTCTCATGCTAAGTTTAGTGTTGTTATGTCTAGCTAGACTCTCATTCACATCCCCTTCCCCTCCCAGCATCATCTAACTCTAAAAGCGAAAGGGAAAAAGATGGCTACATTTCCATCTGTTCTCAATGCAAAACATCCGATGTTAGCAGCATTGACAGTTTGTTGTTAAGAAGGTCTTTTGGTCTTTTTGCTTCCTTTTAATCTTTTTGATTGGTATGTAGATATTGTATAGCTCTATGTGCCTCTTAGTGGCTGGTTTGTCTGAGTGCCATGCTTCCAGGAATTCTCTAGCCTTTTTTAATTTAGCTTGGTCTAGGACAGAGGTGTGAAACTCGCAACGTCACGTGACGCGTTGCGATGTATCACAACTTTTTTTCCATTGCCAGCAATGGGGTGGGCGCGGTTTTGTCATGACGCATCCAGCCCACGGGCCAGCAGTTTGACACCCCTGGTCTAGGATACTCACAGTTTCCCAGTTGAAACAGCGGTTGAGTTTGTGATGACATAATGAAAACTCCTTAATTTCACAACATATAGTGTTACCTAGTTTGGTAATGAAAGGTCTGCAAGAAAACCACCAAGCTCAGAGAGTATCAAGGACCCCGTGGGGGAAATGTTTTGTTGGATAAGGCCAGACTTGGAATACAGCATCCGTTTTTGGTCACCACGATGTAAAAAAGATGTTGAGACTCTAGGAAGAGTGCAGAGAAGAGCAACAAAGATGATCAGGAGACGAGGCTAAAACATATAAGGAACAATTGCTGAGGGGACATGATAGCAGTGTTCCAGTATCTCAGGGGCTGCCCCAAAGAAGAGGAAGTCAATCTATTCTCCAAAGTGCCAGAGATGGCAAGGGACTGGCCCTAGCCACGCTCACCCAATCTGCCGTGACCACTGCAACCACACCTACCCAGTGGGCCATGCCCCCCATCCCCTCTGAGGGCACCACAATGCTGATGCAGCCCTGGAACTTTGTGATAAATGTGGGTTTTGGGTTGCAGTTTGGGCACTCGGTCTCTAAAAGGTTTGCCATCACTGGTATAGGGTTTTCTGCCTGAGCAGGGGGTTGGACTAGGTGACCTCCAAGGTCTCTTCCAATTTTATTATATTGTTGTTGTTGTTATTATTATTATTATTATTATTACAAGCAACTTTCAGTCCCATGAATGTTTGTAATGTGAACCATTTCAGCAATAAAATCTTTAAATCAACCCTGGCAATTCCTTTCCCATGGCCATAGAAAGGGAGAGCTGTCTTTGCTTTCTTTTCATTTCCTGAGGGCTTCTTCCCTTTGGAAGAAAACAATTGTTTATTTATTTATTATATTTAGAAACTGCCCATCTCGTTGTTTGGCCTCTGTGATCTACTGTGCAGAAATCACCATGTTCTGAATTGGCCTCGCTGCTCTGAGCACAGGTTGTCCTCTACCTATGACTACAATTCAGCCCAAAATTCCCATTGCTAAGCAAGATAGTTGTTAAGTGAGTTTTGACCCATTTCCTTGCCATAGCTGTTAAGTGAATCGCTGCATTTGAATGTTGATCAGGTGACCACGGGACGCTGCAACTGTCATAAACCACTTTTTTCCAAAGCCATTGTAACTTCAAACAGTCAGTGAAAGCTTCCTCTGGTTTGATTCTTGGCAAAGCCCATCGGTCGCAGTTTTATTTTGGGGGCGATGCTGTCATGATTACCCAGAAATGGGAGCAGTATGATAGCTTTTGGCAGAACAGCAAGGGTGGAAACCGTAGATGTAAAAAATCATTTCCTCAAAGCTCTTCCTGACATAAAAATTAGTCACAGAAAACTGTCAGTTTTACTCACATACGACCCAAAGTTTAACTCTCTCTTTTCTCTGCTCAGAAAATGCCAGTATAAATAGAATAAGCAACCAGAATCTCTAGTGTAGAGATTGGTTAGTGCTTGGTGTAGTGCTTGGTGTCAACGTGTAGTGTAGTGCTTGGTGTCAACGCTGTTAACATCGGATTTTTTTGCTTTGACAACAGATGGAGATGCAACCATTTTCTTCTTATGTTTTACTCTTAGAGTTAGATGATGCTGGGGGGAGGAATGTGCATGAGAGTTTAGCTAGAGACATTACAATACTGAACCTAGTGTGAGAACCAAGGTTATTAAAATAAGAGATGATAAGAAATGGCCAGGCTGGAGAACTGGAGGGGAAGCCTGCATTTCAAGCTAATTGGAGAATATGATTTATGACTGTTAATTGGAAGAGGGAATTGTGCTTTGATACTATGTGCTCTGGAGAGGGGAATTCAGTTTTTGCCTTCGACAGTGCCGATGTTATGCTACTCAAATAAAGATTCTTTAAGGTAAACAATGCCTCGAAGTTCTTTGAAGAGTTTCATCTGTTGGAACCATGACACTTGACTTACAACAGTTTGTTTAGTGACCGTTTATAGTTACAACGGCATTTTAAAAGTGATTTATGACCGTTTTTAACACTTGCATCTGTTGCAGCATCTCTATGGTTATGTGATCAAAATTCAGAATCTTGGCAACTGACTCATATTTATGACGGTTGCCGTTTCCTGGGATCATGTGATTCCCCTTTTTGGAAACCTTCTGACAAGGAAAGTCAATGGGGAAGCCAGATTCACTTAACAACTGCAGTGTAGTAACAGCTCTGGCAAGAAAGGTCGTAAAATGGAGCAAATGTCTCACTTAACAACACAAATTTTGCGGTCCACTGTGGTCGTATGTCGAGGACTACCTGTACTTTAATGACATAGCTCCTTCAGTTTTAATGCAGAACTTGTAATATTTACCTCGTCTTAATTCGCCACCCTCTTGAACAATGGAACATTATTTTATTCTATAGTGAATTCACATTGCCTCCTAAAAACTTGTCAAGTGCTAAAATCTGCACAAGAAAAACCCCGGGATAGAAATTTTAATAAAATGAATATTTTTTCCTCCCAATTTTGGCCTAACAGAGAGCAATGAGGTTTCAGCTTGCTTAATCTGTAAACATCCAATTCATATATATGTTTTAGACTGAGATTCTGCCTCAAATCTATAACCTTAATTTTATTTTCTTATTTTAACTGTTTCTATTTTTTATATATACAGTATACAATAGGCTTGGGGATATTCCTTTTCAGACAAAATAACATTAGGGTTAATGTTTATCTAATATATGGTGAAGGTAAAAGAAACAGGTCGTGCCTATTTTATTACAGAAATTCTTTCATCCATGCCGTCTTCTTCCGCATAATAAAGATATTTCTAGAGATTGTTCTGGAAAGTGAGATCTACGTAACACAGGGGTCCCCAACCCCCAGTCCGTGAACCGGTCCCGGTCCGTGGCATGCCAGCAACCGGTCCACACAAACAAGCAAAGCCCCATCCATGGGATGCAGGTAGCACACAAAACCACTCACCCTCCGGTCCACAGAAAAACTTCTCTCCACACAACTGGTCCCTGGTGTCCCTGGTGCCCAGTCCTTGGTGTCCTCTATTTAACACACAAACTTGCATACCTCTGCATACAGACCTAAGGCAATATAAATCAATTGCAGTGATTCACTTAACTGTGGCAAGAAAGGTTGTAAAATGGGAGAATAATTCACTTAACAACCGTCTTGCTTAGCAACAGAAATTTGGGGCTCCATTGCGATCGTAAGTCGAGGACTACGTGCATCTCTAATTAGAATCTAAATGAAGTTGGTAGTCTTCCACGTTTTGATGTAGTAGATTTTTTTATTTATTCATTTGTCATTGTTCCGACAGATGAAACTCCTTAAAGAACTTCGAGGTGTTGTTTACCTTAAAGAATCTTTTATTCGAGTAGCATAACTTTGAACGGTCACTAAATGAATCGTTGTAAGTCGAGAACTACTTGTACTTGCTATATTTTCTCACTCCTGATTTTCAGACACTGTGAGGGTTCTACAGTTTAATCCGTTGCAGTTTTTGAACAGTTTCGTTCTTTGTTTTCACAGTCTCATGGATTCAGAGATGTTCAGGATTCAGATTCGAATATGATCCCGGCAGAAAATGAAGCGAATCCTCGTAAAAGGCCACGGACGGACCAGGTAGAAGAACAGTGAATCAGAAAAATAAAATTCAACTGTGCTTCCTTTTAAAAAACGATAGTACTACAGATGGATATCAAGGTACCCCGGAGAGTAACATGAATAAAAAGTGTGAATTCACAGAATGGTAATTTCCCTCTCATTGCTTCCTTATTGTGCCTTAATCTCCACTTTAGTGTTTCTTCAGATACAACTTCAGCATTTTTGTGCATCTGCAGCAGGACGCTTCTTATGACATCGGCTTTCCTTATGCGGAAGAAATACAAAGTCTAATAAGTTCTGAATTATCTCCTTGCTGAGGAATAACACCTTTTGGGAGAAACTTCTTCGTGGAACCCAAAACTCAGAGTACAGAATAACAAAATAAGAGTTGGAAGGGACCTTGGAGATCTTCTAGTGACTAGTCCAATCGCCTGCTCAAGCAGGAGACCTTATGCCATTTTAGACAAATGGCTGTCCAGTCTCTTCTTAAAAACTTCCAGTGTTGGAGCATTCACCACTTCTGGAGGCAGGTTGTTCCACTGGTTAATTGTTCTCACTGTCAGGAAATTCCTCCTTAATTCCAGGTTGCTTCTCTCCTTGATTAGTTTTCATCTGTTGCTTTTTTTCCTGCCTTCAGGAGCTTTGAAAAATAGCTTGACTCCCTCTTCTTTGGGGCAGCCCCTGAGATATTGGAAGACTGCTATCATGTCCCCCCTCGTCCTTCTCTTCATTAAACTAGACATACCCAATTCCAGAAACCGTTCCTTATATGTTTTAGCCTCCAGTCCCCTGATCATCTTTGTTGCTCTTCTCTGTACTCTTTCTAGAGTCTCAGCATCTTTTTTACATCGTGGTGACCAAAACTGGATACCGTATTCCAAGTGTGGCCTTACCAAGGCCTTGTAAAGTGGTACTAACACTTCATGTCCCTCTGTACAGATAGTCCTTGGTGTAAAACCACAACCGGAGCCAGAATTCCCATTGTTAACTTAAAGCAGTTGTTAAGAGAATCACACCATCTTTTTTTGCTGTGGTTGTTAAGCAAATCATTCGCAGTTGTTAAGTTAATAACACGGTTCTTAAGTGAATCTTGCCTCCCCCAATGACTTTGCTTCTTGGAAGCCAGTTGGGAAGGTGTAAATCACATGATCCTGGACACTGCAACCATCATAAATATATGTCAATTGCAAGTCACTCCTAATTTCGATTGTGTGACTGTGGGGATGCTGCAACAGTTGTTAAATGCGAGTACAGGTAATTCTCCATTGATGACCCCAAGTAAGCCCAAAGTTTCTGCCGCTAAGTGAGACAGTTAATTGAATTTTGCCTCACTTTACCACCTTTCTTGCCACAGTTGTTAAGTGAATCACTGCGGCTGTTAAGTTAGTCACACGGTTGAGTGAATTTGGCTTCCCCATTGAATTTGCTTGTCAGAAGTTCGCAAAAGGGGATCACATGACCCCGGGACACTGCAACGGCCATAAATATGAGCCAGTTTCCAAGCATCCTAATTTTGAGCACGTGACCACAGGAATGCTGCAACTATTGTATGTGAAAAAAGGGTCATAAGTCACTTTTTTGAGTGCTGTTTGTAACTTCGAATGGTCATTGAATGAACTGTTGTAACTCGAGGACTACCTGTAGCAATAACAATAGCACTTAGACCAGTGGTTCTCAACCTTTCTAATGCCGCGACCCCATAATACAGTTCCCCATGTTGTGGTGACCCCCAACTACTTATACATCACTGGGTGCCAGGGGCGTGGCCAAAGAAAAGGGGGGGGAGATGGCGGACAGCCTTGTTTGGCGACCCCCATGAAATGGTCGTTCGACCCCAAATGGGGTCCCGACCCACAGGTTGAGAACCATTGACTTAGACTTATATACCACTTCACAGGGCTTTCCAGCCCTCTGTAAGCGGTTTATAGGGTCAGCCTATTGCCCCCAACAATCTGGTCCTCATTTTACCAACTTCGGAAGGGTGGAAGGCTGAGTCAGCTTTGAGCCAGTCAGGATCAAATTGGCAGTGGACAGAGTTAGCCTACAATACTGTATTTTGACCACTGCACCAAAATCGGAAGGAAAGGAAAGGAGGAAGGAAGGAATTAACAGGGATAGAATCAAGATCACGTGAAGTGTTAATACCACTTTACAATGCCTTGGTAAGGCCACACTTGGAATACAGCATCCAGTTTTGGTCACCACGATGTCAAAAAGATGTTAAGACTCTAGAAAGAGTGCAGAGAAGAGCAACAAAGATGATCAAAGGGACTGGAGGCTAAAACATATAAGGAACGGTTGCTGGAATTGGGTATGTCTAGTTTAACGAAGAGAAGGACGAGGGGGGACAGGATAGCAGTGTTCCAATATGACCCCAGGACACTCCAATAAGTTGCAGTGTCCTGGGGTCATGTGATCACTTTTTATAACCAGAGGGGACATGATAGCAGCGTTCCAGTATCTCAGGGGCTGCCCCAAAGAAGAGGGAGTCAAGCTATTCTCCAAAGCCCCTGAAGGCAGGACAAGAAGCAACGGATGGAAACTAATCAAGGAGAGAAGCAACCTAGACTAAGGAGAAACTTCCTGACAGTTAGAACAATTAACCAGTGGAACCACCTGCCTCCAGAAACGGTGAATGCTCCAACACTGGAAGTTTTTAAGAAGAGTCTGGACAGCCATTTGTCCGAAATGGTATAGGGTTTCCTGCCTGAGCAGGGGGTTGGACTCGATGACCTCCAAGGTCCCTTCCAACATTGTTGTTGTTATTATTATTATTATTGAAGGGGAAAAGAGAAGGAGAGAAAGAAGGAGGGGAGGAAGAATAATAATAGCTCTTAGGCTTACATACCACTTCACAGGGCTTTACAGCCCTCTCTGAGCAGTTTACAGAGTCAGCCTGTTCCCCAACAATCTGGGTCCTCATTTTACCGACCTTGGAAGGAGGGAAGGCTGAGTCAACTTTGAGCCGGTCAGGATCGAACTCCTGGCGGTGGACAGAATTAGCCTGCAATACTGCTTTTGAACCAAGGCGCCACTATGGCTCATGCTGTAATGCAGTGTTTCCCAAACTTGACAATTTTAAGGCATGTGGACTTCAACTCCCAGAATTCCACAGCCAGCGTTGCTGGCTGTGGAATTCTGGGAGTTGAAGTCCTCATGCCTTAAAATTGTCAAGTTTGGGAAACACTGCTGTAATGAATACATTTCTCTGACCACAGAAGTATTCCCCTAAGTGTCTACTGCTTCAGTTCTGTAAGAATGCGTGGCCTCAAAGTGGGTCAAATTTTTCTCACCCCTTAACCATCTTCCGTCCACCTTCTCGGTACTGCCAGCTACAAATCTCTTTACTGTCACTTTGCTGAACTCCTGAGGACTGAAATAAGGGTATGGTGACCTTTGTATAAAAAGCCTGAACGTAAGTAAAGTTGAAAATTATGATGCTTCCAATATAGAGGAATTCTTCTAGGGGTTCTCAGTTTTTATTGAGTAGTCTTGAAGCAAGATGAGCAGCAAACAAATCTAATAAATTAAAATAAAATAAAATAATGGCTGGAGAGGCAGAATGCAGACCTCACAGAACACACACTGCCTTTGGAAGAATTCACATTTTGTTGGAAAAGATCCCTTGGAAAATTTGGGTGAAGAAGCTGCTGTCTCACACTACACCTGACCTATTAATAGTGGGATTTGTGACATCCCAAAACATGCGGATTAAACTACGTGCCTCTCTCCAGCAATTCAGAGGGGATGTGGACAGAAGAAAATTGCGTGCCCCGGGAAACACCTAAACATTTTTCACACTGACGTTTTAAATTCAGGATCGCCTTTCGCTCCAGGATCCTGAGCATCAGCAACCCAAACTCTTTTCCTTTTCTTCCGAAGCCGATGGATCCAGCCTTTTTCCCCCCCCCCCACCGAGTGCTGTCAAAAAAGATTTTTTTTAAAAAAACAACCCAAGCCTGATCTGCATAATAAAATATTCAGAGTTCCATTTCGGGAGCGAGACGTGATCCAATTTTGGCATCCGTGAGTCAGAAGGAGCTTTCCTTGCCAACGTGAAAAGAAAAGCGAGGGAGCGTGAAAGAAAGGCAAGAGGAGGAGGGGAATGGAAGGGAGCTTGAGTGACGGATGATTCAGACCAACGTTTTTGGTGCAGGAGACATGGATAAACAAAAGGGACCTCCTGTGAACAAGCAAATGCTTCATTTGGGAATAATAGCTGCTTACGTCTTAGCAATGCCAGTTGGAGGGAGGGGGGAAGTTTGACATACAGAACACGCCTGCTTAGCTATATGGAGAAGGCGGTGCGTGTTGTGATGTCTTCCTTAAAACAACCTCTTGTTACGGATTGACGTGGATTGGTGCTGCCAAGGAGTGAGAAATCTTTTCCTGATCCTTCCAGACTATTTTCAGACGTCACGGCTTTCGATTTGCTCTTTGTCAAAGAGCGTCTATGGCAGTGGTTCTCCACCTGTGGGTCGGGACCCCATTTGGGGTCGAACGACCATTTCACGGGGGTCGCCAAACAACGCAGTCCGCCATTTTTTTCCCCCTTTTCCTTAGCTGTGCTACTCCCTTTTATTCTATTGGCTTTTGAAAGCCAATAGAATAGACTCTCTTGAATAGAGTCTCATTCTATTGGCTTTCCAAAGCCAATAGGAATTGTCCAGGCTGTCTCTGCCCTGCTGAGCCCGCCAAAAGTCCCAGTCTGCAAACGGTGCTGCACCAGTTGAGTAGTCCTCAACTTAACGACCGGTTGGGGGTTGCGGCATTAAAAAGGTTGAGAACCACTGGTCTATGGAGATTCTCCCATCGTCCAGGACAGGGTTGTCCCAAGGCTGCTTTTTCAAGAAGCAACTGGACTTCCTTTGTTTTTGTTCGTTTTTTTTCTTTGAAGACGTTTCGCTTCTCATCAAGAAGCTGCTTCTTCTTCCCACCGTCCGGTCGAAGCTGAGGAAGCTTCTTAGAGGAGAAGGGAAACGTCTTCAAAGAAAAACAAGAAAGTCCAGTTGCCTCTTGCAAAAGCACTTTTGGGACTTGTCAAAGAAGGTTTTTTTTTTCTTTCTTTCTTAAAAACAAAAAACATTGAATGTATTACTCAGGTGATTAAGGTTTTTAAGAAGAGGCTGGACAGTCACTTGTCTGAGGTGGTATAGGTTCTCCTGCTTGAGCAGGGGGCTGGACTAGAAGACCTCCAAGGTCCCTTCCAGCTCTAGTCTGGTCTAGCCTAGCCTAGTCTAGTCCAGTCCATTCCATTCCATTCTATTCTATTCTAATATTATTCTATTCTATTCTATTCTATTCTATTCTATTCTATTCTATTCTATTCTATTCTAATATTATTCTATTCCAATATTCTATTCTATTCTATTCTATTCTATTCTAATATTATTCTATTCCAATATTCTATTCTATTCTATTCTGTTCTATTCTAATATTCTATTCTAATCTATTCTATTCTAATATTCTATTCCAATATTCTATTCTAATATTATTCTATTCCAATATTCTATTCTAATATTATTCTATTCCAATATTCTATTCTATTCTAATCTATTCCTATTCTATTCTATTCTATTCTATTCCCTCTTGGTAATACAGGTAGTCCTCAACTTTCAACAGTTTGCTTAGTGACCGAAGTTAAAACAGCTCTCAAAAAAAGCGACTCATGACCATTTTTCACACTTATGACCGTGGTAGCATCCGCATGGTCACTTGATTTGCATTCGGATGATTGACAACTGCTTCATATTTATGACAGTTGCACTACTCCGGGGTCATGTGACCACCTTTTGCGACCTCCTGGCAAGCAAAGTCAAGGAGGAAAGAGAGATTCATTTAAACGTGTTGCTAATTTAACAACATTTAACAAATGTGGCAAGAACAGTTGTAAAACGGGACAAAACCTGCTTGACAAATCTCTCACTTAGCAGCATAATTCTGGGCTCACTTGCGGTTGTAAGTCAAGGACCACCTGTAATAATATTTTTGGAATAGTCTTTGCGGCTATAGGTTGACAACAGCAATTCACAGTAGTTTAGAGTCCCAGTGTGGTATTTTTGTGTCATTGACTTCCTGAAAGGTTAAAAATACAACTTGTATTTCAGGTATTTTTAGCCTTGCAGGAAGACTTAAAATCTAAAGAGGGAGGTGACGTGGATCCCGCTTGCTTCCAAATTCAAATCTCGACTCTCTCTTCTTTCCTAACATCTGTAGGGGCCTAAAGTGAGACTGCTTCTCAGATTTAAAAATTGAATAAATAAATAAATATTTTTGGGGCTAGTCATTTGCAACCTAGGATACAAGACGGGGAGAAACTACCTCCGGAAGAAAGGTCAAGAGAAAAATAAAACAGAAATAAGACATCTTTTTTGCAAGATGGTTGATGCTTTGGGGCAACATATGAAACTTTGGTCTACTGCATGTCTATATACTCTGGGTAATTTATCTTCCTGGGCTCCAAGATCACCGCAGATGGGGACGGCAGCCAAGAAATTAAAAGACGCTTGCTCCTGGAGAGGAAAGCGATGGCAAATCTAGACAGCATACTAAGAAGTAGAAACATCACCCTGCCAACAAAAGTGCGTATAGTCATAGGCCATGGTTTTCCCAGTTGCAATGCATGGCTGTGAAAGTTGGATCGTAAGAAAGGCTGAGCACCAAAGAATGGAGACCTTTGAACTCTGGTGCTGGAGAAGACTCCTGCGAGTCCCCTGGACTGCAAGGTGATCCAACCGGTCAGTCCTAAAGGAGATCAACCCCGACTGCTCTTTAGAAGGCCAGATCCTGAAGCTGAAACTCAAATACTTTGGCCACCTAATGAGAAGGAAGGACTCACTGGAGAAGAACCTGATGCTGGGAAAGATGGAGGGCAATAGAAGAAGGGGACGACAGAGAATGAGGTGGCTGGATGGAGTCCCTGAAGCAGGAGGCGTGAGCTTCAATGGACTCCAGAAGATGGTAGAGGACAGGAAGGCCTGGAGGAACCTTGTCCATGGGGTTGCGATGGATCGGACACGACTTCGCAACTAACAACAACAACAACAAATTTATGTAGAATCTGGATGTCTGTGGAGTTTCTCAATCATCCGGTCCTGGTTATTCCAAATGTATTTTTCCAAAAGGCAACTGGACTTTCTTGTTGTTGTTTTTTTTATTCAAAACATTTTGTTTCTAAGATGAGAATCAAAACGTTTTCGAAGGAAAAAAAACAAGAAAGTCCAGTTGCCTTTTGGAAAAACACATTTGGGATAACCACGACCAGATGATTGAGAAACTGCACAGAGTTTGGGGTAGCATCTGGATATTTTGCTCAGGGCAGAATATAATGGCCACCCATCCAGTCTCACTATTTGGCAAACATTTGTAAAATGAAAAGTGTTAAATCTGCAACACTTTTAATATAGTTAAATTACAATTTTTTTTAAAAAACAACAACAACAACAACAGACCCTCCGGTTTTCGTTAAGTTCCTTACTTTACACGCCTTTATACTTGAGCACCAAAAAAAGAAATCCTATGTTGTGATGATGATGTTATTAATAATCAAAATAAAACAATGAAGATCATAGCGGTACTCGGTGGCAAACAAAATACCTGGGATGGCTGGTTTTGCATTAAAAAAAGAGAAAAGGCTTTGATGCAATCAGTTTTGGACAAAACCTTCAAAAGGTTTCCTAATCACAGCTTTGCTGGCTGAGGAATTCTGGGAGTTGAAGTCCACAAGTCTTAAAGTTGCCAAGGTTGAGAACCCCTGCCTTATCAGATGACAGAGAAATCCTGGCTGGGGAATTCTGGGAGTTGAAGTCCATTCATTTTAAAGTTGTCCAAGTTAAGAAGCACTGGATTGCACGATGCTTAATTTCCAGTATAGTAACTCTCCTCTGAAGAAGAGCTCAGCCTCTGTGTCCGATCTACACAACAATAGATAATAATAATAATAATAATAATAGTGAGCACCACTTGAACACCATTGGCATTGACAAATTCATTATTAGTCAATTGCAAAAGGCGGCCTTTCTAGGAACCGCTTCCATCCTGCGGCGATATCTGTAATACCATCAAACATCCACATCTGCCTATCCCAGGTCCTGGGTAAGGACTTGATAGGTAGACAAAATGCCAAATCCAGTCTGAACATCTGGCTGACTGTGCGATGATCCATAGTAATAATAATAATAGTAATAATAATAATGTGGAAAGGGACTTGGAGGTCATCTAGTCCAACCCCCTGCTCAGGCAGGAAACCCTATACCCTTTCAGATCAAATGGCTGTCCAGTCTCTTCTTAAGAACTTCCAGTGTTGGCGCATTCACCACTTCTGGAGGCAGGTTGTTCCACTGGTTAATTGTTCTCACTGTCAGGAAGTTTCTCCTTAGTTCTAGGTTGCTTCTCTCCTTGATTAGTTTCCATCCGTTGCTTCTTGACCCTCTCTTCTTTGTGGCAGCCCCTGAGATATTGAAAGGTTGCTATCCTGTCACCCCTAGTCCTTTTTTTCTCTAGACTGGCCATACCCAAATCCTTAGATCCAGGTTGCTTCTCTCCTTGATGAGTTTCCCCCCGTTGCTTCTTGTCCTGCCTTCAGGCGCTTTGGAGAACAGCTTGACTCTGTATTCTTTGGGGCAACCCCTGAGATACTGGAAGGCTGCAATGATGATGATGATGATGATGATGATGATGATGATGTTGGAAGTGACCTTGGAGGTCATCTAGTCCAACCCCCTGCTCAGGCAGGAAACCCTACACCATTTCAGACAAATGGCTGTCCAGTCTCTTCTTAAAAACTTCCAGTGTTGGAGCATTCACCACTTCTGAAGTCAGGTAGTTCCACTGATTAATTGTTCTAACTGTTAGGAAGTTTCTCCTTAGTTCTAGGTTGCTTCTCTCCTTGGTCAGTTTCCATCTATTGCTTCTTGTCCTGCCTTCAGGGGCTTTGGAAAATAGCTTGACTCCCTCTTCTTTGGGGCAGCCCCTGAGATACTGGAAGACTTACTATCATGTCACCCCTGGTCCTTCTCTCCATTAAACTAGAGAGACCCAGTTCCTGCAATCGTTCCTTATATGTTCTCTGCCTTTATTTTCTGTTCCTCTGCCTGCACGGCTTTCTTCTGCTTCATGATCCTCTACTGTCATGGGGCTTTAGCGACGAGGCGCAGCCATGCAGAAGGCTCCTGAGCCACCCACTTTAATATCCTAATTACATTTATGCAACCATTGAATTTCTTCACATAACTCGCCTGCTTTGTAATTAGGAGATTAGTGTTTGCCCTCGTGCTTTGACCTTGGATGTGACCTTCACTTTGAGGGCCTCTGCAGCAGCCCCACCCCCAACCACCCTGAACATTTAGCCAGACTAGTTGGAGAAAAAAAAAATCTCCCCATAATTCTAATTTTACTTATGTGGCCAGATAAAAAATTGTCTTTCCTGAACTGAGGCTGAAATAATTTGCACGCTACTGGGGAGGCAGGCTGAAAGGAGCCGGGAGGAATTACACCTACCAATGTTATAGGAGAGAGAATTCTATAATTAACACCCAATAAGATGCTAAAGTGTCCCAGTTTTGTTGCTTGGCTCCAAACGGAAATGTCATCTTGTTTTGGACGGAGGCTTGAAATACCAGTGGTGTCTTAACTGCTTGACTCTGAACAATCCTGCTGATTATTGCTATTAATTAATTTGATGGCCTAAGAAAGCTCCTCTCGGATGGATGTTTCTTTATGGCGATATGGCGATCGCACACTTATTCCTTGAAGCACTCCACAGCTTAAAGACTTAATGGAAGCTCCCACCCCAGACATTATCTCTGCAAACCTAAATCCTGACATTCTTCCAAGTTCCTTTTCATGCCTGTACTTTAGCGTGTTCTTTCAGAGCATCCTCTAATAAGCGTTTCATTTTGTTCCTGTGCCCTAGAAGCTTCGGTGTCTTCTTTTTTCCTTCGTGTCTATGGAGATCCTCAGTTCTCCAGGTCATGGTGGTCCCAAAAGTGCTTTTTGCACAAGGCAACTGGACTTCCTTGTTTTTCTTTGAAGGCGTTTCGCTTCTCATCCCAGAAGCTTCTTCAGCTCTGACTGGCTGAGAGGGAATGGTGTTCAACAGTGAGGGGATACAGGGCACGAAACATCCTGCAGAAAGCACAGCTCCACAACACACAGTCCTTTCCACAGTTCCAAGAAGGCTCCACACCCATTTGCACCACTCAGGGGACCCTGAGGACACAGGTAAGCCTCCAAGTGGCCTCAACGACTCTCTAAAAGAAGGCAAACGACCGGCTGTCTGCAAGGAGTATAAACCCTTCCACTGCCCACCATCCAGTCCGAGTTGAAGAAGCTTCTTGGATGAGAAGCGAAACGTCTTCAAAAAAGAACAAGAAAGTCCAGTTGCCTCCTGAAAAAGCACCCTTGGGATGTCTCTTGGAGATTGTCCCAAAGCCACCCAATCAGCTTTCTGTCTAAGACAAGACTAGAACTCACCGTCTCCTGGTGATTGTCCCAAAGTCACCCAATCAGCTTTCTGTCTAAAGCAGGACTAGAACTCACCGTCTCCTGGAGATTGTCCCAAAGTCACCCAGACAGCTTTCTGCCTAAAGCAGGACTAGAACTCACTGTCTCCTGGAGATTGTCCCAAAGCCACCCAATCAGCTTTCTATCTAAAGCAGGACTAGAACTCACCGTCTCCTGGTGATTGTCCCAAAGTCACCCAATCAGTTTTCTATCTAAAGCAGGACTAGAACTCACCGTCTCCTGGTGATTGTCCCAAAGTCACCCAATCAGCTTTCTGTCTAAAGCAGGACTAGAACTCACCGTCTCCTGGTGATTGTCCCAAAGTCACCCAGACAGCTTTCTGTCTAAAGCAGGACTAGAACTCACCGTCTCCTGGTGATTGTCCCAAAGTCACCCAGACAGTTTTCTGTCTAAAGCAGGACTAGAACTCACCGTCTCCTGGTGATTGTCCCAGAGTCACCCAGTCAGCTTTCATTCTAAGACAGGACTAGAACTCACCGTCTCCTGGAGATTGTCCCAAAGTCACCCAATCAGCTTTCTGCCTAAAGCAGGACTAGAACTCACCGTCTCCTGGTGATTGTCCCAAAGTCACCCAGACAGCTTTCTGTCTAAAGCAGGACTAGAACTCACCGTCTCCTGGTGATTGTCCCAAAGTCACCCAGACAGTTTTCTGTTTAAAGCAGGACTAGAACTCACCGTCTCCTGGTGATTGTCCCAGAGTCACCCAGTCAGCTTTCATTCTAAGACAGGACTAGAACTCACCGTCTCCTGGAGATTGTCCCAAAGTCACCCAATCAGCTTTCTATCTAAAGCAGGACTAGAACTCACCGTCTCTTGGTGATTGTCCCAGAGTCACCCAGTCAGCTTTCATTCTAAGACAGGACTAGAACTCACCGTCTCCTGGTGATTGTCCCAAAGTCACCCAATCAGTTTTCTATCTAAAGCAGGACTAGAACTCACCGTCTCCTGGTGATTGTCCCAAAGTCACCCAGACAGCTTTCTGTCTAAAGCAGGACTAGAACTCACCATCTCCTGGTGATTGTCCCAAAGTCACCCAGACAGTTTTCTGTCTAAAGCAGGACTAGAACTCACTGTCTCCTGGTGATTGTCCCAAAGTCACCCAATCAGCTTTCTGCCTAAAGCAGGACTAGAACTCACCGTCTCCTGGTGATTGTCCCAAAGTCACCCAGACAGCTTTCTGTCTAAAGCAGGACTAGAACTCACCGTCTCCTGGTGATTGTCCCAAAGTCACCCAGACAGTTTTCTGTCTAAAGCAGGACTAGAACTCACCGTCTCCTGGTGATTGTCCCAGAGTCACCCAGTCAGCTTTCATTCTAAGACAGGACTAGAACTCACCGTCTCCTGGAGATTGTCCCAAAGTCACCCAATCAGCTTTCTGTCTAAAGCAGGACTAGAACTCACCGTCTCCTGGTGATTGTCCCAGAGTCACCCAGTCAGCTTTCATTCTAAGGCAGGACTAGAACTCACCATCTCCTGGAGATTGTCCCAAAGTCAATCAGCTTTCTGTCTAAAGCAGGACTAGAACTCACCGTCTCCTGGTGATTGTACCAAAGTCACCCGGACAGCTTTCCGCCTAAGGCGTGACTAGACCTCGCCATCTCCTGACGATTGTCTCAAAGCCACCCAGCCAGATTTCATGTCTAAGGAGGGATTTTGAGGCCTAAATTTCTGTTGCTAAGCGACAGTTGTTAAGTGAGTTTTGCTTCATTTTACAACCTTTCTTGCCCCAGTTGTTAAGGGAATCACTGCAGTTGCTAACTCAGTAACACTGATTGTTCGGTGACTCTGGCTTCCTCGTTGACTTTGCTTGTCAGAAGGTCACAAAAGGGATCACATGACCGCAGGTCAGTGCAACCGTCATCAATGCATGTCAGTTGCCAAGCGTCCAAAGGTTGATGCTGTTTGCATGAAAAATGGTCGTAAATCATTTTTTTTTTCAGTGCCGTTGTAACTTTGAATGGACAACCTGCCTCCAGAAGCAATGAATGCTCCAACACTGGAAGTTTTTAAGAAGAGACTGGACAGCCATTTGTCCAAAATGGTGTAGGGTTTCCTGCCTGAGCAGGGGGTTGGACTAGATGACCTCCAAGGTCCCTTCCAACTTTACTCTTACTATTATTATTATTATTATTATTACTACTACTAAATGAATGGCTGTAAGTCAGGGGTCTTCAAACTTGGCCCTTTTATGACTCAGGGACTTCAACTCCCAGAATTCCTCAGCCAGGCACGCTGGCTCAGGAATTCTGGAAGTCCACGAGTCATAAAAGGCACACTGACTGAGGAATTCTGGGAGTTGAAGTCCACGAGTCATAAAAGGCACACTGACTGAGGAATTCTGGGAGTTTTAGTCCACGAGTCATAAAAGGCATGCTGGCTGAGGAATTCTGGGAGTTGAAGTCCACGAGTCATAAAAGGCACACTGACTGAGGAATTCTGGGAGTTGAAGTCCACAAGTCATAGAAGGGCCAAGTTTGAAGACCCCTGCTTTAGATAAACTGACTTGCTAGAGAAAGATGTAAGAAGGGTTTTCAGAGATCAAATCTAGGATTTGATCAAGAGACACGGTAGATCTGTTTTAATGAATAAGACTAGATGCATTTCCTAATAATAAGAGAAGTTTATTTATTTATTTATTTATTTATGAGACTTATATACCGCTTTAAGTGCAAGCACTCTCTAAGCGTTGTACAACAATGCAACAACCTACCCAGAGTCTGTGATACAATGATCCAGTCCCACACTGGGCAGGGATTGGACTAGGCCAGGGGTAGGCAACTTTGGCTCTTTTATGACTCTGGACTTCAACTCCCAGAATTCCTAAGCCAGCCATGCTGAGGAGAAATGGAGAGGTTAACATGCTGAGCCATGCTGGCTCAGGAATTCTGGGAGTTGACGTCCACGAGTCAGAAAGCGGCCTAGGCCTAGGTCAGGGGTAGGCAACCTTGGCTCTTTTATGACTCGTGGACTTCAACTCCCAGAATTCCTGAGCCAGCCATGCTGAGGAGAAAGGGAGAGGTTTCCATGCTGAGCCGTGCTGGCTCAGGAATTCTGGGAGTTGACGTCCACGAGTCATAAAAGAGCCAAGGTTGCCTACCCCTGGACTAGATGACCTCTAAGGATCCTGCCAACCTTTCCAATTTGCAATTCTGTGACTAATGTTTTTCTTTTTAAGGTGGGCCTGAATGGATGTTCCTGTCTTGCTGCTCTAAAGAACAAATCTGGATCCTACTGTCTTGTGTAAATCATCTTCTGGAACATTGAGATATCCTATCAAAGGAAATAAGCAGAGGCCAGCCCAGACATTCAGCCTGGCTCTCCCTGTTAGCTGGCAGAGTCACTTCCCCCGAAGTGCGTGGAAGTACTAATTCTCTTAGTATTATTCTGCTCCACTGTACAGTAATTATAGTGGTAATTTTTTTTTATGTGGTTACGAAGTTTGTCTGAGGCCTGGCCATTTCTTAAGGCAGCAAGGCTTCATATCATGAAATAAACCAAGGATTATTATCCTATCTTGGGGAAGTAGGCTGAAGGCCAGCACAGAGGTGATACATCATACGAGATGTAAGCAAGCTGTGGGTTGAGAAAAACTGTAAAATGACCCCGCTCAGGGGGAGATTTTTACAGAAGTTTGTTCTGGGTAGTGGATTAATTACTTCATGGGGTCTTTGTTTCGCCTTTCCGTTCAATCAATTGATTGGAGCAAAGCTGCTCTAAATTTGCTAGGAGTTTACCCTTCAGGGCATCTGCAGCAGATGGTCAAAAAAGTCAAAATGGCAGCCATAACGGTGCAGTCATTTCATAAAGGCTTAGTAAGGCCACACCTGGAGTCTTGCATCCAGGTTTGGTCACCACATTGCAAAAAAGAGGTTGAGACTTTGGGGGAAAAAAAAGTGCAGAGAAGAGCAACAAAGATGATTAGGGGACTGGAGGCAAAAGCATACGAAGAACGGTTGCAGGAATTGGGTATGTCTAGTCTAATGAAGAGAAGGACGAGGGGGGACATGAGAGCAGTCTTCCAATATCTCAGGGGCTGCCCCAAAGAAGAGGGGGTCAACTTATTTTCCAAAGCACCAGAAGACAAGAAACAATCGTTGGAAACTGATCAAGGAGAGAAGCAACCTGGAATGAAGGAGAAACCTCCTAACAGTGAGGACGATTAGCCAGTGGAACACCTTGCCTCCAGAAATTGTAGATGCTTCATCACTGGAGGGTTTTAAGAAAAGGCTGGAGACTCACTTGTCTGAAATGGTACAGGGTCTCCTGCTTGAGCAGGGGGTTGGACTAGAAGACCTCCAAGGTCCCTTCCAGCATGATTGTGATTGATTGATTTTGATTGATTCTATGCAGGTGTTTCATTCCCCAACTATGTAACGTCATCTGTGCTAGAAGAGAAAGGTTGCAGAGTGGAGAAGGAGGACTGTGGGGTCCTTGGTGCTCTCTGAGCTTGGTTGTTTTCTTGCAGGCATTTCATTACCCAACTACGTAACATCATCAGTGGTAGAAGGGAATAGGGTTTGCGGTCTAGTTACCCCAATGGAGGAACTATTAACTCGGACACACAATCAAACACTAAAACAACATGAATGGAATGGACTGATGGATGGATACAAATTGTTCAGAAGAAACAGGTCTTCAATAGGAGGTAGAGTTGCACAGGTTCAAGCACGGAATTCTGGGAGTTGAAGTCCACCATCTTAAAGCAGGATGGCTGGCAAATTCTGGAAGGCCATGCAGGTTCATGCACGGAATTCTGGGAGTTGAAGTCCACCATCTTAAAGCAGAATGGCTGGGGAATTCTGGGTGTTGAAGTCCATGCACCTGAAAATTGTCAGGGTTGAAAAACACTTCCCTAAAGCAAGACCGGAGCTAGCACATGGAAACTACAAGAAAGGAAATTCAGACTAAATGTTACGAGACTTCTTGCCTGACCAGCTTCCAATGGTATCTGAAGTAAAACATACGGCATCAGCCTCGTGAACCACTCTTTCCGCTATGTATTCAAAATGGACGGTGATATATATGTATGTATTTGTTTTCTGAGGTTTTCGCGGGTGTTTGTATGTAGGTCTTTGGTTATTCGGGTTTTCTCCCATGTAAAATTGGAAGTGTCTTGGCGACATTTTGACGAAGTCCCATTTGTCATCTTCAGGCTGGTGTTTTCGGCTTTGTGCTTCTAGGACAGTGGTTCTCAACCTGTGGGTTGGGACCCCATTTGGGGTCGAACGACCATTTCACGGGGGTCGCCAAACAACGCAGTCCGCCATTTTTTCCCCCTTTTCCTTAGCTGTGCTACTCCCTTTTATTCTATTGGCTTTTGAAAGCCAATAGAATAGACTCTCTTGAATAGAGTCTAATTCTATTGGCTTTCAAAAGCCAATAGGAATTGTCCAGGCTGTCTCTGCCCTGCTGAGCCCGCCAAAAGTCCCATTCTGCAAACGGTGCTGCACCAGTTGAGTAGTCCTCGACTTACGACCGGTGACTTACAACCGGTTGGGGGTCGCGGCATTAAAAAGGTTGAAAACCACTGTTCTAAGAGCATTTTTAATGTGGGCCAGTGTGCTCATAGTAAAAAATGACGACGAAGGTTACCTTTATCTTACTGTAAATGCAAGAATTGGTTGTAAGTCAGTTTTTTTGAGTGCCCTTGTAATTTCAAACAGTCACTAAACAAACGGTCGTAAGCTGAGGACTACCTATGTTTCTCTCAACCACCTTCCCGCAGTTCAGAAACTTTTATGCCTCCTGATGGAAATTCATACAATTTAGATAATAAAATCTGAGCCATTGTTTTTAATAGAATTGTGGTGTCTGGATCCGATCTCTTCCATCCTTGAAGCAGAAAATCACAATCAGACGAGATCTAATGGTTTGAGTTTGTCCTTTTGAACATAATATATATTCCGAAAGGGTTATTACACTTCTGTTTGTTTGCGAGAGACTTTATTGTTGTCCTGTCTGCAATAATACCCCGGATAATTTATTTGCACATTAGCAGTCATGCTTTTAGTTTGATTATTGTACTTTTCGAAAAAAGTCCCTATGAAGCACTCAGAAATGTTTGCTTCCAGCAAACTTCCAAACAAATGCAAATGTCCCTTTCCCGTAATGCTATGCCACTTTTTTTTTTTTTAAATGACCTGTATCATTTCTTACTAGTCTGGTTACGATGTACAGGGGGTCCTTGACTTACAAACACAATTGAGCCCAATGTTTCTGATGCTGAGCGAAGCAGTTGTTAAGTGAGCTTTGCCCCATTTTACAACTTTTCTCGCCCCAGTTGTTAAGTGAGTCGCTGCACCAATTCACTGAGTCACATGGTTGTTAAGTGAATGATTTTCCTGTTGGTTGTGATTGTCAGGTCGCAAAAGGGGATCACGTGACCCGCCCCAGGATACTGCGACCGTCGTAAATATGAAGCAGTTGCCAAGAGTTCAAATTTTGATCACATGACCACGGGGATGGTGCAAGCATCGTTAAGTGTGAAAAACGGTCCTAGGTCACTTTTTTTCAGTGCTGTTGCAAACTTCAAACTGTCATAACCGAATGGTTATAAGCTGAGGATTGCCTGTGTCTTATTTCTGGGGTGGTCTTTCTGTGAAAATTTTTTTCATTCTGCTGCTTTGATCTGATTTATATTCTAGGTGGGAGCAGAGCCTGGGAGAATGCATAGATTTAATAATAGTAGTAGTAGTAATAATAATAGTAGTAATAATAATAATAATAATAATATTAATAATAATAATAAAGTTGGAAGGGACCTTGGAGGTCATCTAGTCCAACCCCCTGCTCAGGGAAGAAACCCTGGCCTATACTATTTCAGACAAATGGCTATCCAGTCTGTTCTTAAAAACTTCCAGTGTTGGAGCATTCACCGCTTCTGGAGGCAAGTAGTTCCACTGGTCAATTGTTCTCACTGCCAGGAAGTTTCTCCTTACTTCTAGGTTGCTTCCCTCAATAATAATAATAATAATAATAATAATAATAAACATCAAAAACATCTGCCAGACTACCCCACCTCCTTTATATGGATGATCTGAAGCTGTATGGAAAAACATCATCTGAAATAGAATCGCTGCTCAACACTGTCCGTATATATAGCCAAGATATTGTAATGGAGTTTGGCTTGGACAAATGTGCCACACTTACTATCAAACAAGGAAAAATAATGAAAACTGAAGGAATCAAGATGCCCCACGAAAATAACATTAAGAATCTGGATGAGGAAGAGTACTACAAATACTTGGGTATCCTTCAAGCTGACAACATCAAGCACACTGAAGTCAAGAAAAAGATTAGGGGTGAATACATCAAGAGAGTGAAGAAGATCTTAAAATCCAAACTCAATGGAGGAAATACCATAAAGGCAATCAAAACCTGGGCAATCCCAGTCATTAGGTACACAGCTGGAATAGTGGACTGGACTCAAGCAGAACTAAAAGCAATGAATAGGCAGACCAGAAAAATAATGACAATGAATCACATCCTTCATCCACGCAGTAACATTGATAGACTTTATCTACCAAGGCAAGTAGGTGAGCATGGAATGCTACAAGTACATCAGATGGTTGAAGAAGAAAAAATGGCTTTGGAAGAATATCTGAAGAACAATGATGAAGATGCACTGAAATTAGTATATCAGGAAGGCTTACAAACTACTGGAGAGACCAAACTGGCCTACAAGAAAGACCAAATGAAGAACAGAATAGAGGCATGGGAAGACAAAGCACTACATGGCCAATACATGAAAAAAATAGCTGGGAAAGCAGATAATAATAAAACCTGGCAATGGCTAAGAGCAGGAAAATTGAAGAAAGAGACCGAGGGACTAATTCTGGCTGCACAAGACCAAGCCTTAAGGACAAATGCATACAAAGTCAAAATTGAGAAGACAGCAACAGACAGTAAGTGCCGCCTATGCAAAGAAGCTGAAGAAACAGTGGACCACTTGGTAAGCTGTTGCAAGAAGATTGCACAAACTGATTACAAGCAGCGGCATGACAAAGTAGCAACAATGGTGCATTGGAAGATCTGCAAAAAATATCATTTGCCTGTAAGCAAAAACTGGTGGGATCATAAAATAGAGAAAGTCATAGAAAATGATAAAATTAAACTGCTCTGGGACTTCAGAATTCCAACAGACAAGCATCTGCAACATAACACTCCAGACTTAACAATTGTCGATAAGAAAGACAAAAAAGTATGGATAGTGGACGTGGCAGTGCCTGGAGATAGCAGAATAGAAGAGAAAGAACTGGAGAAGATAACAAAATATAAAGACCTACAAATAGAAATAGAAAGACTGTGGCAAAAGCAAGCAAGGGTAGTACCAATAGTCATAGGCTCCTTGGGTGCAATCCCAAAACAACTGGAGCACCACTTGAACACCATTGGCATTGACAAATTCGCTATTAGTCAATTGCAAAAGGCGGCCTTACTAGGAACTGCTTCCATCCTGCGACGATATCTGTAATACCATCAAACATCCACATCTGCCTATCCCAGGTCCTGGGTAAGGACTCGATAGGTAGACAAAATGCCAAATCCAGTCTGAACATCTGGCTGACTGTGCGATGATCGATAATAATAATAATAATAATAATAATAATAATAATAGTAGTAGTAGTAGTAGTAGTAACAGTAGTAATAGTAGTAGTAGTAGTAAAGTTGGAAGGGACTTCGGAGGTCATCTAGTCCAACCCCCTGCTCAGGCAGGAAACCTTATACCATTTCGGACAAATAGCTGTCCAGTCTCTTCTTAAAAACTTCCAGTGTTGGAGCATTCAACGCTTCTGGAGGCAGGTTGTTCCACTGGTCAATTGTTCTCACTGCCAGGAAATTTCTCCTTAGTTCTAGGTTGCTTCTCTCTTTCATAATAGTAGTAGTAGTAGTAGTAGTAGTAGTAGTAGTAGTAGTAGTAAAGTTGGAAGGGACTTTGGAGGTCATCTAGTTCAACCCCCTGCTCAGGCAGGAAGTCCTATACCATTTCAGACAAGTGGGTGTCCAGTCTCTTCTTAAAAACTTCCAGTGTTGGAGCCTTCACAGTTTCTGGAGGCAAGGAGTTCCACTGGTTAATTGTTCTCACTGTCAGGAAGTTTCTTCTTAGTTCCAGGTCTCTTCTCTCCTTGATGAGTTCCTTTTTGTTTCCAAGTGGAGAGAAAAAAAACCACCCTCCCCTAAAGCCAAACAGTTCAGCTTAATGGCAGGATGGGTCAGGTTGCAAATTGATTTCCATTTGCTTTTCCAGACCCCAATCATGCTTGTTACACCCTCCACAATGTCCTCCATTTATAAATACCCTGAAATAATGCAGCCTTTTTTTTACGTAGCAGAAATTCCTGGGTCCTCTTGTGTTTTACTTGGAAAAAGTGAGTATTGATTTTTTTTTGTTTTGTTTTTGGTTTTCAGCCTGCACTCCAGGGTCAGCAGAGGCTTTTAGTGAAAAACTGAAGGGACCAGAGCGTTCAGAGGGTTTTGCTAAAAGCTTTTGGCTGTTTATGGGTACTTTGTTTATTTTTGAAACTGTGAAGCTCTTCTCAGCTTTCAGAATAAAGAAACAGCCTTTGGAGGTGCTGTTGCCGCCTGGAATCCTTTATAGCAGTGGTTCTCAACCTGTGGGTCGGGACCCCATTTGGGGTTGAATGACCATTTCACGGGGGTCGCCAAACCATGCCGTCCGCCATTTTTTTCCTTTTCCCTAGCTGTCCTTGTTGTTGTTGTTGTTAATTGCGAAGTCGTGTCCGACCCATCGCGACCCCATGGACAATGTTCCTCCAGGTCTTCCTGTCCTCTACCATCTTCTGGAGTCCATTTAAATTCACACCTACTGCTTCAGGGACTCCATCCAGCCACCTCATTCTCTGTCGTCCCCTTCTTCTATTGCCCTCAATCTTTCCCAGCATTAGGCTCTTCTCCAGTGAGTCCTTCCTTCTCATTAGGTGGCCAAAGGACTTGAGTTTCAACTTCAGGATCTGGCCTTCTAAAGAGCAGTCGGGGTTGATCTCTTCTAGGACTGACCGGTTTGAACGCCTTGCAGTCCAAGGGACTCGCAGGAGTCTTCTCCAGCACCAGAGTTCAAAGGCCTCAATTCTTTTGCGCTCAGCCTTTCTTATGGTCCAACTTTCACAGCCATACATTGCAACTGGGAAAACCATGGCCTGGACTATACGCACTTTTGTTGGCAGGGTGATGTCTCTGCTTTTTAGAATGCTGCCTAGATTTGCCATAGCTAGCTGTCCTACTCCCTCTTATTGGTGGCCACACCCACTTGGGGGTCACCACAACATGGGGAACTGTATTACGGGGTCACGGCATTAGAAAGGTTGAGAACCACTGCTTTATAGAGTGAGATGGCTGGCATATAAATTTAATCAATTAATTACAAATACAGATATGACCGCAATTAAGCCCCCAATGTCTAAACGAGTTCTTAAGTGAGGTTTTACATTTTACAACCTTACTGGCCACCGTGGTTAAGTTAGTCACAAGGTTGTTAAAAGTTTTTTCTCTTTTACAGGCAGTCCTCCACTTATGACCACAACTGAGCCCAAAGTTACCGCGGCTCAGCCAGAGCGGTCGTTAAAGTGAGTTTTGCTCCAGTTTACAACCTTCCTTTTGCTGCTGTTGTGAAGTGATTCTCTGCCGTTGTTAAGTTGGTAACACAGTCGTTAAGCGAATCTGGCTTCCGCGTTGACTTTGCTTGTCAGAAGGACGCAAAGGGTGATCACATGACCCCGGGACCCTGCGACCGTCGTAAATATGAATCAGTTGCCAGGTATCTGATCCTGTGAGGATAGGGATGCTCAACCGTTATAAATGTGAAAAACGGTCATAAGTCGCCTTTTTAGTGCTTTTTTTTGTAACTTTGCGGGGGGGGGGGGGGAATTCAGTTGCTTTTAACAGTTTTGTCCAATTAGAAATATGAAAAAAAAAAAAAAGTCCTTGAAAGTAATTAAACATTGGTCTGGCTCCTGGAGAACGGTCTCTCCCCTACCCCTACCCCCTCTTCAGAGCAACGTCTGTAGGCCGAAGCCTCCCCTAAAAGAAGGCAAAACATTCAGGGTCCCCTTGGCAAGTGATGTAGACTTTTAACAGAGCAGCCACCATCGTTTCCCTGCAAAGGATGGGAACAAAATGTTGCTGTGGCCTGCGGATGATGGGAATCAGAGTACCCCAACGGCCCATGGGGGGGGGGATGGAGAGAAAAGGGGAGTTGCATGCCCCTTCCCCACTTGGAAAGGGGGGGCTCTCTTTGCAGAGTCCAGGAAGGGAGGGAGGAGGAAGAGGAGGGGGATTGCACGCGCGTGTGCGCGCGCGCGCACACACACACACACACACACACACACACACACACACACACACACACCTGCTTGGAAAGGGGGATGTCCCTCTTTTTGAATCCCGGGAGAGGGAGGGAGAAGGAGGGAGATCCCCCCCTTTGCCACCCCTCTCCCCTTGTCCGGGAGGACACAGGAAGGAGGGGGGAGTTGCACACCCCTTCCTTGCTTGGAAAGAGGGGGTATCTCTTCTTGTCTACAGAGTTCGGGAGGAGACGGAGGGGGGGGGGTTACACGCTCCCTCAGCCCTCGGTAAAGGGGGGGGGTTCTCCCTTTTGGCAGAATCCAGGGAGGAAGAGGAGGACGGATTGCACGCCCCCTCCCCGCTTGGAAAGGGAGGGTCTCCCTTTTGGCAGCGTCCGTAGAGAGAGGAAGAGGGAGGGAGGGATTGCACGCACCCTCCCCGCTTGGAAAGGGGGGGGGGGTCTCCCTTTTTGCAGCGTCCGGGGAAAGAAGAGGAGGAGGGGGGATTGCACGCCCCCTCCCCGCTTGGAAAGGGGGGGTCTCCCTTTTTGCAGCGTCCGGGGAAAGAAGAAGAGGAGGGGGGATTGCACGCCCCCTCCCCGCTTGGAAAGGGGGGTCTCCCTTTTTGCAGCGTCCGGGGAAAGAAAAAGAGGAGGAGGGATTGCACGCCCCCTCCCCGCTTGGAAAGGGGGGGTCTCCCTTCTGGCAGCGTCCGGGGAAAGAAGAGGAGGGGGGATTGCACGCCCCCTCCCCGCTTGGAAAGGGGGGGGTCTCCCTTTTTGCAGCGTCCGGAGAAAAAAGAGGAGGGGGGATTGCACGCCCCCTCCCCGCTTGGAAAGGGGGGGGTCTCCCTTTTTGCAGCGTCCAGGAGGGGGGGATTGCACGCCCCCTCCCCGCTTGGAAAGGGGGGGGTCTCCCTTTTTTTAGCGTCCGGGGAGAGAGGGAGGGCGTGAGGAAGAGCAGAGGAGGGGATTGCACGCCCCCTCCCCGCGTCCGGCGAGGAAAGAGGAGGAGGAGAGGGGGGAAAGCCCCCCCGCCCTCCCGCGGGGAAGAGGGAAGCCAGGCAGGCGCGCGCGCGCTTCCTCCCTCCCTGCCGGCTCGGCGGGCGCGCGCGCGCGGGCGGAGGCGGGGCGCGGGGATTCCGGCGGGGCGCGGGCGCGCGCGGGGCGCGGGCTCTGGCTCTGGCTCGGTGGCTGCCGGCCGGGCGTGCGGGCGTGCGGAGCGATGGCCGCGGGCGGCCCCTGCAGCGCGGAGGAGCGGACCTACCGCCGCTTCCTCGAGGCTTTCTTGAGCGACTTCCGCGGGCCCTTCGAGGCGGCCGAGAGCCCGGCGCCCGCCTCGCCCGCCGCCTCCGCCTCCTCCTCCTCGCCGGGCGGCGAAGGCGAAGGCGCGGCGGCCGGGAGCGAAGGCGGGGATGAGCAGCCGCTGCCGCCGCCGCCGCCGCCTGGCGGGGATGAAGAAGCCGCCGCGGGCGAGGAGGTAGCGGCGGGCGAGGAGGAGGAAGAAGAGAAGGAGGGAGATGAAGAAGAAGAAGGAGAAGGGGAGCCCGAGGATGCAGCCGCCGCCGGACCGGGGGAGGAAGAGGAAGAGGAGGAAGGCGCCGGACGGGACGGAGCCAGCCCGCCCGGGGACGCCGAGCCCGAGGAGGCTCCTCCGGCCGAGCCCGCGCCGCCGCCTCGCCCGGCCAGCCCGTGCCCGCCGCCGCTGCCCCCGCTGCCCTCGCTGCCCCGGCCGCTCTCCGAGCACATCACGGAGGAGGAGGTGGAGGGCGAGTGCCTGGACCTCTGCCTGCAGCAGCTCTACAAGTAGTGAGTGCCGGGGACGATGGGGTGGTGGTGGTTTTGGGGGTGGTGGGGAAGACCCGGGATTCCAACTCCCATGCGCCGCTGCTGGCGGGTTGGGGAAGGG